>JACSOB010000150.1:0-64686 GCA_019677175.1 Bombus sylvicola
AGACACCGTGTACGTCGTCTTTTGTGGGTTTTGTTTACATCCGAGAGCGCCTAGTAACAGTGACGCGAGAAAAGATGAGCAGCGTACGGTTTCATTTTTCCAAGGAGCGAGCGCGACCGAGCAGGAATGCATTTTGCGAGAGTCAGAGCTGATCGGGACGTCGAAGCATAGAGTCGTTAGAATTGAGTTGCGAATATTGTCGAGTGTTAGAGTTGCTAGTGAGAGAGAGAGAGAGTTTTACCAAATAGTTGTTAAGTTATTTGATGTAAATACGAGCGTTGCATTTAGTTTTTTCTGTTAATCAAACATCGTTCTTCTGTCTAACTAATATCTGTATTTTCAATCCATTATTAATAAATTATAATCAATCGGACAAAACTACACCTTATATATATTCCGATATTACAATACTTTCACTTTCGCAGTTAAAATATCGACTTCTCATATTTACAATTTGTAGGTGATTCGTACTACTCCATTGCTGATAACATATTTAGGTATTACGTTGTTCTGCGTCGAATATTCAGTTAATGCAATACAAAAGATCAAGTATGTACATGATTATAGATAAAGTGTTATCAACAGAATAGTAAGAATTTTACAAAATTCAAATGAAATCGAAAATAATTAGCAGTTACTCCCAATATTATTTAAATAGTATTGCAATCGTTATTTGAATAATGTATTCGAATACATAACGATAAATTATTCAAGCGGCTACAGAAATTAACTTCCTATGAATAATGAATAGTTATTATCCGAATAAAATTTTCGGCCGAAAGGAATTTATACGAATAAATAGTTTGCATAAATATTTATTTGGAATCATTCTTTCGGAAACATCACAATTTAATTCTGTTGATCGGAAAATATAAAGTTACAATATGCTGCACTTAACGCAATTTTGGATAGCGTATTGGATTCTGTCTGAACTTCCGCACGTTCGCGGGGGAACGCGATCTCGAAGATGCGCGCCAACGGGAGTCGTAAATTCCCGTTACGATTTGAATAATCGACGCCACGAATCGTTCGATCCCTTATTTGTTTTGGGATAATAAGGATAGCTGATTGAAGATAACACTGATATTAACAGGTTATTATATATTTGAATGCTCCAACAACTTCAGTGTGATACAAGAGTGAGTATGTAATGTGACAACTACGAATGAGTACGACCTGAGATTCTTTTCGTGTTGGCGATGATGATGTATGTGTTCAACTTGTAGGTTGTAGGTTCTTGTTGGACTTCTGACTCTTGATGTTCCTTGCACTGGCCTTTGACTGGTTCTTGTCTTAAACTAACTGAGATTTGACTGTTCTGTTGATGTGAGAACAAGTTTAGAGGGACTCTTCCCACCTTTGCGATGTAATTTTGTGTCGCGGCTGTACGTATACTGCTGACAACTGCAGGTGGTTGCTTGTATATGTTCCTTACTAACCTGGCTGTGTAGGTGATGTTTAATGTCGTTTTTTATTACTACTGCCGTCCCTCCGTGTGCTTTCCCTGAGGGATGCTTGGTGTCATATATGGTGTAGTACGGTATTTTTATATAGCTTTTTATTGTGAGGCGTGTTTCTGTAACGAGTAGTATGTCGATTTTATTGCTATACAGGAATGTTTTAGTTTCTAGGGCCCTTTGTTGTAGGCTGTTAGAGTTCCAGGCTGCTCTTTTAAGCGTGTCTATTTTTATTTTTTGCTCATCATGTTAGTAAGTAATTGTAGCATGACTGTTATTTGCTGTGTTTGCTGTCTGAGGAGTTCGTTTTGTTCGCTTATCATTTTTGTGGGTATCTCGGTGTATTTTATGGAGTGTTTTATTAACTCTTTGATTTCTGTAGTGTCGTTGCTGCGGTTGTTCTGTTCTTGATTGTCTAAGGGTGACGACCGGTTGACTACTTGCACGTAGCTTCGGCTTCTAACGGTGTTGGTGTTAGTGTGGTTGTTGTTCGTTACTTGCTGTGTATTTGGTGTTGACATAGATTCTGTGTTGTCCTGTTGCGTGTGGAAATTGTTGTGTGTCCTGTTTCGAATCGGCGGGAAGAGTTTGCTTTGTAGTTGTTTTCTGACTACGCAACCTTTGTAGCTGGCTGGGTGATTTCCACCGCAATTGTGAGATTTTACGTCATTTATTTTTCCCTTGTGTGGGCAGTTCACTGTTAGGTGCTTTCCTGCGCATTTGACACACGCCGGGTTTCTGTAGCAGTAGTTTTTTGTGTGTCCGTATTGTTGACACCGCATGCATTGTGGAATGTCTTTTTTGTGTCTGGGTGGCTCGACTGTGATTATTATGTTCAAGATTTTTTTAGTTTCAAATATCTCTTTGTTGTTACTTTTCGGCTCTAGCTCTATTAGGAATAGCGGTAGTGGTTGCTTGGTGTCAAATCTGGTTATATTGTTGATCGTTCTTACCTGGTGTCCGATCTTGGCCAATTCCTCGCATATTTTGTTTGTGTTTGTTTTGGGGTGTAGACCTCTGATCACCGCTTTGTAGCTTTTGTCAGATTTGGGTTGGTAAGTGTGATACCCAGCGCTTTGTTCCTTTAGCGCTTTTGTCACTTTTCTGTAGGTTTCTGGGGTATTAGTTTGTACTTTTACCTGATCCAGTTTGAACTGTTTGATGGCGTAGTTTTCTTTCCCTGCCGTGCTGTTTAGTAGATCAATGAGGGGGGTCTATTATTTTGGCGTCTATGTAAATTGGTGGTCGCTTGGGGGTGTGTTTTCTTTGTTTTTCTGTAGGGTCTGTGTGCATCTCTTCTGTCAGTGAGCTGAAGGAGTTTTGTGTAGGAATTTCTTGTTGCCATTGTTGTCTTTCTGTTTCTGTAGTCCCCCTATCATTTGTGTATGTATTTATTTTTCTTTTTTTTGCTGGGAGTTACAGTCTTCCAGCTCTCGTTATATTGTGGTAGATCCTTGTTGGTATTGCTATTTTCGTCGTCTTTTTGTATTGTTTCCATCTTTATTTCGTTTGTATTTGAGCAATCCTGTACTTAACTTGTTGGTTTATTTGGGCTCTGTTGGTCTACTGCCCTGTTTATAGCGTATGTTTCTCCTTTATTTAGTATTCTTATTGTTGGTATCTTTTGAGTGTTTTCCATCCTCGTTTGGTTCTGTTGCTCGTCCCTTCTTTCACTCTTGTCGCACTTACAGAGACACTAGTTTTCACGTCCGCATTGCTCGACTGCTCGGACAGAACTAGCGCACGTGACCAGTTGACGAGAAAGTTGTTATTAGGAAGCATCGTACGTGGGAAAACCCAACTTCCTCTTGTCAAGCCATGGTAGACAATAGTCCTTAGAAATGATTCGGAAAACAGATGTTTTTGGGTCTGAAGGACCTTAGCAAGCAAATTAGTGGTATTTATGACGGGTGCTTAAGGTTATTGAGGGTCTGGCCCGCGGTGTATGACCTGGTCCAGGTAGGGAGTCGCCCGGCGTAACACGGGTATGATGGTAACCAGATGCCGACGCGTCTCAACAGTACGTGATCAGCTAGCCCGAGGGCCGTTATAAACACTAAGATCTAGTTACCTAAAGTCCTTCAAACAGACAAACAGTCTTTGTCCCAACTACGGGAAGATAGGGGAGATCTATTTTTTTCAACGAATGACGTCTTCCACTTGCAACTTTCAATAGAGGGCGGCTAGCATCTTTTTCTAACCACCGATATGGAGATTGACCAATTAGCAGCAACGTCAATTTCCCTTACTTTCTGATCGAAGGCTATCCTCGACGAATCCGATGATTTCGTGTCCTTAGACACACCCCATCATAGTTTTCCTCTGCAGCATCATCGCGACGGAGAGTCATTCTCTCGTGAGGTCGTATTAGCGAGTTACTTAGTATCTGTACGCTCGGTGGGTATTCCACGTTTTGTAAAGAGTCCGACTTAGATTTTTGTGAGCACGTACATCTATCATCCCGTTGACCGCGGATTCGTTATTGATCCCAGGATCATTGTCATTGGTCTCTCGAGTATCTAATTATCACAGTTACTTGTCCAATTCTATAATAATCGTATTTGCGCTAGTCGATGTCTTCTCTATAGCATAACGACAATGTGTAATCCAAACGAAGGTTCGTTTCACGCCTCTAACTCTAATTCTAATGTAAACCCGACATATGTATAGCTATTGTGTGTGAAATACAGTAAATTATATATATTTCCGAGTCCTCTTTATACCTCAACACTCTTATATTTTAAAATATATTTATTTTCTACCATCATTGTTTATTGCTCAGTAGACTTTTCAATAGTAAATTATTATTGTCAACGAATAACTATCTCGTAACTTTTGTTTGGTGAAGAATGATAGAGAATTTTGTCATTATAATGTTGTCCTTATAATGCAAAAATGTCCATATTCAGTGAGCAGATGAATTGCTTACAGCTCTGAAATCATCTGCGTATAAATAACTGCATTCTCATTAAAATTTCATAAAAAAAACAAGCAATGTCATAAATGGATTTATTTAGCAAGGAAACGAGTGAAGAGACAAAATGAAAAGGATGATGAATCCCTTCTTCATAAAATTGAATTAGTATTCCTTTGGTTTAAACAAAAAAAAATAAGGTTCGAATAGTCAGTACATGATACGGTACACGATACGGTATATTACCCATAGTAAGATCGTTATACCGGACATTTTGGTGATCTGATGTATCCAGTACAACCTGAAATAACCGAAAATATATGTATTTGTATTAATTCCTATTTTTTTATACGAAGATACTTTTATACGCACCTTGATAATCGTTGTCGGGCTGTGGACTTAAAGTCTTGTTTCAGAATAAATTTCCTAACTCCCATCTGGTAAATTGCAACATACTTCTCCCAATTCATAGCCCGTAAATCTAGTTTGACCATGTCCCTGTCGTTGAACATTTTCACCTTCCTCGCCAGGTCAGAACAGTTATCTCTTTGAAAAGTCCATTCGTGCATGGTGAAATACTTTACCGATGTGAACAGCTTATTGCAATTTTTCAGAAGATTCATCATTCTAAAATATCATTTTTAATTATTATTATAGATGAAGTCAGAGATTATCCCAGAACGATTGTTCTTGTTGTTTGACAATCGATGGAACACTCACATTGGTTTACTACCTCGAAGTCTTAAAAAGATATCTATGACGACAGCAGGCAAAACACGCGGAATTACACACAGAACGTGGTAAATATACCTATTAGCTACAACTGAACAACCTGGGTACCATAGTGTATCGTTCAGTGGCATTTCTATGCTACATTTTACTATAGCATCTATCATCTGACCCTACCTTGTCAATTGAAACACTTACATTATTATTAATTACTAGAATTATACTTAAAGCAAAGCTTATTATCATACGAGTATCTTGGGAAATATTATGGAAATGACATAAATATTATATTGTTTCGCTATTTTTCTAAACTAATGACATATTGAGATCTTCTGTGTCTGTTTGCTTTTCTATTGGCCACGTTACTTAAATAATCTGACACTTCTGGTATACTCTAGCAATCGAATAACATTAGTTGAAAAATATTTGTAAGAAATATTACTTAAAAGGTCATGCGTTACTCGTGCAGTTGTATACTTTAACTTCATGATCACGATGTAGCGTGACATGCCATGCTGTACATATTATCATGTCGACTTCGAAGTCGACAGGCACTACATCCAATCTGGCCTCTCTCATACCTCGTATCGCTGTTGCACATCCTCTGCCAATTAGCACAAAGGTACCTGATAATATTAAATTGGTTTAGAAATTATTTGTGAATTTTGATTACCAGAAATGTACCGCTAAATACATTGGTAAGAATTCTCGTTATTGTGAGCAACAACAAATTTGAACTATAATAATGATGATCTAGTGGAGAGCCTCTTATTTATCCTCTCACAAACAAATCGATTAACTCCACTTTTAGGAAATGTAAGGAGTATTGAAAAATTACTATTGGAAAAGATCTATGAAAATACTTGTTAATGCAGAAATATTCTCTATCCAACAAGGACATGGTTCTTCCAGAGAAGCACCAATTATGCTTGGCCGCACTATCGCAACTGGTAGACCTTTGCACTTGCTTGCTACAATCTGCTCTGCTAAATTCTTACTGAATGTGTATGTATTTGGATAAGTTGCTAGTGGGAGACGCCGTTCGTTGAAAAACAATAGATCTCCCCTATCTTCCCGTAGTTGGGACAAAAACTGTCTGAAGGACTTTAGGTAACTAGATTTTAGTGTTTATAACGGCCCTCGGGCTAACTGATCACGTACTGTGGAGACGCGTCGGCATCTGGTAACCATCATACCCGAAGAATAGGGTCTGCGTGTGGCGAGCTACGGGACAGAGACCGTTGGAATGTTTACTGTCGAGTGTTACAACTATTTCCTTTTTAAGGACTGGCTGTCGCCTCGAGCCCAAGCTCACTATCAAAACTCTCGAACAATTATAATCGGATTGAATAACTACAATTGTTTAATTACAGCTATAGTAGACTTTAGATTACAATGTTGCGGGATGATCCAAAATTCCAAAGGCTCCGGTGTTGTTTCATCTCCGACATATATGTATAGCTATTATGTGCGAAATAAAGTAAACTATTTGTATTTCCGAATCCTCTCTATACCTTAAGGGGGAAGGTTTTTAAAATTTTTTTTTGTTATTTTTTAATTGAATGCATAACATCTTAAGAATATTGTGTCAAAATTTCAAGTCTATTGGAGCAAAATTGACGAAGTTACGAGGATTTTTATACATGTCGGATGATATTACCTACTCGACCCGAGCGTGCTATTGTTACTTCGCAGACGTTGTTTTCTCTATATAATACCTAATTTTACCCCCAGATCTATTTATAGTACTTAACGACTTAAGTACAAACCTCCTTATACCTGTACTGTATATTTTGTCAGTGTAGAGTAAAAAATTTAGTGTAGGAGTAAATATTCCATTTTCATTAAGTTTTGTGTTAAATTATTACTAAAATGCCTGTTAAGGTGAAGAAAAGATTCGGAAATACAAATCGTTTACTTTATTTTACACACAACAGCTATACATATACCTCACACTCTGAAGACCTCGATAACCTTCTTGCACGCATGCTTGTTGCCAACCGACTCTTCTAGGATCTTCTAACATCTAATAACAATCTTTTGTCTACACTAAGCCTGGATGCCCTCTAACGCTTACACACACATTCACATGTACAGTGTAAATGTATCATCTACTCAACACGCCTCCTTACATTTATACTGTACACGTAATAGTATTTACATGCTTGTCGCTCCAGAGTTATCCTCATAAATTTTTACAGGGTTATCGTCTAGATTTACATTGAAGACCTTTTATAATTTCTCTAATACACATTAATTCACTCACTGCTTCCGATAGGGCTACATACTCTGCATACGTCGAGGCTTTTGTCACACACCATTGTTTTTTGACTTCCAACTGATTACATTTCATTACAGTCTAATTACATATCCAGAAGTAGATTTCCTATCTAAATGGTCTCCTGCCCAATCAGCGTCCACATAACAATCTATCGTTTCACACTTTTCACTCCTTTTATACTGTAACCTTAAATCTCTAGTCCAGTACAAATATTTCAATATTTACAAAGCATATTTAAAATCTGTCTCACTACAACAATCTTGAAATCTACTTAGATAATTTACACTATAGCTTATATCGGGTTTAGTATTTGTACTAATATACAGCAATGCACCAATTAACTTCCTGTATCCACTGTCCTTTCTATTTATCTCAGCTTTTTCAACCTTTAAATTTGTCTGTTAATAACCCCCTTTTTTTATTCCTTTGTTTTCGAGACGCTTCGGACACACATACTTCCACACACTGATATTCACATACAAGTATCTCTATTACGCATCCAACCTAGTCCAGCACAGAAAATTACACATATCTCAACACACCTCCTTATTTTTTTGTGCTGGATGGACATATATCTTTGTTTAGACATTCATAACATACATCTTCTTCTATGATATTTGTATCATCTTTACCCTTGTCATTTTTTGATATAATCATGCTCTATATTTATTCCAAGATATTCTTTTACTTCACCTAAATCTTTCATTTTAAATTTATCCGTTAATAACTTCTTTATATTTTGTATCCCCCTTTTGTTTTTACTACAAATTAACAAATCATCTACATATATTAACAAATAAACATTACATTATTCTTACATTATTCTTCTTAAAACCTAATCTCGTCACATACCTATCAAAACACTCATACCTATCTCTCGGACTTTCTTTTAACCCATAAAGCGCTTTCGATGATTTACAAACTCTATTCATTCATTCTACATATCATATTCTTTGCAACATTGCTCTCTTTTCTCTTTTATTTGCAATATCCTATTTTTTTGTTCTCTTCGTTAATTTCTTCATACAACATAAACTTTTGTAAACGTCTTACAGAAACCAACAATTCAGCTTGTTACGACCGTTCGCGGAGAGACGCGGTCGCTAGGAAAACGCGCGTCAGCGGCGTAAATTCTCGCTACGATTCGGTTAATCGACGCCGCGAAATAGTCGTTCCCCTGTTTCGGTTAAGATAACAGAGGTGGTTAATTGAATGTAACACGGTATAAGGTTATATCACAGGTTATTCTCACAACTTGTAAATGAAACAGTTACGCTGGTGCGTATGTATAAGATGAATGAGTGACTGATCTACGGGTGTATCCCGGTCTAGGATGTTGACTGTTCGAAGGACGTAAAATCAGTGATGTTCGGAGACGATGCCGTGGCGGAGGAAAACTAAGGATGGGTGTGTCTAGCGCACGGAATCATCGGATTTGTTGGTGACGATTTTGGCTAAAGAGAGTGGGGAAATAGGCTTCGTTGTTAATTGGTTAAAACGAAGGTTGGTGGACTAGGAAGGGTCTTAGCCGCCCTTGAGGGAAAGTGGCTAATGGGAGGAAAGTTGCATCATGCGTGAGAAAAACTAACTTTCCCTTGTCAAGCCGTAGTAGACAATGGTCTTTTTGAAATGGTACGGAAAACAGATATTTGTTCGGTTTGAAGGACCTCGACTAGGAAATTCCTGAGATTTATGGCGGATACTTGAGAATATTGAGGGAACGCAGTAAGTATCCATAGACATCTGGTTGCCATCTTGCCCGCGGTGTGTGGCCTGGTCTAGGTAGTGTTACGCGACGTAACACAGCTATTTGTGTTATTCCTTGTAGAAAGTAGACAATCATATTTAGCCGCAAAATATTATAATACGCTTGTAACATGAACACTTTCTCGGCAGTTACTTTATGACCGTACAATATAAAACTTATTATTATTGTAATGAAAAGTGATATCCTTATCGTAAACATAATGAAAGACATAGTAATACCTCTAACTAAAGACATACCTCGTATAACACTAATTTCTCTCCTTCTTGCCCTTTCGATTAAATAACTAAATGGTTTCTCCCAGGTATACATTTTGATTTCTTGAATACCACTAATAATTTCATTAGTTAATCGGACTCTTTCATCTGTTCTAAGAGCAGTTTTTAACCTGTACACTGAAGTTTTTTACCCAAATATCCTTGAAAAGGAATAAACAGTAAAAGTATTATAACTCCGAAAATAGCAGATAATTCAACTTCTTTGTACATAAAATATGTTATGATTATGGTTTCTAATGGTCCAAGCCATAAGTAACGCAAATATATAAGTGCTACATCAAATCTATTAACATCGTTAGATAGGAGATTCACTGCTTGTCCTACTGTTGTTTCACCCAAAGCAGTTCTCGAAAGCTTCAATGCTTTCCTATAGAACAGTGTACAACAAGCTATACGTAGTTTCATTCCCAAATAAAGTATCCCTAACATGTACGGATGAGTAATAAATATCAACACTCCTTAACATAATACTACACCTCCTGCATATAAATAGGCATCTTCTTTTCTCATTGCATCATCAGTGTAATATCTTAAAAAGTTTTTCGAGGAATATTGGCTGCATTACCCTTCTCCAATTTCCTATTCCTTTTCCTCTTCTTATAATTTTCTTCATTCTTACCATCTTCACTATTTTCACAACAAATCGCCTCCTCGAATGTACAAGGGATGTCTACTCTACAGTAATGTGTGTGAGTCTCACTGCTGTTTTTCCTTTTCTGATCTTTCTTGTTCCTCTTCGCTTTCTAATGGCTTAAGTGGCTTTAGAAGCTTTTTCACAATATATGCTGATGGCTCGCAATCATCATCTCCACCTGAATATTGTTTTTCTTCTTCATCTTCGTCAGAATCCAAATTCATTATCACATTTCTAGCATTATTGATTTCTATCCTCAAAGCCTTGAGCTCACTATGTTCACTGATCTTTTGTTCTTGTCTCTTAGTCTCCCCGTCAGACATGGTTTTAATCCTCTGCTGTAACCATTCGCCTTCATCTTGTTTCGCTTTTAGTTCTTCTTTGGTACGCCTGAGATCAGTTTGCAAGTGATCGTTAGTCCCCTTTATCAAATCCAGATTACTTGTTAAGCTCTCATTTTTCTCCACTTCCACTTTTAGTTGCTTTTCAAAATGTTGTTTTATATGTGTGACATAATCTGCCCTATCTCTCTCACGTTCCCTATCTCTTTCTCTTTCTCTTTCACGGTCCCTATCTCTTTCTCTTTCTCTTTCTCTCATACCACTACATTTGGCACTGTTTACTAAGTGCTCCTTCCCTTTCAATATACTTTTCATTTTATATATTCCGTTTTCTTTGACCGCTATGGCTGTAAGTATATTGTTTTTATCTATTATTTTCGCAATATTTCCTTTTGAGATAACCGTATTGTTATTATCCGTTAACCTGCCTAAGCTAATTAAGTTTGCGGACATTTCTTTCACATAAAAAAACTTTACTCATATTTATTTTATTTCGCTTTCCAAATGCGTCGAAATAGCTTATAACATTTCCTACTTTTGTTGCCTTTATCGATCTATTATCGCCCAAATATATATTTACCGGTTCTTTAAGGTCGATAGATTTGTCGAAATAATCTATATCGTTAATTATATGATCGGTACAACCGCTATCTAATAGCCACCTAATCTCATTATTACTTATCCCTTTCATCCTGCTGCTGTGTGCTGCGTGCGCCGTTGCCATCCATGTGCCTGCTCCTGAATTGCCATATTCGCTCGTGTCGGTTGCTGTTTGACGATAGAAGTTTCCACGTCCCCTGCTCGTATAGCTTTTTGTTTCCTCTTCCTCTGCTGCTGCCACGTGTTGACCTACGCCGATAACTGCTGCTGCTTCCCGCTTGGACGCCATTTTGACACTCTCTTGCAAAGTGTCCCACTCTTCCACATTTGAAGCATCCTTCCTTTTTCGCAGCAAAAGCATTATATTTCATCCCTTCTTGATTTGATTTAGGTTTCCTTTTTTCAACTGCGAATGCATTTAATCTCATCCTATCACTTTCCCTCTTACTACGCTCACGAAGTAATGCCTCTAATGGTAAAATTTGTGAATTTTCCTCCTTTTCTTCTTTCTTCTCTTTTACCTTTTTTCCTGCCTCATTTTTATGTTTCTTTTCTTTACTTTTATCTTTTTTATTTAACAAAAGATCATCAAGAAGTGTTCTTTGTTCTGCTATTGCTTCTTCATAAGATTTTTTCTTTTATACCAAACATTGATACTAAAACCATAACTGCTGTAGAAATGACTACTACTGCTGCATATACCAATCCTGTTTGGACATCCATTTTATATATTTCTTTTATTCTTTACTCAAGCGTTCCTACGTGCTCGAATTATTTTTCTTTTATTTTTATATCCTTGGAAAATTTCTTCCCGTACTCAACTCACACGAACTAACTCGCAAGACTAAAAACCACGCACTAAATAGCTTGCAAAACTAGTAACCACGCTTTTTGCTACCATGTTAAGGTGAAGAAAAGATTCGGAAATACAAATCGTTTACTTTATTTTACA
This sequence comes from Bombus sylvicola, assembly GCA_019677175.1. Taxonomy (NCBI): domain Eukaryota; kingdom Metazoa; phylum Arthropoda; class Insecta; order Hymenoptera; family Apidae; genus Bombus; species Bombus sylvicola. The sequence continues at coordinate 11,952 of JACSOB010000150.1, forward strand.
CACAACAGCTATACATATACCTCACACTCTGAAGACCTCGATAACCTTCTTGCACGCACGCTTGTTGCCAACCGACTCTTCTAGGAGCTTCTAACATCTAACAACAATCTTTTGTCTACACTAAGCCTGGATGCCCTCTAACGCTTACACACACATTCACATGTACAGTGTAAATGTCTCATCTACTCAAAAATGCCTAAAAGAGTTACTAGATCTGATAGACAATCAACTGGTTCGAGATTATATCGACCTAGAAAAATTGTACCTCCTCATAAACGTAAATACGAAGGCACTTCAACAAATAGCGCGTCAGCTAAATAAATAAAAGTGGCTGTTGAAGGATCGTGAAAAATATTATAGGATAATTGATTTTTTATTAGTCTTTTCAACAATTGCTTTGAAAATAACAAATTAGCCGAAAATTTTCGCACAAAATCGCGTTTTTCCCTTCAAAGTCTTCCAACAAAGTGAAAAATTGAAATTTCGAAAAAATATTTGCAGCGTTACCTGGGGAAAACTGTCACCTAACGATTGAACTTTAACGTTTTACTTCTGATGATCCAGCACCAAGTTCTGAGGGGCACCGCAATGATACTTTTTTCCGAGACACGTCCGAATAATTGCTGCTATATTCTTCGAATGTCATACTTTAATGTACTATTGGTTTTAAGAAAGAAATTTTAACTATGTCGTCAGAAAAGATTCACAAAGACATGCCTTTTTTGTACGAGTTAACCTTACAACCCCCCCCTTCCACCCCTTAAGAGAGATATCGGAATGTCGCTATTGTAATATCGGAAAATAAAGATAGAAATTTTTTCCCGATTGCTTACAATTCATTAATATTAAATTGAATATACAAATATAAATTGGACAGAAAACGATATTTATTTAACGGAAACTAAATGCAATACTCGTATCTATATCAAATAACTTTATAGTTATTTGGCTACTCACATCACAACGAATCTAACACACACACACACACACTCTCTCTCTCTCTCTAACAACTCGATCAATTCTCTCGATTCTACTCTTCGGTGTCTCGATTAACTCTAACGACTCTACTCTTCGACGACTCAATTAGCTCTGACTCTCGCAACACACACACTTTTCTACTCGCATACTCTGACCTCTCGGTCATCGCTCCTTGAACCCGAAACCATCCTTCTGCTCTAGCGTTCTTTATTGTTTTTCTCGTATCTCGGCACGCTCATGTTTTGCAAGAACTAGGTGACTTTAGTCACATAAGCGCTCAGCAATGTAAACTAACCACAGAAGGACGATGGCAGGCCGTTTGCATGCCGATGACCCCATACGGTGCGACGCGGGCGTTCCCAGGTCCGCGCACACCGGACACATGGGTACTCGCGCCGGGCAGTCCCTGGCGCGGTATCCTTCCGCCCCGCACCGGTACCAGCGCTCCGACCGGTCGGCCGTCGATGTGCAATCCCGGCGCACGTGACCCGACTCCATGCACCTGAAGCATTGGAGTCGGCGCTCAGGGAGAGGGGAAACCCTCGCCGTTGAACAGCCTATGTTAATCCTACCTCCTGGTCGAGCGTCTCTTCCTCTGCTGATTTTCCTTGCCGCTGTCAGCGGGCAGCGTAGCCATACCGACCCGAGGCCCCGAGGAGCGGAGAGTATGACTCCCACGTTGACCTCATCGGCCTGGCAGCCCCCGGCCTCAGCGACGGCAGCCGCCACCTCCTCCGGGGTGACCGAGTCCTCCAAGCCGGTCACTCTTAGCTCGGCCATCCTTCGCGGCACGGTTACCTTGGCGGGTAAATCCTTCAGTGTGGCCGCCATCCGCTCGGCCAATAGCGATGCTTTGCTCCTAGCGTCCTGCCCTGGGATTTCAAACAGTAGCGCCCCTGTGATCGCCCTCGTCGATCTTAGCTCCGTGATGTCGAGTTTGGAGAGCTTGACATCCCTCTTCACCACCGACATCGCATCCCTATAGGTGAAGCCCGAGCCGTCCCTCACGGTGTGCGATACCGCGGCGCACCGTGGGGGTTGGGGAAGGCCCGGCACTTTCCCGCTGTGCGCGTCCCGCCTACTAGCGTTGCGTCTTTTACCTGCCCCGATGGCTTTGAGTCCATCGCCGCTGCCCGCTCCTCGCATGGATTTCTGGCTATCGTTTCGCCGCTTCCGATCGCCGTCCCGGGCGCCAAGGCCCTTGTTCATAGTGTCGACGGCGGAAGAGACGACGATATCCGTCCCTTGGTTTTTGCGTCCCCGGTCGGCGCGTTGGCCGTTGGAAGAGGTTGCAAGGGCCTGTTCTTTCGCCCCGCTCCCCTCTTCTTCCTTCTTGGACGGTAATGAACCTTGCTTCGTCGGCCGACGACTCCACGGTCGACCGCGAAGTGTCTCTCGCCGGTCGCAGCCGTACTTGTACGGTCCTTGCGGCAGCGCCAGCCTCCGTAGCCGGGGGGATCGCTTCCCTTGGCATTATTTCTCGTCGTCACTCTTCCAACTTGCGGAGGAACAGGTTCTTGAGATCCTCTAGTGGATCTCGAGGTCCTGGACCACCGAATCTGTCCGCTCCCCTGGTCTGTGTATTACTCCCCGACCCGTTGGTGCAGCCGGGACGGCGCGCCGCAGACCAGGGGTGTGGGGGAGGGGGGGGGCCATAACCGTTCCCGTTAGAGCCCGGGGAGCATTTTCTTTCGTTCCCCTCTTAGAGGTGATCCCCACCTCTTGTCCTTCGCCGTCGTTATTATCAACATTGGCTGCCTTCTCCGTGCGTTCCTTGGTCAGCCGTTCCACCGTCTCTTGGAGATGGCTGACCTCTCTCCTCAGAAAGCGCACCCTCCTTCGCAGGTATGCGCATCCTCCTCTTCCTGATCGTGGGTCGGGTCCGCGTCCTTCGCTGAAGCTTGCCTGTCGACCGGTCCGATCCTTACTTCATCCCTCCGCATGTCGTCGCTGCCGTCGGCACCACCGCGGATGGTAGGGGCGGTGGCGGCCACAGTGGCTGCCTCGGCATCGGTGTCGCTGTCAGTATCCGTCCCGCGCCTCGCGCCCCTCTTCTTCCTTTTACCGGGAGCCGACAGCAGCGCAGATGCCGGATCCCCCGCGGGCGCGTCCCCCCGCCGTGTGCGACGTCCCACGCCTCCACCGCAGCCGTTGGACTTTCTGTGGACTCAGTAATCCTGCGGTACGACCGCTTGCCAAGAGTGCCCGCAACGGTCGAATAGGAAGAGCATAACGACATTTCGTCGGCGGATCTCACTCCCCCTCGCCGCGACCGCGGCGTCACCGCATTGCATCCCGCGAGGGTCCCGGGCCGACGGTCACAACGTCGGGTTTCTCCAACCCTCTCCGAGTCCCCCCAGTTCGTGTGTCCCCTTCGCCAGATGCATGAACGTGTCCGGGGGCCTGGCGGCCCATCCCCGGGCGGCCACGGTTGCTCGATGACGACACAGCGGGACCCGCTTTACAACCCGCGGCTCCGCCGGTACTGGGGCATCCCTTCCCTGCACCGTAAACGATTTTTTGATTCGTTTTTCTGTCCATTGTGATTTCCCGCAGGGAGGATTCGCTCTTGCGAGTCTATGGGGGCTGGCAAACCCACGTTCCCGCAGCCAGGGAGGACCGTCGGGACAGCGTCCCGCTTACGTGAGTCCTCTATGTACACCGCAAGGAAGGTATGCCGTGGTCTAAGACTAAGTCTTCCCCACGGAGCCTTGGGTAGTAGCACACCCACGGTCCTGAAGCGAAGGGTGAGACCGTCGGGAGAGCCGCCGAGGTACATTTCCTCAACTCCCGCTTACGTGAGTCTCATCTGGGTCTGTCGAGGACGGTTAGCAGGATAGCCGTGCAGCAGAGACGTGGCGGTACATCCACAAAGAACAGTCCCACCATTGACTAAGAATGGTACCACGGGCGGTCGAGCGTTAGCCCAGAGGGTGTAGCGAGCCCTCGGCTCGGCCAATTATGGGTATGGACTCGTGGTGGCAGTGGTTGTGGCCAAATGCTGGCAAGAGGGCCGATTTAAGGGGGACATGGTTCCCCCGAATGGCCTTCGGCGGGTGAGCAGCGTCCCACCTGCTCCGGATACCGTCCCGAGAAGACGGAAGGGCTTGGAAAGGGCCCCGTTTCACCTGAGACGAGTGAAAGCCCCTGCAGGCCTAACTAATCGAGGTAACATAGGTACTTGGTACCATGTGCGCTGGTTGGGCGTATCCCAACTCCGATGGCTCTGGGGATGCCCGGGTGCTGTATATGATTCTATATCTCAGGAAAGTACCCGACACCAAGAACCATACTAGATGTCCATTGTGATTCTGAAGTCGCCGAGGTCGTCAACAAGGGTTTCCATCCTGGTGCCACTCACTCTTTCGCACCCTGCGCCGGCCTTGGGTGACGGGGAACCCCACAAGAAGGTGAGGTGAGTGGTCTTGGCAGATACGGGCCCACCAACTTCTCCGAGGTTCTTCGCACCGGATCGGCAAACTGGCGGGGGCCGAAGACGCCGACCACTCACCATCCGGCTATAGGAGAACATCAGATTCATCGGGGTTTCCCAGGGCATGGTCCTACGCCCTGAGAACCCGTAGCCGCCTCGTGCCCCCGAACACAGAAGGAGCTGCAATTCGTTTAACCATCACAACAGAATGACACAAATGACATTACCAGACAGCGACATAATCAAACGTATGACTTTAAAAAGACCAGCCATTTCTGTTGTAACGAAAAGCGTCATTAACGAGACGATAATCTTAAAAACTATGAACGTATTAAAGAATGAATTTTTTACGGTGTTAATTGATGAAACCGTAAACGTATCAGATTCGTTGCGCATTATGGATAATGCATCACTACATTTATACACATATTTTCTGGCGTTTATTAAAGAAAAATAACCATCATATAAGGAACGTAGTTGGAATTTGCGTGAATAACTGAAATATAATTTTCGCTTATTGCGAGATAATACGGAAGTTGCTGTCTTCCCATGCATTCTCCACTGCATGCGTTTAGTTGCCTATTATGTATGCGAATCTTTGTTGATAAATGTTGAGCAGCTTCTGCATTTAATTTGTATCTATTATTCAAGAAAAAAATTATGCAAAAGGACAAAGTCCATTCGAAAGAACTGAGTACCTTGTGAAAGCAACGCGCTAGAAAGTACTTCAACCGCCTGCAATAAGCTGGTTAGCACTATCAGAATTCGCCAAAAGAGATTTGCAGCAGTTGACAGCGCTATTCAACGTGTTTGCAGATGCAGCTACGAAAGAAATGCGTGATACTGCTAATATAGTATTTAATTATTTTAATTGTGAAATTATTAAGCCCGTTAACAATGCTCCAAACGGTAAATACGAGGCATTAATTGTATTCACTATGCCTAACTAAGCGCTGTGCCTAACTAAAGCCGAGTGACAGTTACATGTATAGGATAAAGTTGTTCAGAATGTTGCAACAATTTTAACACTAGGTTTACGGGCGTTTCTTATATACCTATCTCTACGAGCACTCGTCAATTTGCCGGGTAAGCGAAAATACGCATTTTCTTTAAAAAATCGATTTATTCAAGTTAAGTTTGAATTGAACAATATTAGGCTTCACGTTTAAATAAATTATTAATAAGTAAAAAGTCATTTTTTTCATTAGCACGGAAATGATAACAATGATATTAACGCTATAGGGTGATCATATTTATTGTTGCGTCGAGCGACACACTACCGAAACCAGGCCACACACCGCGGGCAAGATGCCAGCCAGATGTCTTCGGATCCTTACTGTGTACCCTAAATAGTCTCAAGTACTCTCCATAAATCTCAGGAATTTCCTAGTCAAGGTCCTTCAGACCGAACAGATATTCTTTCGCTGAATTGTTTCCTAAAGTTTATTGTCCACCACTGGTTGACACGGGAACACGGGTTCCTCACCCACCACCATAGTAAATAAGCAATTAACAACGAATCCTATTTCCCTCACTCTCCTAGCCAAAATCGTCACCAACAAATCCGATGGTCCCGTGCGTTAGACACACCCATCCTTAGCTTTCCTCCGCCACAGCATCATCACCGAACTTCACTGATATTCCATCTTTCAAACAGTCAACATCCTTTTGACCGGGTTTACACCCGTAGATCAGTCAGTGACTTGTCTTATGCATACGCACCAGCGTAATTATCTTCTTTACAAAGTTGTTGGAATAAACTGTGATTTATAACTTATTATATCAGTGTCATATTCAATTAAACCACCTCTATTATCCTAACCGAAATAGGGGATCGATCATTTCTAATCGTAACGGGAATTTACGACTCCCGTTGGCGTGCTTCCTCGCGATCGCGTCTCTCCGCGAGTGGTCGAAACAAATGGTCCTTCGAGCCGGATGCGTGTCAGTGAAAAGGTGCACTTACCAGTGACCACACAGTGCCACGTAAATACATCATAACCAGCAGCGGAAGCGTTATAATTATAACGAAGTCAGTGACGTCAGGTACGCCACCTTCGAAGAAGCATAACCCGTAGATCGAGGAACGCAACCATGCAACCTCCCGCCGCAGCTGGACAATTGTCAACATAGCAAGTTCCAACAACTTCATCCTCACTTCATGCGTGTCGCCTTCGGGAAGGATCACCTTCCTCGTGAAGCGCACGTCAACGAAACTCCGCTGCACAGTGATAAGCGATAACTGGCAGCCGGAACAACTTCTGTCTCAACAATACAAGTGTCACTTTCGGGAAGGAACACCTCCAATGCCAAACAAATACTCAACCTCTTGTCGCACATTAACGACCAACAACCGATAGCCGGACCGGCATCCGCACCGCGACTGCATGGTAAGCTCATTCAAATTATCAAAACCCCTCATGGCTTCCAATCAGGAAGAGCACGTAAGACAGTTGTTACGAAAACGAGAAGGATTCAGGAAAGTATTAGAAGCTCTTCGTACATTACTCAATAATTATGAAAAAGGGACATCCATACATGCTATCCAACGTAATTAAGCGACGTCAAGGTAGAATTTACGGCGTTCAGAGAAAGTCGATGTGAATTAGACGATAGGGATGAAGGTCAAACACAGCAGGACCGTGCTGACTTACAACAGATGTTTTATACTATTACCGGACTCGCGTCTGCCATCATTAGTAATGCAAACAAGCAATCAGAGCCGATAATTCGAAGTCTTACCACGAACGTATCGAACATTTCATTGCCGGATTCCGCCGATTTACCGAGAATTCGACTACCTACCTTTTCGGGAGCCTACGAAGATTGGTCAGGTTTCGCAGATCAATTTCGCTCCACAGTTCACGATAACCCTCGTATTAACGACTGCAAACGACTAATGTATCTCCGTTCTTATTTAACGCATGGAGCGGCTCTCGCTATATCATCGCTAAGTAATGTGGCAATTAATTACTCAGCTACGTGGTAAATACTGGAACAAAGATACAACAGACCAGGCAAAATCGTAGAGAAACATTTGCAGGAGATAATTGACACGACCTCCTTATCACGGACAGCACATCGAGATTTGCAGTCCTGTACAACCAAACTAGAGTCACATTACAAGGCTGATGGGTAGATGATACATTTACACTGTACATGTGAATGTGTGTATAAGCGTTAGAGGGCGTCCAGGCTTAGTGGAGACAAAAGACTGTTGCCAGATGTTAGAAGAATCTGGAATAGTCGGTTGAGAACAAGCGTGCGTGCAAGAAGGTTGTCGAGGTCTTCAGAGTGTAAGATATATTGTATAGCTGTTGTGTGTAAAATAAAGTAAACGATTTGTATTTCCGAATCCTTTCTTTACCTTAACATGGTAGCAGAGCGTGGTTACTAGTTTTGCAAGCTATTTAGTGCGTGGTTTTTAGTCTTGCGAGTTAGTTCGAGTGAGTTTAGTTAAAAATACTTCGAGCACGTAGGGACGCTTGAGTAAAGAATAAAAGATCAATTAAAATGGAAAGATCGGAAATTATAATACCGATATTTGATGGTGAGGATTACTGTATGTGGAAGAAAAGAATAACGATGTTCCTGAGGTATAAGGAATGTGATATTGTTATAACTCGAGTGAAGACCAAAACAGACAATTCAGACTGGGACAAAAAGGATCTGAAGGCGATGAATATAATATATAGTGCAATATCAAATAGACAATTGGAATATATTTGTGAGGAAAAAACGGCGTATGAGATAATAAGAAAGTTTGACGAAATGTACTTGAAAGAGTCGACGGCACTACAGATCGTATGTAGAAGGAGATTGAAAGAGCATAAGTCTGGAAAAATACAGTGATCCAGAATCATTTTTGTGATTTCGAAAAATTAATAAACGAATTAAAAAGTGCCGGCGCACATGTGAGTGAGAGAGAAAAGCTAAATTACATGCTAAATGCGTTACCTGAAGAGTATAGCTACATAGCGGATATAATAGACGCGGTGAAAGAAGAGAATCAAACGGTAGCGTACGTGAGAAATAAAATAGAGATAGCGGAAAGGAAACATAAATCAAATCAAGAAGAAATGAAATATAATGCCTTTGCTGCGAAAAAGGAAGAATGCTTCAAATGTGGAAGAGTGGGACACTTTGCAAGAGAGTGTCAAAATGGCGTCCAAGCGGGAAGCAGCAGCAGTTATCGGCGTGGGTCAACACGTGGCAGCAGCAGAGGAAGAGGAAACAAAAGCTATACGAGCAGGGGACGTGGAAACTTCTATCGTCAAACAGCAACCGACACGAGCGTATATGGCAATTCAGGAGCAGGCACATGGATGGCAACGGCGCACGCGCAGCACACAGCAGCAGGGTAAAAGAGATAAGTAATAATGAGATTATGTGGTTATTAGATAGCGGTTGTACCGATCACATAATTAACGATATAGATTATTTCGACAAATCTATCGACCTTAAAGAACCGGTAAATATATATTTGGGCGATAATAGATCGATAAAGGCAACAAAAGTAAGAAATGTTATAAGCTATTTCGAAGCATTTGGAAAGTGAAATAAAATAAATATGAGTAAAGTTTTTTATGTGAAAGAAATGTCCGCAAACTTAATTAGCTTAGGCAAGTTAACGGATAATAATAATATGGTTATTTCAAAAGGAAATATTGCGAAAATAATAGATAAAAACAATAAACTCACAGCTATAGCAGTCAAAGATAACGGAACATATAAAATGAAAAGTATATTGAAAGGGAAGGAGCACTTAGTAAACAGTGCCAAATGTAGTGGTATGAGAGAAAGAGAAAGAGAAAGAGATAGGGAGCGTGAAAGAGATAGGGACCGTGACAGGGAAAGAGAAAGAGAAAGAGATAGGGAACGTGAGAGAGATAGGGCAGATTATGTCACACATATAAAACAACATATTGAAGCAGGTAAAAAAATGGGACCAGATGGATTACAACCAAACAATAAAACTAAACTTGATTTGGATTCTAACGAAGATGAAGAAGAAGAACAATATTCAGGTGCAGATGATGATTACGAGCTATCAGCATATATTGTGGAAAAGCTTCCAAAACCACTTAAGCCATCAGAAAGCGAAGAGGAACAAGAAAGATCAGAAAAGGAAAACAGCAGTGAGATTCACACAAATTATTGTAGAGGAGACATCCCTTGTACATTCGAGGGGGCGATTTGTTGTGAAAATAGTGAAGATGGTAAGAATGAAGAAAATTATAAGAGGAAAAGGAATAGAAAATTGGAGAAGGGTAATGAGGAAGATAGAAGCAGGAAAGGTAAAAGTATCTGCCAGGAACAAGGGCGAAAAAATGTAACAAAAAGTAGAACGAAACGAGGAAAAGAAAGAGTAAAAAAAATATAGGACATTGCAAATAAAAGAGAAAACAGAGCGATGTTGCAAAAGAATATGATATGTAGAAAGAATGAATAGAGTTTGTAAATTATCGAGAGCGATTTATGGGTTAAAAGAAAGTCCGAGGGATTGGTATGAGTGTTTTGATAGGTATGTAACGAGATTAGGTTTTAAGAAGAATAATGTAGAATTGTGCTTATATACTCATGGAGAGGGAGAAAATGTTGTTTATTTGCTAATATATGTAGATGATTTGTTAATCTGTAGTAAGAATAAAAAAGGGTTATTTAATTTAAAATTAAAGATTTATATGAAGTAAAAGAATATCTTGGAATAAATATAGAGTATGATTATATCAAAAATGAAATGAGATAAGCCAAACAAAATACATTGAATATTAGCAAACAAATATAAATTACAAGACAGCAAATTGTACTGTACACCTATGGAGACAAATTTAAAGGTTGAAAAAGCTGAGATAAATAGAAAGGACATTGGATACAGGAATTTAATTGGTGCATTGCTGTATATTAGTACAAATACTAAACCCGATATAAGCTATAGTGTAAATTATCTAAGTAGATTTCAAGATTGTTGTAGCGAGACAGATTTTAAATATGCTTTGTAAATATTGAAATATTTGTACCGGACTAGAGATTTAAGGTTACATTATAAAAGGAATGAAAAGTGTGAAACGATAGATTGTTATGTGGACACTGATTGGGCAGGAGATCATTTAGATGGAAATCTACTTCTGGATATGTAATTAAACTGTATGGAAATGTAATCAGTTGGAAGTCAAAAAACAAAAGGTGTGTGACAAAAACCTCGACGTATGCAGAGTATGTAGCTCTATCAGAAGCGGTGAGTGAATTAATGTTTATTAGAGAAATTATAAAGGTCTTCAATGTAAATCTAGACGATAACCCTGTAAAAATTTATGAGGATAACTCAGGAGCGATAGGTATAGCAAAGTACGGAAATTTCACAAAAAATTCTAAACACATTGAAGTTCATTACCACTATGTTCAAGAGTGCTTAAAGGAAAATAGGATAAATATAATTAAAGTAAGTACAGACGAAAATACTGTGGATATTTTTACGAAGACACTGTGTAGGGAGAAATTCGAAAGATTTAGGTCATGGTTGAATGTAAAATAAGAGGAATGTAAATAAAGCAATAAGTGTTAAATTTTCTGTTAATCAATTCGACAAGCATGTAAATACAATTAAGTGCACAGTATAAATGTAAGGAGGCGTGTTGGGTAGATGATACATTTACACTGTACATGTGAATGTGTGTATAAGCGTTAGAGGGCGTCCAGGCTTAGTGGAGACAAAAGACTGTTGCCAGATGTTAGAATAATCTGGTATAGTCGGTTGAGAACAAGCGTGCGTGCAAGAAGGTTGTCGAGGTCTTCAGAGTGTAAGATATATTGTATAGCTGTTATGTGTAAAATAAAGTAAACGATTTGTATTTCCGAATCCTTTCTTTACCTTAACAAAGGCCTTGGAAGCTTTCGGCCAACCGACCGCCGATGCCTTGTTGTTATATCTATGTACCTCTAAATTTAGCCGATTTAATATGGAAGGACAAGACAAAATCCACGCCATTCCCTACGTTCAAAGACTTCCTGAAGTTTTTGAACGATCGCTGTCAGGTCATCGAACCGGCAAGTACGACACGCCAAACACGTGGGCATGCATTTGTCACGTCCCAATTGCCGTCGCTCTGTCCAATTTGCCGTGGACCACACAAAATTTGGAGCTGCAATATCTTCAGGACGAAAACCATCAAAGAACGTGCTATAGCCGCCGAAGAAATATCAGCGTGTACTAACTGCCTGACGACAGGACACACGCTTCAACGTTGTAACGCCGGATCCTGCCGCATATGCGAGCGACGCCACCACACGCTTTTACATAGATCCGACGCTCGAATTAAGGATCGGATTATCTTTGGCAACCGAACACCTCCGACAACACCTCCAAGCACAAGGCCCCGATGTGCGCCTGCCAAAAACGCGATTCGGATGGGTCATCAGGGGGAGCCCACTTTCTCCATTAACCGCAAGAGTCTTTCATACCTCCACGACGGATCTAGAAACGGACCTCACCCGCTTTTGCGAACTCGACGAGGGGCCACGGATAAAGTACATATCAGAGGCGGATCAACGATAACAATGGCGATGAAACGATTCGCTTCTCTCCATTACCACTTCCAGTCCTTGACAAGATTGTTCGGCGGATACGAACAGTCCGGCAAGCAAAGCAAAAACCTCCTAAGGTTATATCGAAAACAAGTCGCCGACATTCGGATACAGTTTAACCTTGTCAATGAAAAATTACTTAAGCTTTCGTTAAACCTGGACAAACGATTGTCAACGCTCACCACAACCAAGCCTTCCTCAATGGGAGTTTCCAAGACCATGGCGAATTCACAACCACCAGAATGCAGCAGCAACACGTCTATCAGTTTCCAGGGAAGTAATAATAATTTAAATAGCAACAACGTTCATTCGTCTGATCTTTGGCGGAATATGAACTCCTTTCTGGATATTTTCGATCCGGTGCATTCTTTACATAATATCCACGCGTTTATCACTGCCAAATCTAAAATATTGAAAAAAACTTGAAGGGGCCATCGGAAACTCTCTGTTTTCCCACTATATTTGCGTGCTATCTGGTCAACGATGTCCACACCAAACTTTGTTTTATTATAAAAAGCAATGGTTTCTGGAACATGCAATTGTCTTCTACGAGTACCTGTATGTTTGGTGCTGAGAAGGAGGACATTTACGTTAGGTTTACTTCTATACACAGTAAGCGTGCAGTTTTCTGATTTATATAAATTTGAGGAAAACAAAGTCATCTTGTCCTTTTCTCCCCTGAGCGCCGAGTTTTATCTTTTCCCATATAAGGGAAACCATTCAAAATATATTTTGTTTGGGCGTCAAACTGCTAAACAAAACTTAATGCCAAATTTATGAGGCTTATTCGGTATAGCTGATACTAGCGAATATGGTAACTCAGGAGCAGGCACATGGATGGCAACGGCGCATGCAGCACATAGCAGCCAGATGAACGAGATAAGTGATAACGAAATAATGTGGCTATTAGATAGCGGTTGTACCGATCACATAATTAACGATATAAATTATTTTGATAAATTTATCGACCTTAAAGAACCGGTAAATATATGTCGGATCACGATTCGACTTTTGGGCGCGCGACGACTCTTCATGTGGACTAACCATCGTTTCACAAAGCCGAGATTTTATTTACACGTATATACAGGTCTATCACTAAGCTTAACAAATAATAAGTACAACTAATAATAAGTCTAACAAACACTAAGCCTAATGAATAATACGATCTACGAATAATTAAATTAAATAATACTATTAGCAATGTTTGAGTTCAAACGAATCCACGGTCACCGGGATAACTCCTTACAAGCGAAACTAACTTAGACGCAAATGCGATCGTCGAAAATGCTCGATGTGTCACTCTCCAAGGCAATCGCAAGAATGCCAGCCTCGTGGAGATTTTTCTCCCTGTACGATTGCATTTTGTTTTCTATACCCGTTTAGAAGCATCGAGAAGGTTCCAAACGCCGTTGCTAGGCACACTCGTTGGAAGCATCGAGAAAGTTCCAAACGCCGTTGCTAGGCAGTTTCTGCTTGGAGTTTTGATTACTAATACAATGTATGTCCCATTGCATCGGCACCTCCGAGGCAACATCACACGTGGCTAGGCCCGCTCTCGAGGCCGCATGCCGCCACAACCACATTTCTCGGAAAACACATACAACCACTCCAGACCTCCGTTAGATAAAACATCCATCACGTGACCGTGGCTACGTTCAGCGACCGATTGTCACCTCGAACCCAATCTCGCTTATTACAAATCTTAAGCAATTACAACTATAATAAAATCTAGGCTAAGGTACTAGAGGATGTTCCCAAAATTTCCAAGGAAAGGCTTCGGCTTTCCTTTCATCTCCGACACGGCCATCCTGACTATCACACGTCCTCGGGTGTACCTTCGTCAACAAAACAAAAGGAAACAAGATTAGTATCATTGTGATTAGCATTCAAAGTGCCAGTTGCATTCTGCGTGCTTTCAGTCGGGTCGTAATGACATGACGGACCATTCTCGATTTCACACCCAAATGGGTCTCATCCTTCGAATCGCACATACTCTCAAAGTTCGTTACATAACCAGCTTCGTAACACGATCGCTGTCAACACTAGACCGGCTCCAGCCTCGTGACATTGTCACTGTCGGTACTAGACCAGCTCCAACCTCGTGACATTGTCGCTGTCGGTACTAAACCGGCTAACAGCTTCGTGACATCGTCACTTCCAGTGCCTGACCGCACTGAACTCCATCCCATGGCCGCACCTGGGCTCATAGAATTCCTATGGGATCGGGGTACTCAAATCGCCATGGTCACTGTTCTCGTCATCACAACAGACATCCAACTCCGCAGGAATGCAACTATCCGGCATTTTCCTTAACCTGTCATGACTGTACTTGTATGACCTTTTCCCATCCAGTGTTTTCAAGGTATATCGGTCTCCTTCCAGGACCTCCGATATCACAAACGGACCCCTGAATTTTGGATCCAATTTTGTCTGGTTCCTTTCTTCATTTTGGCGTAGTACCAAATCACCGAGATTAAACCTAACTACTTTAGCTTTGGTTTTATCTGTTAAGGTAAAGAAAGGATTCGGAAATACAAATAATTGACTTTATTTTACACACAACAGCTATACAATATATCTTACACTCTGAAGACCTCGACAACCTTCTTGCACGCACGCTTGTTCTCAACCGACTCCTCCAGATTCTTCTAACATCTGGCGACATTCTTTTGTCTCAACTAAGACCTGGACGCCCTCTGACTCTTACACACACACTCTCATGTACAGTGTAAATGTATCACTTTCCTAACAATTTCTTTCACATAAAATACTTTCCTCATATTTATTTTATTTCTCTTTCCAAATGCTTCGAAATAACTTAAAACATTACCTACTTTCGTTGCCTTTATCGATCTATTATCGCCCAAATATATATTTACCGGTTCTTTAAGGTCGATAGATTTGTCGAAATAATCTATATCGTTAATTATGTGATCGGTACAACCGCTATCTAATAGCCACCTAATCTCATTATTACTTATCCCTTTCACCCTGCTGCTGTGTGCTGCGTGCGCCGTTGCCATCCATGTGCCTACTTCTGAATTGCCATATTCGCTCGTGTCGGTTGCTGTTTGACGATAGAAGTTTTCACGTCCCCTGCTCGTATAGTTTTTGTTTCCTCTTCCTCTGCTGCTGCCACGTGTTGACCCACGCCGATAACTGCTGCTGCTTCCCTCTTGGACGCCATTTTGACACTCTCTTGCAAAGTGCCCCACTCTTCCACATTTGAAGCATTCTTCCTTTTTCGCAGCAAAGGCATTATATTTCATTTCTTCTTGATTTGATTTTTGTTTCCTTTCCGCTATCTCTATTTTATTTCTCACGTACGCTACTGTTTGATTCTCTTCTTTCACCGCGTCTATTATATCCGCTATGTAGCTATACTCTTCAGGTAATGCATTTAGCATGTAATTTACCTTTTCTCTCTCACTCACATGTGCGCCGGCACTTTTTAATTCGTTTATTAATTTCTCGAAACCACAAAAAAATGATGCTGGATCACTGTAATTCTCCAGTCTTATGTTTTCCAATCTCCTTCTACATACGATCTGCAGTGCCGTCGACTCTTTCAAGTACATTTCGTCAAACTTTCTTATTATCTCATATGCCGTTTTTTTCCTCACAAATATATTCCAATTGTCTATTTGATATTGCACTATATATTATATTCATCGCCTTCAGATTCTTTCTGTCCCAGTCTGAATTGTCTGTTTTGGTCTTCACTCGAGTTATAACAATATCACATTCCTTATACCTCAGGAACATTGTTACGTCGCGTAACACTACCTAGCCCAGGCCACACACCGCGGGCAAGATGGCAGCCACATGTCTCCGGATACTTACCGCGT
Organism: Bombus sylvicola; assembly: GCA_019677175.1. Taxonomy (NCBI): domain Eukaryota; kingdom Metazoa; phylum Arthropoda; class Insecta; order Hymenoptera; family Apidae; genus Bombus; species Bombus sylvicola. The sequence continues at coordinate 27,795 of JACSOB010000150.1, forward strand.
ACCCTCAATAGCCTCAAGTACCCTCCATAAATCACAGGAATTTCCTAGTCGAGGTCCTTCAAACCGAACACACATCTGTTTTCCGTAGCATTTCTAAAGACCATTGTCTACTACGGCTTGACAAGGGAAAGTTAGTTTTTCTCACGTATGATGCAACTTTCCTCCCACTAGCCACTTTCTCTCGAGGGCGGCTAAGACCCTTCCTAGTCCACCAACCCTCGTGTTAACCAATTAACAACGAAGCCTATTTCCCTCACTCTATTAGCCAAAATCGTCACCAACAAATCCGATGATTCCGTGCGCTAGACACACCCATCCTGAGTTTTCCTCCGCCACGGCATCGTTACTGTACCTCACTGCTCCTACGATCTCGGAAAAGTCAAGTCAATCTTATTCTATTACTACGTCCACTAGTACACTAAACTCAAGTCTAAGAGCTCCACTCTGTATATCTCTTTCATCGTCGTGCGATAAGTTGTTTATTATACCTCTCGACTCAACAGTGTAATCTAAGTGTTGAAATAAACATTAATTTATTCGTGTTAATTCAGTAGAATTTCATTTAACTACCCTTATTATCATAATCGAAATAAGGGAATCGATCAGTTCGTGGCGTCGATTATTTAATCGTAACGGGAACTTACAACTCTCGTTGACGTGCAATCTCGCGATCGCGTCTCTCCGCGAACGGTCGAAACAAACATCGTTATTCTTTTCTTCCACATACAGTAATCCTCACCATCAAATCTCGGTATTATAATTTCCGATCTGTCCATTTTAATTGATCTTTTATTCTTTACTCAAGCGTTCCTACGTGCTCGAATTATTTTTCTTTTATTTTTATATCCTTGGAAAATTTCTTCCCGTACTCAACTCACTCGAACTAACTCGCAAGACTAAAAACCACGCTCTGCTACCATGTTAAGGTAAAGAAAGGATTCGGAAATACAAATAATTGACTTTATTTTACACACAACAGCTATACAATATATCTTACACTCTGAAGACCTCGACAACCTTCTTGCACGCACGCTTGTTCTCAACCGACTCCTCCAGATTCTTCTAACATCTGGCGACAGTCTTTTGTCTCAACTAAGACCTGGACGCCCTCTGACTCTTACACACACACTCTCATGTACAGTGTAAATGTATCACTTTCCTAACATTATCGAATCTCTCTTTGTCATACCTAGCACTAGTTTCCATCTCTTTTATTGTCTGTTGTCTTACACTGGAGATATCTATTTCTTTTTCCTCGATGTTATCAGGTAGTAATAAGTCATACGGTCTTGCTGCTCTACCAATCAATAACTCTAAAGGACTCGATTTGGTTACGCGGTTGATGGTGCAATTCAAAGCCAATTGCATCTCCCCGATCGCGTCTTGCCATGAACGCCCGGTCGTTTCTACCGTTGTGAACATATTTTTTAACGTGCTCATAACACGTTCTACTTGCCCGTTGGCCCTACTTGCACCGGTCGCGATCAAATGAACTTTGATTTGTTTGCTTGCACAGAATTCTTGAAATTCCCGGCCCGTGAAACATCTACCCTGATCTGCTATTATCCGACAGGGACTACCGAACAAAAACACGGCGGACTTAAGTGCCTTGATAACGCTAAGCGAGTCCAATTTGCGTGTGTGATGTAAGTGCACGAATTTCGTAAAGGCATCGATCAAGACGACGACATACTCTTTCGAGTCATTCTTGCCACTCAGCTTGCCCGTTATGTCCATGTGCACCGTATGCCACGGTATGCCGACCTTAGGTATAGGATGCAGTTCAGCCTGTATTTTACCTGAACTAGCCTTCGAAACTCTACAAGCATGGCAGTTCTCGACAAATTTGCGAACATACTTCGCCATTCCCTCGAACAAATAATACTCATAGAGCTTCTCGAGCGTTTTATCCCATCCTAAGTGCATAATTGACTGATGCACATGGTTGATGACGGACCATCTAAAACCTCTCGGAACAATGGGTAAGCAAAGGGTTCTGCCCTTTCGTTGTACTTTACGGTAAAGTGTACCGGATCGTAGTTCGTAGGTGTTCGCGATATCTTCCGCGAGCTCTTCGTTCTGTAATTTATTAACGATTTCGGAGATTTGCGGATCGCGACGTTGTTCCGCTAATAGCCAATCTTCGGAGATCTCGGCCAGATTAATCTCTTTCTCTGCGACCTTGTCTATCATACGGCGATTCAAGTCTACGGGGTTTCGCGAAAAGAAATCTACGTGGGCCATTCGTTTACCCTCTCGATACATGATGTCAAAATCGAATGTTTGCAAATAAGCCCACCACCTATAAACCCGGTCGTTTAAGTTTACTTTGTTGCTGGAGGCTTTCAAAAGAATTACAGTCGGTAACTACTAAGAATTTCCATCCATGTAAGTAGTGTCGGAAATGCTTGACGGCGCTTACTACTGCTAGTGTCTCCAGTTCGTACGAATGATACCTAGATTCCGCGGGACTGGTCCTTTTTACTATAATATTCGATGACTCTGTTTTTCCTTTTCGACTTTATGCATTAAAATAGCTCCATACCCCTCCGAACTAGCGTCGGTATGTAGCTCTATGGGACGATTGGGATGAAATATCATTAACACCGGCGCGTCGGTCAGAACGGAAATTATCTGTTGTCTTATCTTTTTCGTGCCTGTCCGTCCAAGTTATGTGCTTGTTACTAGAAGTGAGTGCGTACAAGGGTTTCATCACTTGTGAAAATTTAGGAATAAATTTTCGGAAGTAAGAGGCCAAACCTATGTACTGCCTAAGCTGTGTGACGGTCGACGGTGCAGGTAAAGAATTCAAAGCTTGTATTTTTCCCGGGTTTGGACGAACTTCTCCGTTACGAATTACATATCCCAAATAAAGTACCGACGTCTTCAGAAAAGAACATTTAGCGAAATTGAAAGAAAATCCGGCGTTTACGAGAGTGTTTAGTACAGTGTGCAACCTTTCTAGAGCTTGATCTATTGAGTCGGCGATTATTAGAATGTCGTCCAAATAAACAACGACATATGAATAAGCGAGGTCGCCTAAGGCCTTGAAAATGGCTCTCTGGAAAACGGCTGGTGCATTTTTCAACCCAAACGGCATCGTCACGTATTCGTATTGACCGTCGGGGGTAACGAACGCAGTATATTCCGTCGAGTTAGGATGAATGGGAATCTGGTGAAATCCGCTAGCCATGTCCAGGCTAATGAAGTATCTCGCACTCTGCAATCTCGCGATTTGATCAGCAATAAGGGGTAAGGGATACCGATCCGCGACCGTATTTTTATTCAGCGCTCGAAAGTCTACACACAATCTGTCTGAGCCGTCCTTCTTCTTCGCGAGTATCATAGGGCTCGCGAACGGCGAATTACTAGGTTTTACAATTTGTGCTTTAATTAATTCGTCTATTCTCTCGCGTACTATTCTTCGCTCTTCCTCGCTCAGCCTGTAAGGGCTTCTTTGCACGGTGACGTTGGGATCAATTAGCCGTATTTCCAACTGGCCCGTACTGACGCGAGTACGCGGGAAACCCGTAATGAATGATTCTTTAAATTTTTCGAGAACAGAGATTAATCGATCTTTATCGTTACCGATAACATCAGTGTCAACCTCGTTAATGTTGACCGCATCTTCCGCGACTTTACCACAAGCGTTAACGACCTTTGTTTTACAAATAACGAGGCTATTTTGCGTGATATTTACGTCGAATCCCTGGCTCAAAATCTCGCGACCAATCATGATGTCGTATTTTAGGTAATCATCAGCAAGGACATGAAAAACTATCTCCAATGTAAGACCGTTAATACAAACAGTGGACAAAATCTGAAGTGTACTCTTAATACAAGTATTCCCGATCCCCCGCATCACTACCACATCGGTTATTCTTTTACCCGAAAATTTCGAGGCTAGGGACTCTTTGATTAACGAACACTCGGCCCCAGAATCAAAGTAAAATGGATACGACTCACCCAGATGGCTTAATCTACCAGCCGGAGCTTCCACTACACAGGAGTCGATCCGGCATTCGTCAATGGAATCGTAGTTTCTTTTCCGCGATGATGGGCAATTAGGCGCGATATGTCCCTCCTCGTGGCATTTGAAGCAGGTCACCTTCGACGATGCGGCTGGTCGTTTTTCTTTCGGGTTTCGTATATCCTGCTCCTTCCCCGTTTGTGTTTGCAGGCGACACTCCGTTCTCCTATGTCCGTGAGCACCACAGCGGTAGCACTTAATCCGAGGAACTGATAGCCTGCTTCTTTTAGCTTCAGGTTCCATTAGTGAATTTCTTGGCGAAAATGTCGGCTGATCGTTGTAAGGGAGAATCCTCATTTCATCATGAAATTGGTCCTCCGTCCTGATATTATTCGCGAGCGTTAGTCGCCGAAAGCGTCGATCTTGTGAACTCAGTATATAAAGGGCGAGGGCATTGATCACTTCGGGCATCGTTAGATCTTGCAACTTCATCTGCAGCATGGAGCGGAGGCGACTACCGTACGCTCCCGGGGATTCAGTCTCCGACGGTCGTTCTCTGGATATCCTTATTAACGCCGAAGCGGCTGTCTCTCTGCCACCAAAACGCGAAAGAAATTGTTCCTTAAACGTTGGCCAGGTAAGCTTTCCACCGCGCACCATTTGTGAAAGCCAATGCGCAGCAGAACCCCTTAGGGCGCGATTTAGAGCGGAAAGTAACGCACTATCTTGCATCGGGTGGTCTTTCAAAATCAGATCAGCATGAGAGCACCACGCGGATGGATCGGCGCCCGCGCCTTCGGGGTCAAAACGTGGTAACGTTGCATCCTTAGATTCCGTACTCGGTCTTTGCTCCCCCGGTTTGTGCGCTAGCGTCTGAATTAACTCGCGCATAAGGACCATTTGCTCTTGTAGCACTTTAAACGGTTCTAATCCCACTTCTGATGTCGGATCACGATTCGACTTTTGGGCGCGCGACGACTCTTCATGTGGACTAGCCATCGTTTCACAAAGCCGAGATTTTATTTACACGTATATACAGGCCTATCACTAAGCTTAACAAATAATAAGTACAACTAATAATAAGTCTAACAAACACTAAGCCTAATGAATAATACGATCTACGAATAATTAAATTAAATAATACTATTAGCAATGATTGAGTTCAAACGAATCCACGGTCACCGGGATAACTCCTTACTAAGCGAAACTAACTTAGACGCAAATGCGATCGTTGAAAATGCTCGATGTGTCACTCTCCAAGGCAATCGCAAGAATGCCAGCCTCGTGGAGATTTTTCTCCCTGTACGATTGCATTTTGTTTTCTATACCCGTTTGGAAACATCGTGAAGGTTCCAAACGCCGTTGCTAGGCACACTCGTTGGAAGCATCGAGAAAGTTCCAAACGCCGTTGCTAGGCAGTTTCTGCATGGAGTTTTGATTACTAATACAATGTATGTCCCATTGCATCGGCACCTCCGAGGCAACATCACACGTGGCTAGGCTCGCTCTCGAGGCCACATGCCGCCACAACCACATTTCTCGGAAAACACATACAATCACTCCAGACCTCCGTTAGATAAAACATCCATCCCGTCACCGTGGCTACGTTCAGCGACCGATTGTCACCTCGAACCCAATCTCGCTTATTACAAATCTTAAGCAATTACAACTATAATAAAATCTAGGCTAAGGTACGAGAGGATGTTCCCAAAATTTCTAAGGAAAGGCTGCGGCTTTCCTTTCATCTCCGACATATATATTTGGGCGATAATAGATCGATAAAGGCAATAAAAGTAGGAAATGTTATAAGCTATTTTGAAGCATTTGGAAAGCGAAATAAAAATAAAGTTTTTTATATGAAATAAATATCCGCAAACTTGATTAGTTAACGGATAATAATAATATGGTTATTTCAAAAGGAAATATTGCAAAAATAATAGATGAGAACAATAAACTTACAGCTGTAGCGGTCAAAGAGAATGGAACATATAAAATGAAAAGTATATTGAAAGGGAAGGGGCACTTAGTAAACAGGCAAAAAGTTAAAAATATTGAGATGTGATAATGGAAGAGAATGCTTAAACAATCGAATTTATAAATTTGCTAGGGATAAAGGTATCATAATAAATAATTATCCAACATACGTACATGAATTAAACGGGACGGCGGAAAGGTATAATACGACAGTAATAGACATGGCGCGTTGCTTGTTAACGGAAGCGAAAGTACATAAAAAGTACTGGCCGGAAATAGTATTTACAGCGGCATACTTGAAAAATCGAATACTAGCAAACACTGTAGAGAGAAAGACATTTTGAAATATTCTTCGGGAGAAAACCAATCGTTGAAAATCTATGTCTATATGGAAGTAAAGTTTTTGTAAGAAGGCCAGAACAAAAAAGAGTTTCTAAATGGGATAAGAAGGCAGATATGGGGATACTGTTAAGATATAGTGAAGTAGATTACAGAGTCCTATTAGGTGGAAAAATAACAGTAGCTAGACATGTAGAGGTCATAGAAACAGACACAAAATGTATCGGTTTTGAGGAGAACTCATTCGATGCAGATAGCGCTGATAGTAAAGATAATTATTTATTGGACAGCATGAATAAGGAAGAGTTAGAAAGCAGAGAAGATGAAAATGATGGTAGTTCTGAAAGCTTAAAGATCCCTAGGAGATCTACTCGTAATAAGAGAACTCCAATAAGGTATCCAGAAAAGGAAAACAGTAGTGAGATTCACGCAAATTATTGTAGAGTAGATATCTCTTGTACATTTGAGGAGACGATTTGTTGTGAAAATAGTGAAGATTGGAAACAGGCTATGGATAAAGAAATAGAATGTCTCAATAAGAATAAAACTTGGAAATTGGTAGAAAGGGTAAAAGGCAAAGAAGTATTAGTTGAAAAATGGGTTTACACGAGAAAATCAGATGACAGGTATAAGGCTAGATTAGTGGTAAGAGGATTTCAACAAAGAAACGTAGTCGATGACATATATTCTCCAGTAGCGAGTAATCAGCCCTTTAAGATATTGCTGTCATATTGTTGTCAAATTGATTAATCATTGAGCAAATGGAGGTAGAAACTGCCTTTTTAAATGGTGAAGTAAGCTCGAAGGTATATGTAAATCAAACAAAGGGATATGCAGACGGAACGAATAGAGTTTGTAAATTATTGATAGCGCTTTATGGGTTAAAAGAAAGTCCGAGGGATTAGTATGAGTGTTTTGATAGGTATGTGACGAAATTAGGTTTGAAGAAGAATAACATATGATAAACCTGCATCGAGCTTTCGTTGGAAATAATTGTTCATCTATTGAGATATTTTCATATGGCTTGTAACAAGCTTGGCTATTACTTATAAATCTGTTCCATATTTCGGATATCAGCGCAAATTTATCTGTTTGTAATCTTTCGGAGACTTTCAATGATCCCGCTTCATATGCGCCCCGGGCATATAGAATTCCTGGAAAACTACGCAACTCAGCAACTGTGATTGTCCAGTCTTTTTTCAAAACTCGATGCGCCTCGGTTTCAGTGCAATCTTTTATGTGTTCTATTATGTGTTTGTCAATTATCAATTCGAAAGCACTAGTTACACAACCCGACATAATACTTCTCTTAGCACAGCCAGTAGGCCCTGCGATATCCTTGAATATCATACGAACGGGCGTCCTACCCCTGGATCTGCCTGCTTTCAGTTTTATCCACTGTGTCAATTGCAATTTCAATTTCACCTATTACATTTTGGAATGTGCTTGGAATGCTCGTCCTTTCATCCTCGGACTCAGAACTAGAAAGAATATCCTTTTCTTGTTACCACACTCTTTCAAGAAGTGTTCCTCTTCACTATCCGAAGATCCTTCTATCTCTCCACTTTCAATGTATTCAGAACTTGCACTGACAGCTTCGCTTTGGCCTAATTCATACTAATCTTCTTCGGAGGTATCCTCAAAACAATCTTCATTGATGTTGACAATTTTGTTCAATATCTTATTATAACTCTTGGATTTACTCTTGATTGCTAGAAAAGGGGGATTGGTCAAAATAAGAAAATACTGTGCCCAAATTCAATTATCCTATTGTAAATACTTACAATAAGCGGAGACAATAATGGGAAATGTCTAAAACAACTGAAACTTTTGCACACTGTCTTTGAAAAACAGATTGTATATGAAATCAGTTAGCCCGTCAATTTGATGGGTTTCTTAGAGATAGATATACTACATAGATTTCAAAAATTAGAAAGCCTAGGAAAAAATAATTGTGTGTATAAATTCTTTAGATGAAATGATTAATTTACGACGCAAAATGTTTAAAATTAATGGTTTTTGGGATATGTCATTTCGAAGTTTGGAATCCTTCAAATTGACGGGTCCCGTAAACTTAGTGTTAAATTTCACCAAAATCGGTTTATGAATAATTACAGAATATCATTGTATTGCAGAAAGCAGTAAACTTTTTCAATTTGTTTGCGTAAGCAACACCATACGCCATTCTTCATTTTATATGAATGGATAGATATTGATACTTATGCCGACATAGTTACAAGTAAAGGATAAATTATTCCGTTCTTGACTCATTTATGTCTTCGTCTTTCACATTAATATTTAAACGTTAGTAGTAAAACAAGTTAGTATGCATATTTATATCATTGATTTGCAGATTACATTGCAATTTACATTTATGACGTGGAAGTTCAGTATTACTGCATGTAGAAATCTGAGAAATATGTAAGTTTGTGTAACAGTAGAATTAAATTCCAATTAAGTGAATACATATATTTAAGAAGATATCCTGCAATCGCACAAACGTCAAATCAAACAAGACGCAAACATTTTTTAATTTATTTGGATAAGTAAGCAATGCCATAAACATGGTGAAATTTCGACTGCTTCTTTATGGTTCTTTAAGAGAATAACAAATTTCTGTTTAGACATGGCAATTAATCCATGTGAGCGCTATGTGAGCACTGTGTTGAATATACAGAGCGGGGCATTTAAATTGTATTGGAACTCGAACTGACCATCGTAATATAGACTACGTGTGAACCAGAAACGGGGAGAGTGGACTAGAACAGTCAGTGTGATCAGAGTGTGTACAGAGTGTTATGTCGCCTAAGACATCTGCCCTCCAGCCCTCGCGACCGGACAGCCAACGGTCTACGAATCGTCATTCCGACCCTCAATAAATCTAAGGACTCACCATAACTTTTCACTTTTCATTGCGTTATATCAACATGTGTCTTCAGTCAATCCGTTTGTCCTGGAGGATTTCTTAGTCCTAGAAGTATTATCGGCACACATCTGTTTTTGTTTGGAGAGGTCCTTGGGTTTATTAGGCGCTCTTAAAAACACGGAGAAAGCGGGTACGCACCTATTGGGAAAAACCGAATAGCTGTCTAATAAAACAGGCTGGTTTTTCCCATGAACAAGGCACCCACGAACCATGTTGGTAAGAGACAACCCCCTCATACCTTCAGGCATCAACGTGGGTCATAACCAATCGACATCGCGGATCGTTACCCTCACTTTTCCTAACGAAAAGTGTGAACAGCGAATCCGCGTTCTTCATTCAAAGGGGCACACCCACACCGAACTTTCTTCCGTATTAACATAAGAGCGACAAGTCAGTACAAAAATCTAACGCCTAACATCTCAATCTATGCACAACGCTAGCGGAGTATAATTCACGTCAACTATCTAAGTCGGTTCTCGGGATTACCGAACATTCACTTCCTCTATTAAGTATCCTCTAGTGCTACGTCCACTAACATACTAAATTCAACTATAAGAGCCTTGCTCTATTGTGCATATTTATCGTATCTTTGTGCGACAAATTGTCATCTACGATTTATACTTACTCAACAATGTACCTCATAAGTGTTGGAAATAAAAACCTCATAACCCTGTGAATCACACTGTTATACTAACTTAACCACCCCTATTATCTTAACGGAAATCAGGGAATCGATTGTTATAATCGTAACGGGAATTTACGACTCCCGTTGATGTATTTCCTCGCGATTGCGTCTCCCCGCGATTGGTCGTAACATCTGGTCCTTCGAGCGGGATTCAGTGGTAAGTGAAAAGTGTTGACAGTGACACCCACTACAATACAGTGCGACGTGAATCCAACATAAACAGCAGCAGAAGCGTAACCACTCCAGTGAAGTCAGGAACGCCAGAGACCGTCAGTTTTGAAGAGGCATAACCAGGTGGTTGAAGAACGCAAACACGCAGCCTCAAGCCAACAACTGGAGGGTCAACTTCCGCAAGGACACGTCTTACACGTCAAACGGACGGTACGGTGACGAGTAACATTTAAACTCTCAACTACAAGATAAGCTCGTTTATTGTATTGTCTGTACAATCCGCTATACCAATGTATTACACAGACAAAATTACCTCCCTTGCATCGAAGACGAGGCTTTCAAATCGGCCGATCTACTACTTTATCGAAACGACTCGATGAATATGAACAATCCAGCCAAACGAATAAGGCCTCTTTACAGACCTACACGACACTGCTCAACGATACATGGAAACAATACAGACTATTACAAGAAGAATTAGAAAATCTAGGCGCGGAATTTTTGTATAGAAAATACACGTTTATTGTATGAAAATGATTAAAAATATTTTATTCGAAGTATTGCCCATCGCTAGCTATACATTTTTCCCACCTGTCTGGCAATTGGTGGATGCCACGCCAAAAAAACTGTCGCTCTTTTGAGGCAAACCAGTCATCGAGTCATTTTCGTACATTTTCGTAAGAAGTGAAGTGCTGGTCAGAGAGTGCGTGTCCCATCGATGCAAATAAATAGTAATCGGACGGAGCCAAGTCTGGTGAGTAAGCCGCGTGCGAAAGTATTTCCCGACTGAACGCTTCAATCGTTTCCTTGACCGGTTTTGCTGTATGTGATGGTGCATTATCATGAAGCAAAATTACTTTGTGTTGCCTTTTTTGATATTTTGGTCGTTTTTCACGCAAAGCTTGATTCAAATCGATCATTTGTTGTCGGTAGCGCTCCGTATTAACGGTTTCGCCAGGTTTTAACAGCTCATAATAGATCACACTCTTCTGATCCCACCAAACACAGAGCATTGTCTTCCGTCCATAGCGATTTGGTCTTGTAGTCGATGTCAGTGGTTCGCCTGGAGCTACCCATGATCTTTTACGCTTAGGATTCTCAAAATATATCCACTTTTCATCGCCAGTCACAATTCGGTGGAGAAATGACTTTCTTTTGTATCTGGCGAGCAGCATTTCGCAAGTGGTTTTTCGGTTTTCCTGCTGTCTTTCATTCAGTTCATGTGGAACCCATTTTCCCACCTTCTGGATCTTTCCCATGGCTTTCAAACGTATGGAGACGGCTTCTCGTGTCACGTTTAATCGATCAGCGAGTTGTTGTTGCGTCATCCAACAATGCTTGCAATTCGCTGTCTTGAAACTTTTTCGGTGGTCTTCCACGTTCTTCGTTCCTCACGTCAAAATTGCCACTTCTGAATTTTTTAAACCACTCAAAGCACTGTGATTTACCAAGAGCATGCTCACCGTAAGCTTCGACAAGCATTCGATGCGATTCTGCAGCAGTTTTCTTCAAATGGTAAGAGAAAATCAATGCTGTCCGCAAATCGTAGTTTCCAGGCACAAAATTTGACATGTTCAACGTTATTACAAACTATGCTGTTGTATGAAACTTGTATTGTTCTGAGTCGAAAATGTTTGTGAGATGTCAACAAAGACTTTTGGCATCAATGACGCAGTTTAGTGATAACTACATTATCAGCTAAGGCCATCTATAGGCAAATTCCTGTTTTATACTTACAGGACTGATAAAATATAAATTCTTCCCCGATTACTTACAATTTATTAATAATCTCAAATAACTTTGCAGTTATTTGGCAACTCTCGTCACAACGAATCTAACACACACACACACACACTCTCTCTCGCTCGCACTCTCCTCTCTCTCTCTCACTAGCAACTCCAACAACTCTACAACACTGACAACTCGATCAACTCTAACGACTCTACTCTTAGACGACTCGATTAGCTCTCTCAACTCTACTCTTCGATATCTCGATCAATTCTGACTCTCGCAACACACTCATTGTTCGACTCGCATACTCAGACCTCTCGGTCATCCCTCCTTGAACCCGAAACCGTCCTTCTGCTCTAGCGCTCTTTATTGTTTTTCTCGTATCTCTGCACGCTCATGTTTTGCAAGAACTAGGTGATTTTAGTTACATGGGCGCTCTTCAATGTAAACTAACCACAGAAGGACGATGACACGGTTTTTTTCTATCTTCAACCAATCTCTAATCAAACTCTTTTCTTTTACGATACTACAATTGTATTGTAACACTATGAGAGTGAGAATATGGATCAGCATAAATTTATACACTATACTTGTACTTATACTTGTACCTTTATTTATTGAAATTTTTCTGTTACAAATTCATCCACTTGTTCTTCTATCAGTCAACCTCAACACATGTAAACAATTTGTTCGCAAGTTTACGCAGCGTAGGAAAATCACAAACGCACTGTGGTGGCCGGACTGTTCCCAGATAAATCGTAATAAAAATAGCCATATTCACATAAAAACCGCGTACGCATTACAAATTTATGAGGTGTTAATAAACGTGGCAATTCTTGTATGAACCACATACAACTTCCGTACAAATCATTGATATTCATATACATTGCGATATTCACATCATACACATGAAATGAAAACCAATATGATATTTAAATTTAACTTAAATAAAAAACTACCTACTACTTATTATGTGAAATAATATTTTATCCAGCATGAATGTCACATCAAGTTTCTATTTCGTTGAATGTATCATATACTTTAACGCCGACTGGTCAAGCAACTACGAGATTCTTGAGCAAACAACTTGAGAACCAAAGTGAGCCCTTAGAGCAAATGAAGCATTCTTAAAAAAGTTTTACTTTAGAACTCTTATTCTTATTCTAAATCTTATTTTAAAATATATTTATGTCCTATCATCATTGTCTATTGCTCAGTAAACTTTTCAATGATAAATTATTATTGTCAACAAATAACTATGTTACGCACGAGGCTTTTATTTGGTGCAGGCTGATAGTTTTCATAACTGTCTGCTGGCGGTATTACATTGTCGCAGGCAGATCGTCTTACTGCCCGCCGAATCATTGAGTATAAATACCTGCATTCTTATTAAAATTTTAAAAAAAAAAAAAATAAACAATGTCATAAATGGATTTATTAGGAAAGGAGACGAATGAAAAGACAAAATGAAAAGCATGATAAATCCTTTCTTCATAAAATTGTATTTATATTCCTTTGGTTCAAAGATAAAAAGTAACGTTCAAGTAGTCAGTGTACAAAACATAGTATTATCCGTAATAAAATTATTATACCGGATATTTTCGTGATCTGATGTATCCAGTACAACCTGAAATAATCAAAAATATATGTATTTACATTAGTTCCTATTTTTTATACGAAGATACTTTTATACGCACCTTGCCAATCGTTGTCGGGCTGTTGGCTGAAACTCTTCTTTTACAATAAATTTCTTAATTCCCATCAGGTAAACTTGCAACATACTTCTCCCAATTCATATCCCGTAAATCTAGTTTCACCATATCGCTGTCGTTCAACATTTTATCCTTTCCTCGCTAAGTCGGAACAGTTATCTCTTTGAAAAGTCCATTCGTTTGACGTTCGGAAATTTGCTACCGTTGTGGACAACTTATTACCATTTTAGAAGTTTCATCATTCTGAAATATCATTTTTAATTATTAATGTAGATGAACACAAAGCTTGCCCTAGAAAAATTGTTCTCGTTGCTCGAGGATCGATAGAATACTCACATTGGTTTTACTACCTCGGAGTCTTAAAATGTATCTATGACGAACGCAGGCAAAACATACGGAATTACACTTAGAACGTTAAAAATATATTTATTAGCTATCATTGGGCAACCCGGGTACCATAGTGTATCGTTCAGTGGCGTTTCTCTGCTATATTTCAACATGAGCTGTCTTGCATCTGGCCCCACCTTGACAATTGAATATTTACGTTATTACAATTATTGCAATTATTACAATTATTGCAATTATTATTAAAGTACAGTTTACTGTCATCTGTGTATATCTCGGGAAATATTATGTAATTTAGATAAATATTATGTTATGTCACTACTTTCCTAAATTGTAGTATTGAGAGTAAAAGCGAACTTTTTGTATTTTACGTTTATTTGCGTATTGTCCACATTACTTACGATAAATAAACTGGAGCTTTTGGAATACTCTAACAATCGAATTACATGAGTTGAAAAAGATTCGTAATAAATTTTACCTAAAAGGAATAGCGCTACTCGGTGCAGTTGTAAACTTTGACTTCGTGATCAGGATGTTGCGTGACATGCCATGCAGTACATATTATCGTGTCAACTACGAAATCGACGGGCACTACATCTAATCTTGCATCTTTCTCCTACCCCGTATTGCTGTTGCACATCCTCTGCCGATTAGCACAAGGGTACCTGGGTATTGAATTGATTTAGAAATCATTTGTGACTTTCGATTAGCAGAAATGTAGCACTAAATAGATTGGAAAGAATTCTCGTAATAGTGAGCAACAACAAATTTGAAACTATAATAATGACCTAGCAGCCTCATTTATTATCCATAACAAAAAAATTATACTGGATATTTTGGTGATTTGATGTATCCAGTACAAATCCTGAAATAATCAAAAATATATGTATTTATATTAGTTCCTTATTTTATACGAAGATACTTTTATACGCACCTGCTAATCGTTGTCGGGCTGTTGGCTGAAACTCTGTTCACCCATATCGCTGTCGTTCAACATTTTCACCTTCCCGCCACGCGTCGGAACAGTTATCCCTTTGAAAGTCCATTCGTTCGTGGTGAAATGTGCTACCGATGTGAACAACTTGTAGCCAGATTTTTAGAAGTTTCTACTCATTCTTGAAATATCATTTTTAATTATTAATGCAGATGAACACAAAGATTGTCCTAGAAAATTGTCCTCGTTGTTCGAGGATCGATAGAATACCTACATTGGTTTACTACCTCGGAGTTCAAAAATGTATCTATGAGAACGGTAAGCAAAACATACGGAATTACACTTAGAAGTTAAAATATATTTATTAGCTATCATTAAGCAACCTGCAAATTATAGTGTATGTTCAGTGGTGTTTCTCTGCTATATATACCTTCAACACGAGCTGTTGCAACTGACCCCACCTTGACAACTGGAACATTTGCATTATTACAACTATTGCAATTATGCTTAAAGCACAGTTTACTGTCACTGTGTATCTCGGAAAATGTTATGTAATTTAGATACAAATATTATGTTATGTCACTACTTTTCTAAATTGAAGTATTGAGAGAGCAAAAGTGAACTTTTGTATTTACGTTTATTTGGTATTGTTTACATTACTTACTGATAAATAAACTGAGTTTTGGAATACTGTAACAATCAATTAAGAGTTGAAAAAAAGATTCGTAATAAATTTTACTGTAAAGGAATAGCGCTACTCGTGCAGTTGTAAACTTTGACTTCGTAGATGTAGCGTGACATGCCAGCAGTACATATTATCGTTCAACTACGAAATGAGGGCATTACATCTACACCTTTGTACTTTCCTACCCTGCATGCTGTGCACACCTCTACTACAATAGAATGATACCTGGTAACATTAAATTGGTTTAGAAATCTATTTGTGATTTTGATAACAGAAATGTAGCACTAAATAGATTGGAAAAGAATTCTCGTAATTTGAATAACAACAAACTTAACTATAATAATCATATGATCTAGTGGAAGTCCTCACTTAGCTTCCCAAAACCAACACATTAACTCCACTTTCTCAAACGTGACCAATGTTGAACAGTTATCATTGAAAAAAGATTTCTGAAAAATACCTGTTATTGCAGAAATATTCTCTAGCCAACCAGGCATGGTTCCTCCAAAGAGGCACCAATTACGTTGGCGCACTATCGCAACGCAAATTTTGCACTTGCTTGCTAATCTGCTCTACTAAATTCTTACTGAATGTGATGTGTTTGATAAGCTTTGAAAATCCTCTTTTCCATTACGTTGATTGACGCCTTGTCGAATTTGTCACACATATCGATCAATTCTGAAGGGTTCAAGCTCGTTGAAAAGTCTACAATAAGTGAACATATTTTTCACGCTATAATTACAAATATTATATTCGTAAACTAGTGGAACAAATGCTTGGCATAACTTATCCCCCTACATAAAACCCTTTCCTCGATCTCATGTAGATTAGCATTACTAAAAGCTGTGCTAACGTGGACGAAGCTAATTGGATGCTTTAGTTCGTTCCAAAGTTCGAACAAGTCTTCGAGAACGAGATTTCAGGGACACTCCATCCAATCGTCTCTCCAGCTGGCAACATATTCAAAAGGTCAAACAACAGTTCTGGCGCCGCTGGCATCGAGAATACCTGGAATGAGCTGAACATACGAAACAAATGGAGCAAGGGCAGTCACGGCATACGAGAAGGCACCATCGTCATTCTCAGAGAAGACAACGTTCCCCAATGCAATGGCCATTGGGCAGAATCATCAAGGTCCACCCCGGCGCAGACGGCATCATACGGACGGCTACCGTTCGAACGGCAACGAGCACCCTGGATCGGAGCATCAAGCGGATGGTACCACTACCGAGCAGAACGACTCCAGATGACTCCGAAACGAGCAACAGCACCGAAGTCTGACAAGAGACCCCCACAACATCACACCATATTACTTGATCGGTACCCTCTCAACGGGGGGAGTATGTTACGCCACGAGGCTTACCACAGGCTGTATTTTCTAACCGTCGCTCGCGGTCCTACAGTGTCGCAGGCAGATCGTCTTATCTGCCCGCCGCATCATATACAATGTATCGACGAGAGCCTAGTTGTCGCCAAGCAGCGAGCTCTAGAAACGTCGATTTTTGACGGTTACGTTTTCACACTCAAGAAGAGGCATACGTGATCATAGGCGCGAGCGGTGGCGTGACCCGAGCATAGTGGGGGTCGTCTTCCAAATGAGACAAAGGAATGATCGAAAAACGATCAGTTCCTTCTGACGAGTCAAACGCGACACATCGACAATTCTGACGAGCAAAATCAATTCATCTAGAGATATCGAAAAATCGAGTCAATTTTCTGTAACATATTCATCTTACTATTATAAAATATATTATTCTTTGTTAACCTGTTAATACAGTGTTACATTCATTTAACCACCTCTGTTATCTTAACCGAAACAGGGGAACGACTAATTCGCGGCGTCGATTAACCGAATCGTAGCGAGAATTTACGCCTCTCGCTGACGCGTTTTCCTAGCGACCGCGTCTCTCCGCGAACGGTCGTAACAACTATCTCGTAACTTTTATTTGTTTACGGATGATAGAAGTTTCTGTCATTATAATAATGTAATTGTAATGGAAGAATGTTCATAGTCAGCGAGCAGATGAATTGCTTACAGCTCAGAAATCATGTGGGTATAAATAACTGCATTCTTATTAAAATATTATAGAAAAAACAAGCAATGTCACAAATGGATTTATTTAGCAAGGAGACGAGTGAAGAGACTAAATGAAAAGGATGATGAATCCTTTCTTCATAAAATTGTATTTATATTCCTTTGGTTTAAACAGAAGAAATTACGTTCAAATAGTCAGTACACGATACAGTATATTATCAGTAGTAAGATCATTATACCGCATATTTTCGTGATCTGATGTATCCAGAACAGCCTGAAATAATCGAAAATATATGTATTTACATTAGATCCTATTTTTTTATGCGAAGATACTTTTATACGCACCTTGACAATCGTTGTCGGGCTATTGAGTTAACGTCTTCTTTCAGAATAAATTTCTTAATTCCCATCAGGTAAGTTGCAGCATACTTCTCCCAATTCATATCCCGTAAATCTAGTTTGACCATATCGCTGTCGTTCAACATTTTCACCTTCCTCGCCAAGTCGGAACAGTTATCCCTTTGGAAGGTCCATTCGTGTGTGGTGAAAAATGCAAACGATGCGGCAAGCTTATTGCCATTTCTGAGAAGTTTCATCACTCTGAAATATCATTTTAAATTATTAATATAGATGAAAACAATGATTATTCCAGAAAGATTGTTCTCGTTGTTCGAGGGTCGACAGAATACTCACATTGGTTTACTACCTCGGAGTCTTAAAAATGTATCCATGATCAATGCAGGCAAAACATACGGAATAAAACTCAGAACGTTGAAAATATATTTATTAGCTATCAATCGACAACTCGGGTACCATAGCGTATCGTTCAGTGGCGTTTCTATGCTACATTTCACCATAGCGTCTATCATCGGACCAAATCTTGTCAATTGGAACATTTACATTATTACAATTAATGGAATTACGCGCAAAGTAAAGTTTATTATTATCCGAGTATCTCACGAAGTATTATGCAATTTCAATAAATATTATTTATATGTCGGAGAAGCGTCAGGAATAGGGTTATGGGCGCTTGATAAATCTTCATTGGAATTGGCCATCGTTGGGTTATAACGAAAGTACGGTCCGATAATACGAGTATGGATACTATCGACTCGACAAACAACCGCGGCGGTTGGACACTCGCGATACTAGTGATGTTGGTCTTGGGTTCAATAACGAATCCGCGGTCAACGGGATGATAGATGTACGTGCTCACAAAAATCTAAGTCGGACTCTTTACGAAAACGTGGAATATCCACCGAGCGTACAGACACTAAGTAACTCTCTAATACGACCTCACAAGAGAATGGCTCTCCGTCGCGATGATGCTGCAGAGGAAAGCTGTGATGGGGTGTGTCTGAGGACACGAGATCATCGGATTCGTCGAGGATAGCCTTCGTTCAGAAGGTGAGGGAATTTGGCGTTGCTGCTAATTGGTCAATCTCCATATCGGAGGTTAGAAAAAGATGCTAGCCGCCCTCAAGGGAAAGTTGCTAGTGGGAGACGCCGTTCGTTGAAAAATAGGTCTCTCCTATCTTCCCGTAGCAGGGACAAAGACTATTTGTTTGAAGAACTTTAGTCAACTATATCCTAAGATTTATGGCGGGCCCTCAGGCTAGCTGAACATGTACTGTGGAGACGCATCGACATCTGGCAATCATTTTGCTCGAAGAATAGGGTCTGCGTGTGGCGAGCCACGGGGCAGGAACCATTGGAATGTTTACTGTCGCGTACTGCTAGAAATATTTCTTTTAAAGAGAGCTATAGAATTACTCCATTACCTTTGTTAGACAAAGCGTTCATCCCGTGACCACGGCTACGTTCGGCGACTGGCTGTCGCCTCGAGCCCAAGCTCATTATCACAACTCGCGAACAATTACAATCGGATTGAATAACTACAATTCTAGACTCTAGATTACAATGTTGCGGGATTATCCAAAATTCCAAAGGCTCCGGTGTTCTTTCATCTCCGACATATATTACTATTTTTCTAAATTGAACTATTGGAAGCAAAAGTGGACTTTGTATTCTTCATTTGTTTGCGCTTTCATTGTCCACGTTATTTAAATAAACTGAAACTTTTGGAATACTCTAACAATCGAATTACATTAGTTCGTAAAAAATTCGCAATAAATATTACTTAAATGGATATGCGTTGCTCGTGCAGTTGTGTACTTTAACTTCGTGATCACGATGCAGCGTGACATGCCATGCAATACATATTATCGTGTCGACTACGAAATCGACAGGCACCACATCCAATCTTGTATGTCTCCTACCGCGAATCGCTGTTGCACATCCTCTTCCGACTAGCAGAAAGGTACCTGGTAACATTAAATAGGATTAGAAATTATTTGTCATTTTGTATTAGCAGAAATGTACCGTTAAATAGATTTGTAAGAATTCTCGTTGTTGTGAGCAACAACAAATTTGAACTATAATAATGATGATCTAGTGGAAAGCCTCTCATTTATTAGGAAAGGAGACGAATGAAAAGACAAAATGAAAAGCATGATAAATCCCTTCTTCATAAAATTGTATTTATATTGTCTTTGGTTCAAAGATAAAAAAGTTACGTTCAAGTAGTCAGTATACAAAATATAATATTATCCATAACAAAATTATTATACTGGATATTTTGGTGATTTGATGTATCCAGTACAACCTGAAATAATCAAAAATATATGTATTTATATTAGTTCCTATTTTTTATACGAAGATACTTTTATACGCACCTTGCTAATCGTTGTCGGGCTGTTGGCTGAAACTCTTGTTTTAGAATAAATTTCTTAATTCCTATCAGGTAAACTTCAACATACTTCTTCCAATTCATATCCCGTAAATCTAGTTTCACCATATCGCTGTCGTTCAACATTTTCACCTTCCTCGCCACGTCGGAACAGTTATCCCTTTGAAAAGTCCATTCGTTCGTGGTGAAATGTGCTACCGATGTGAACAACTTGTAGCCAGATTTTAGAAGTTTCATCATTCTGAAATATCATTTTTAATTATTAATGTAGATGAACACAAAGATTGTCCTAGAAAAATTGTCCTCGTTGTTCGAGGATCGATAGAATACTCACATTGGTTTACTACCTCGGAGTCTTAAAAATGTATCTATGACGAACGCAGGCAAAACATACGGAATTACACTTAGAACGTTAAAAATATATTTATTAGCTATCATTGGGCAACCCGGGTACCATAGTGTATCGTTCAGTGGCGTTTCTCTGCTATACTTCAACACGAGCTGTTGCAACTGACCCCACCTTGACAATTGGAACATTTGCATTATTACAATTATTGCAATTATGCTTAAAGCACAGTTTACTGTCATCTGTGTATCTCGGGAAATGTTATGTAATTTAGATAAATATTATGTTATGTCACTACTTTTCTAAATTGAAGTATTGAGAGCAAAAGCGAACTTTTGTATTCTACGTTTATTTGCGTATTGTTCACATTACTTACTGATAAATAAACTGAGCTTTTGGAATACTGTAACAATCCAATTACTTGAGTTGAAAAAGATTCGTAATAAATTTTACCTAAAAGGAATAGCGCTACTCGTGCAGTTGTAAACTTTGACTTCGTGCTCAGGATGTAGCGTGACATGCCATGCAGTACATATTATCGTGTCAACTACGAAATCGACGGGCACTACATCTAATCTTGCATCTTTCCTACCCCGTATTGCTGTTGCACATCCTCTACTGGCTAACAGAATGATACCTGGTAACATTAAATTGGTTTAGAAATTATTTGTGATTTTCGATTAGCAGAAATGTAGCACTAAATAGATTGGAAAGAATTCTCGTAATTGTGAACAACAACAAACTTGAACTATAATAATGATGATCTAGTGGAAGTCCTCTCATTTAGCTTCCCAAAAACCAACAGATTAACTCCACTTTTCTGAAATGTGACGAATGTTGAACAGTTATCATTGAAAAAGATTTCTGAAAATACCTGTTATTGCAGAAATATTCTCTAGCCAACCAGGGCATGGTTCCTCCAAAGAGGCACCAATTATGCTTGGCCGCACTATCGCAACTGGCAGATCTTTGCACTTGCTTGCTACGATCTGCTCTGCTAAATTCTTACTGAATGTGTATGTGTTTGGATAAGTTTTTAAAATCCTCTTTTCCATTACGTTGATTGACGTTTTGTCGAATTTGTCACACATATCGATCACCTCTGAAGGGTTCAAGCTCGTGCTGAAAAGTCAATAATAAGTGAACATATTTTTCACGCTATAATTACAAATATTATATTCGTAAACTATGGAACAACGTTTGCGCATAACTTATCCTTACGTATAAACCCTTTCCTCGATCTCATGTAGATTAGCATTACTAAAAGCTGTGCTAACGTGGACGAAGCTAATTGGATGCTTTAGTTCGTTCCAAAGTTCGATGACACGAGCAGTACCTTTCGTATTCACATTAACAGCCACATGTAACGGCTCGTTGAATATCACAGTGGCCGCGGCGTGAAACACTATATTTACTTTCTCTAACAACAGATTTCTATCTTCTCGCGAAAGACCTAAATCTGGCAGACTCACGTCTCCTTTGACGGGGTAAACTTTGCTCAAAACTGAGGGATGTTTCGCTTTAATACCATCATATATCTGAAAACGAAAATTCCAGAATAGAAAGTTAATCAATTTGGCTCCTGACAGCCTTAAATATTGAAAGGAACAAGTATATATTTACGAACGGGATCATCTATGAGCTTCTTAAATCGTTGTTCTATGGTTTCGTTAGTTTTTGGACGAATTAATATAAAAATGGCAGCGATGCGTGGACACATGCGGATCAGTTTCTCTAGGAGACCCTTTCCAACGAAACCGGTTGCTCCAGTCACAAGAATCCCACAACCGGCGTAGAATTCCTCGAGCGAATTCGTCTTATTCAGTCCTTCGTTTGTCCCATTTTCATTTGTTTCTCGATTGATTCTATCCATGTTTCAAGATCTTAACACTTTCAGTTCCAATAGTTGCTATAAATTGCAATTCCCGACAAACAGTAAGTGGATAAATGTGTTAAATAATATACCATATTGGTTATAGTTGAGATCTTTTCATATATATTATCTTCTAAAGAAATCTACGCAATTCAACAATTATGGTTTCGCCTTGCATGAATGATTATAATTTTCATGTATCCTGTAATTTTATTATGTACATATGTATGTATACATTGTTATGTATTATATCTGTCATTGTATACATATATATCTGTATTGCTTTGTATATATGTGTAATATATTTTTATATTATTATGCTTATGTATGTTACGTTGCATTATTTGTCATCTGCTTGATCTTTACAATACCGAGCCTTTTATAGCACAAATAATAGCGTTATAAAGATTTCATACTTTGAGTATTGTACACGCACATTTATATATAGTATAAAAGTGAAGAAAATTAATATAATCAACTAACAACAATTTTGTAAAAATACTGAACATAAAGCCCTTTTAACTCACAAATGTCTATGAAACGATGTTTATATTGTTATTCGAAGAGATATTTTGACGCAGCATGTCAATAACTAACAAGTATAATTATAAGGAATGTAATAAATATAACAAGAGAAATATATTTTATCACCATGTAGGGTATTTTGCTTAAATTTAATAAAATAGTTGCGTAATTACGTGCTCTCTCTACTACCATTTCATCGTTTCTTTTAAATGTTATCAATTTTATGTATGTATACTTCAATTCATTTGCGTACATTTCAGTTTATTTATTAAAAACAAGGGATCTTACCAGTTAAAATGTAAAACGCCTAAAATACCTCGCATGGTTAATGTAGTTACCGCGCAGCGTATTCTCAATTTTTATAAACGCGAGAGTCCAAGCAGGTCCTAACAATAACTTACGAAAATCCGTTCCTAAACTCAATTTTTGACAAAAATTATCCGATATCTCGGGCAACTATCTCGTAAAGGCGAATGTTCCGATTACCTCTATTGACTGATTGTAAATTATTGAAAACTCAAAATAGTGAACGATTTCACTGCGTAAAATGTAAAATACAAAATATTTGAGTATTCAAAAACTTCATTTAAACTATTGTAATAATTAAAGACCCGAATGATATTTTTGATATATATCATATTTATAATAATAAAATTGATAATAATGATATTAATGAAAGACACAATTCAATACGAAATAACAAGGAATCGTCTGTTACCTGATAATATTTCCACTGCGTATTGTTTACCAAAGAGCGTACAATAATGCGTTTTCACGACAGTAGATCCCGATAAGTCTGTCACTGATCACTGTACTGTAACGATATTCGATGTGTCGCACCTCTAAGTACTCATACTTGTAATAACATCGCCCCACCACTGCAACTGGATAATGCTATGCATGAAACATTTGATTAACATTTGTATCTCCAGAACCAAGCAGAAAATAGATTTAAACATTTGAATTTTAATGACATTCTTAGTGCATATAACATTTTATTAGTTAAGATGAAGGCGAAAATATTTGAATTGTAAACTCCATTTCATATTACGAACTACCTTTTCTGCTGAGATTAAATATCACACGATCAGTGTGAAACGTATTCATGCAATGCTTTAGCAAAAATTAAAATTATGGTACAACTTCGTTTAGTAAGAAATTCTTAGGAATTGGAAAATGTATACATATTCTTACAAGTCTCCAAAATAATATTTAAAAAAAAATTCGATACATTTTCTTGTTGTGAAAATATTAATAAGTACCTAGCTTATGATAAAAATATATGTATAATACATATTCGTGCAGTTAGCACTTCCTAGGTTAAAACGTGTATGAAGACTTGACCGAGTAGGCGGCCCCAAACGACCTAGGAACCGCCGAGGAGGACACGTGGGACCTGTGGCGATCCCAGCTGATCAATGAGGGAGGCGAACATCGAGATGCGGAGGCGGTCCTCCCAAACTGGGAGACATGGAAAAGCCGCCGCGGCCTTCCGCTCACATTCAGGATGACCCAGGTGCTCACTGGACACGGCGTGTTCGGCGAGTACCTGAGAAAAATCGGACGGGAGACGACGGACATTTGTCACCACTGCGGAGAGGGCAGGGACACAGCGCAGCACACGCTGGAGCTGTGTCCGGCGTGGGAGCTATCCCGCTACACTCTGCGGCACGCCATAGAAGAAAGATTGACCCACTCAGCGATTGTAGAAGCCATGTTGAGAGGGCCGCAGGAACACGAGGCCGTCCGCCTCTTCTGCGAGCGAGTTATGCTCGCGAAGGAGCGAGCAGAAAGGGAAAGAAAGAAAAACTCTCACCCTTGTAGGATAAAACGATGGAGGAGGATGGCAGTCAGGCGACCTAGAGCCGCTCCATCGCCATCCCAGCGGACCACGACTAGAAGGAGCGATAGCGCTAGGGGCAATGCCCCCCCCCCCTAACGCCGAATTCAATAGTCAGGAATTAGTAGGACTTGCTCGAACAAGAGGACGCGTGAAAGGGGCGCAGCAGAAGTTAATTCATAAGAGGTTCCTGGAGCACTCCTGTCATACGCGTAGGATGGTCATCGTGGAGTTTTAGTCGGTAGGAGTCAGACACTACTCTACTGTTACGCAATTATTAGAACAGCAGAGTGTCCATGAGGATTTCTCCACGTACAAAAAAAAAGGTTAAACCGTGTATAAATGTTTATAAAAATTATATGCCTCAATGTGTAAAAATATGTATTTGAAAGACAATTTCATCCTGATACAAGACAACTATCCAAAACACAATAATACACGTTACACGATGCTATAAAGTACAATGCTACTACACGAGCTCTAATTCTGTATCATGTTTAGAAACACTTGAAAACAGTTCCGCACTATTAATAATTAATGCCACGGGCATTAATTATTTTTGTTTTACACATAGGGAGGCTATTTTGTGTAATAGTACGTCAAAATCTTGGCTTAAAATTTAACGAGCAATCGCGATATCGTATTTTTAAATAACTATAAGCGAGAACATGAAAAATTTATCTCTAACCACGTAAGGCGTGGAAAATGGTAAACTTACGGAAAGCGAGCAGCAAGAGAGCGAAAGGCGGGCAGAAGTGGTATTTTATTTAATTACTCTATTATGTTGTAGGAATAACGGAAAAAATAACAGGAAAAAGCGTTAACATACTCACGAATCATATTAATATGCGAATGCATTCGCTCAACGTTAGTTTCTACTTGAACATGATCGGCCATCTTACGGCGCGGTAATCTGCAAATGAAGCATAGTCCCATTCTTATTTAATAATCACAAACCTAATTACAGATACACGCTCGCACTAACGTCAACAATATGTTATTTTATTCAAGATCACTGCCATCGCACTGTCGTCTTAAATTACTTTTCTTGTTATACATACGTCGTGAAAAAATGATTAAAAAAATCATTTTCACATCCGTGAAATAGCACTTCGAGTTAGTTCATCTTTTCCTGAAACGAATAGCGTGAAACTGTAGAACAGTTACATCCTCTCTGATTTCGATGACTTTTGAACACATTATCGGGAATATGACTGTTACGACCGTGCGCGGAGAGACGAAGTCGCGAGGAAAACGCATCAGCGAGAGGCGTAAATTCTCGTTACGATTCTGCTAATCAACGCCGCGAAGTAGTCATGCACGTGTCGTTTTTCTCTGTACATTGCTATTTTCATTACGACTTTTTTGTGAATAGTCTGCACACTCGCGGCACGTGTGCGATTTTTGTTTACTAATTATTTATCGAGGTAAAGGATTAGAAGAAACATTAATGCACTCTACTCGAAAATTCCATAGAGCGGTTTCCGACATGCCGTTACAAATTTCAATGAGTAAACGAGTTTAATCCATAATCGATGATTTTTCTTAAAAATAGAATACTACTGTTCGTTTTTTTATCAATATCTCGAGAACTAATAAGCACCCGAAGCTGAAATTTTCCATTTGCTCGCCGCCTTCCCGCAAATTTCATGTTAATCGGACACTGGTGCTTTTCGGAACAATATCCATTACGATTAATAATTCTTTATGAAATATAAAGTTTCAAATTTTTCCAATTGAAACGTTTAAGGTTGATTGCGTTGTTGAAAACATTAGAATACGGAAATTATTCCAAATAGTTTAAATATTAATTTACTCGTTTCGAAATAATCGATAGGAAGTCAAGCGCGAAACTTGACGAGGTTCCGGTGAAGATATGCCCTGAATTAGGCTGGCTATTTTTACGCAGGAAACGACGTTAGAGTTTAATGAGTTGCTTGTCAATATTTCTCATTTGGCAAACTGTGGTATTTATTACTCTGTGTGTGTTATTTTCCAATATTGTGTGTATCAGTGTCTGCGCAGTATAATAATAATAAGTTCAATTTGCCATGATGGAAGGATCGATTCTAATAACTAGATTGATATGGGAAATTCTAGTAACATCTTAATAACATTTTATTCGGAAAGTTATACAAAATTTATCGTGTAAAGTATTGATAGCGCTGATTGGTAACCTTACAATTTCTTTAAAATTTCGACAATATGTTATTTAATATATTATCTATACATTCTTTAATTTTCGTAAAGACTACGATTACGGAAATGAAGATATTCGTCTTCAAAGTTGGAAGTTTTAAAATGTAATCAATGTCAATCAAAAGTGACTTTTTGATTAATTACGATACAATCTTTCTTGTTAAAAGACTGACATATTTAATGAAATTTCAGCTGCGACCTCACCGTTTTCGAATAATACTGTGGCGGCACTCGACAACAAATACCGTCACTCGACACTAACTACAACCGGGCAACGGTAGCACAGTGGTTAGCGCCTTAGGTTATGAACGTTTGGACCCGGGTTCGAATCCCGGCGCCCGTAGTCCGATTTTTCTCCACGCATCTAAATTAGAAGAAAAATAGCAGTACCCCAGCAGCCGACAGCTACGGCCAGCAGCTACAAGTATCACGGACAACACTTATACCACCTCAGTAGTAGCGGGAAATATGTAATGTCGCCAAATTGAGCGTTTAATTTGCAGTGTTTATTATAATGCGATGTCGTTACTCTGTCCATTTCGGAATTGTTTGTTGACATGCGCGTATAAAATGTGCGGAAAGCTAAAACATTTATGGCTCCTTTAAGTCCTAGTCCGTTTTATTTTTGACCGTTGTGCTATAAATGCCGTAATTAATAATCAAGCTTGTTAGTTTGAAACACTATACATAATTCTATCTCTTTTCTAATATGTGATTATTTATTAAAAAATCATAAATAAAAAATGCACTGAATAATACTGCAATGTACGTATAATGTTGCGAACTACTTGTAATAATTAGGAAATAATACTCGCATTGAAAATCTGTGGGCATCTGTACAAGCTCATTTTCTTGGAATCTTCAGTAAAGGAATGAACTATTTCAAATATATAAGTAGGCATATATGTATGTCGGAGAAGGCGTCAGGAATAGGGTTATGGGCGTTTGATAAATCTTCATTGCAATTGGCGATCGTTGGGTTATAACGAAGGTACGATCTGTTAATACGAGTATGGATACTACCGATTCGACAATCAACCGCGGCGGTTGGACACTCGCGATAGTATTGATGTTGGTCTTAGGTTCAATAACGAATCCGCGGTCAACGGGATGATAGATGCACGTGCTCACAAAAATCTAAGTCGGACTCTTTACGAAAACGTGGAATACCGACCGAGCGTACAGATACTAAGTAACTTGCTAATACGACCTCACGAGAGAATGGCTCTCCGTCGCGACGATGCTGCAGAGGAAAGCTGTGATGGGGTGTGTCTGAGGGCACGAGATCATCGGATTCGTCGAGGATAGCCTTCGTTCAGAAGGTGAGGGAATTTGGCGTTGCTGCTAATTGGTCAATCTCCATATCGGTGGTTAGAAAAAGATGCTAGCCGCCCTTGAAGGAACGTTGCTAGTGGGAGACGCCGTTCGTTGAAAAATAGGTCTCTCCTATCTTCCCGTAGCTGGGACAAAGACTGTTTGTTTGAAGGACTTTAGTCAACTAAATCCTAAGATTTATGACGGGCCATCAGACTAGCCGAACATGTACTGCGGAGACGCATCGACATCTGGCAATCATCTTGCTCGAAGAATAGGGTCTGCGTGTGGCGAGCCACGGGACAGAAACCGTTGGAATGTTTACTGTCGCGTGCCGCCCGAAATATTTCTTTAAGGAGAGCTATAGAATTACTCCATTACCTTTGTTAGACAAAGCGTTCATCCCGTGACCGCGGCTACGTTCGGCGACTGACTGTCGCCTCGAGCCTAAGTTCATTATCACAACTCGCGAACAATTACAATCGGATTGAATAACTACAATTGTTTAATTACGCCTACGATAGAATCTAAATTACGGTGTTAAGAGATTTTCCCGAAGTTTCAAAGGGAAGGCTTCGATGTCCTTTCATCTCCGACACATATATCATGTAGATGACGATGGACGTAATATAACATTTATAATGTAGAAGTTTAGTAGTATTCTTTCAAGAAATCTGTACTAAATCAACAATTTTCTTGCAATGGGATTAAATTCTGATTTTGTTACATAATACATTCATCAAAGGTAGTTATGAGTAAACGAGGCTAAGCGTTCGATTTCGATAAATTTTAAATGTTATAGGAGACATGTTATATGAGATATAGGAAACACAGAGAAACAAGGACTGAGAGTCGTAACGTTCGGCAAATATTAATCAAAAACCCGCGATAAGCTGAGATCTTTAACTCAAAAATGAAACTTCCTTATTTTTGATTTATGATCGACGAAACTTTTACCAATATGCTCCTTACAGTTTTGGGATTAAAACAACACCAAACATATATATTTTTTGAGGCATATTAATTTACTTAATAAATGATAATTAAATACATATCCATATGTAACTGTAATTCAAATTACATCATGTTTAGTCTCGTATTAATCAGAAACGTCACACAAATACGTTAGTAAGAGTCTCATTTTTAAGAAGTTAACAATAAAAATGTTTTGCTTTTGAATTAGTACTTAGGTACATTGTGACAATCAATGTCTAACATTGGAGCATGTTACACTACTCGATGGCGGTGGGATGTCGAGTTTTCCCGTGCTTCATAGAGCTAGACCACTCCTTCGGGATGCAGTTAATGACACTGCAATTATCAAATGTTTCCTCTATTTGCAATAAATTACTGCTACTAATACTATATTGAATCCTGCCTATACTTGCACGTTCATGGCAACGTTTGCGTCGGTATAGTGCAACCGCTTATCTACTGTTTCTATAAACACATCGCGACCGCCGGAAAACTATCTGTATAACAAGTTAATTCGTCGACAAGGTACTTCAAAAGGATAGACTAGAAATACGTTTTAAAGGGCAATGATTGCAGTTAGAAATAAGACGCTATCAAGTGTGAATTGGTTCCAAAGTCGTGGAGAAATACTTTGTTTGAATACGCAAAGTTCATGTCACGTAGGAGACACAAGAAATCGCGAAATTAACAGATCACCGGTGGCCTCCTCGCATCTCAATTCGAACGTTTCACAAGGAAGGTAAAAAGTTTGAACTTCAGATATGGTAGTAAAATTTATTGTACGAATCCAACAGAGTGGCGGTTCAGAGAGTTATAACAAAAAAAGTGCTGAGTGCTGATTTTCGGGGGGGGGGGGTTCTTATACTAAGGTTTGGTTCCTCTGGAGGGTTATCGTCAGGTGTATATCAGACGCAACTATTCTGTTACTATCTGGTTACTGTTTCGATGACTATGGCATGCAGGATGTTCTGTTTACTCTGTTACTGTTTCTGAGCGTGAAACAGTCAGAGGGGTTGACGCCCGGTATTTCAATCTACATAAGCCCAAACCTTGTTACAAGAAAATGAAAATATTTATTGTCTGTATTGGATTACTTTTTTCAATTCGACTGTCTTAGTGAACAAAATGATATTAATGTCAAGTGATAGCCAACTTTCTCACGACAGTCGGATTGATCAGTATTTTTATTTTACTTCTGAGTACCATTTAATAGCGGCTGTCAACACATGTCAGATCGATGCGTCTAAAAGATACTTTTTTAATTTTCAAAGTAGTTTCAGGTTAGTAAAAGAAAGAAATAAATATTTAATTGTTTGTGCGCTATAGGGGGTTGTTTTCAGGCTGCCACGATGTGTTTTAGAAGCAATAGTTAAGTGGACGTATCATGCAAACACGTACGTCGCCATGACATGCATATATGGGCAAGATTAAATGTGGTAGTACCAACAATCTTTTGCAAATATCTCGGAAACTAAGGCCGAGCGACGGTTATGTGTATAGGAAGAAGTTCAAAATGTTGAATTTTACAACAAATTTAGATTTCACCAAAATCAGAGGTGCAGCCTCGTTTATGAATAATTACAGAATATCGTTGTATCTTGAAAATTTTTCTAATTAATTTGTGTAAGCAATACTATACGACATTCTTCAGCATCAGAAATATATTCTCAACTAGGGAACGATTTCCATACATTGCTTTAATACATTAAAAGGGACTGTAGTGAAAAAGCTCTCTCTGTGAATCGCAATAGAGATCTGAAGGCCACTTTTGAAATTACTCAATAGATGTTAGCCTCTGACTTAAATAGACAAAAACTATCTACAGCCGCTAATCTTTTTCCAAGACCATTGCTGAAGATGAACAGTAATGCGGCAAACAGGTGTTTTTAATACAAGATGATTACGATGTTACATCAAAATTCATGTAGTTAATAACCTAGTGACTCGATATTTTCAATACCAAATTTTTAACGGATTTACAGACTGTTCCGTTATGAGTGTAACAAAATTTAAGCAGTGACTCTTGGAACCAAAATAAAATGAATATCCTGAACAAGAAGATTACGTATTCGGCTTTCTTTTTTAGTTGTAGACAATTAAACATCGGCCGAAATATACCCGTGCGGGGGCAACTCTCCTTGCAGGGATGAAAGTAGGTTAGCCTGATCAACAGAGTGCAGAGCGATTCCAAATCGAACGATACATGGGTAGTGGCTTACCTCGCACAAGTCGTAGAGAAGACGATTATGGGATTCGCAGACGTAAACTATCCTACGAGACGTTTTATAAGAAAGATCGTACATTATACATTAAACCTGCTTACTCATTGAATCCTATACCGGCATATCGAGAACTGCTTTATGGAATTTCTGAGTAGAGAGGATTAATATTTTCTCTAATCCTTCGCCCCCACACACATCTGCCTTTTCTGTAAAAGTCCGAATTTCCTACCTCTCAAGTTGTAAACTTTACGATGCGGACCTCATCAAGAGGCTAATTAACACACTAAGTGTTCGATCGATACACTCTAAAGTTATTATGTGCTGGTTTCAGTCAGGAACACCGGAGGATATGCGCCCACGAGGGTGCACAGTTACACGTGTTACGTCGGGCGACACTCTACCTAGACCAGGCCACACACCGCGGGCAAGAAGGGAACCAGGTGTCCGCTCATCCTTACTGCGTACCCTCAATAGTCTTAAGGACCCATCATAAATCTCAGGAATTTGCTAGCTGACGTCCTTCAGACCGAACAAATATCTCTTTACTGAATCGTTTCTAAAGCTTATTGTTACTACGGGAAAGTTAGTTTTCTCACGTATGATGCACTTAGCACCCTTACTCACCAACCAACCTAGAAAATTAACCAATTGACAGCGAAGTCTTTCCCTCACTATCCCAATTAAACCTCGCCCTTGACAAATTTTTTTTTATTTATTAAAATTCACAATTAATTCTCGCATTGAGAATTTTCAGTAATTTTTTCTAGCGTGGCGCAGTGACATGGCTAATTATTTATAATAACTTAATACTTATTATGGGTAAGTATAATTTGTAAGTAAGTATTATAAATAAGTAAATATTGCTTAATTTAAATAACTAATTGAATCTAGCGTTCAGGTCTAGCGGGTAGTGTCTTTTCAGCCTGCGGATCTGGTCCGACGTATCAAGTAGTCCAGTGATTAGGGGTTTCGGCGTTTGTTGACTCTTTTACACGTTAAAACAGAAGAAATTACGTTCAAATAGTCAGTACACGATACAGTATATTATCAGTAGTAAGATCATTATACCGCATATTTTCGATCTGATGTATCCAGAATAGCCTGAAAGAAATTGGAAAATATATGTATTTACATTAGATCCCATTTTTTATGCGAAGATACTTTTTATACGCACCTTGACAATGTTGTCGGGCTATTGAGTTAACGTCTTCTTTCAGAATAAATTTCTTAATTCCCATCAGGTAAGCGCAGCATACTTCCCAATTCAATCCCGCAAATCTAGTTTGACCATATCGCTGTGTTCAACATTTTCTGCACCTTCCCTCGCCAAGTCGGAACAGTTATCCCTTTCTGGAAGGTCCATTCGTGTGTGTGGTGAAAATGCAAACAACGATGGGCAAGCTTATTGCCATTTCTGGAGAAGTTTCATCACTCTGAAATATCATTTTAAATTATTAATATAGATGAAACAAATGATTATTCAGGTAAAGATTGTTCTCGTTGTTGAGGGTGACAGAATTACATTGGTTTACTACCCCGAGTCTTAAAAATGTATCCATGATCAATGCAGCAAAACATACGGAATAAAACTCAGAACGTTGAAAAATATATTTATTAGCCATCAATGACAACTCGGGTACCATAGCGTATCGTTCAGTGGTGTTTCTATGCTACATTTCAACATAGCGTCTATCATCGGACCAAATCTTTATTAATTGGAACATTTACATTTATTACAATTAATGGAATTACGCGCAAAGTAAAGTTTATTATTATCCGAGTATCTCACGAAGTATATGCAATTTCAATAAATATTATTTATAGCGTCGGAGAAGGTCAGGAATAGGTTATGGGGGCTTGATAAATCTTCATTGAATTGGCTAATGTTAAGTATAACGAAAGTACGGTCGATAATACGAGTATGGATATATCGACTCGATAAAACAACCAAGTGGGGTTGGACACTCAAGTGATACTAGTGATGTTGGTCTTGGGTTCAATTACCAAACTATGGTCAAATGGATGATAGATGTACGTGCTCTACGTACCGCCGGACCTTTACGAAAAACGTGAATATCCACCGAGCGTACAGACACTAAGTAATCCTCTAATACGACCTCGCCACAAGAGAATGGCTCTCCGTCGCGATGATGCTGCAGAGGAAAGCTGTGATGGGGTGTGTCTGAGGACACGAGATCATTGGATTCGTCGAGTGATAGCCCTTCGTCTGTAGAAGGTGAGGGAATTTGGCGTTGCTGCTAATTAAGTCAACTCCATATCGGAGGTTAGAAAAAGATGCTAGCCGCCCTCAAGGGAAAGAGTATAGTGGGAGACGCTGCTCGTTGTACAATAGGTCTCTCCCATCTTCCCCGTAGCAGGACAAAGACTATTTTGTTTGAAGAACTTTTAGTCAACTATATCCCTAAGATTTATGTATAAGGGCCCTCAGGCTTAGCTGAACATGTACTGTGGAAGACGCATCGACATCTGGGCAATCATTTTGCTCGAAGAATAGGGTCCAGCAAGGAGGGTGGCGGTAGGGCAGGAACCATTGGAATGTTTACCGTCGCGTACTGCTAGAAATATTTCTTTAAAGAGAGCTATAGAATTACTCCATTACCTTTGTTAGACAAAGGGGTTCATCCCGTGACCATTTAGTTACATTCGGTTGATCACTCGTCGCCTCGAGCCCAAGCTCATTACTCACACCTCGCGAAATCAATTACAATCGGATTGAATAATTACCACCCTAGACCTCTAGATTACAAATGTTGGGATTATCCAAAATCTCAAAGTGGTGTTCTTTCATCTCCGATATATATTACTATTTTTCTGGGAATTGAACTATTGGAAGAAAAGTGGACCTTGTATTCTTCATATTTGTTTGCGCTTCATTGTCCACGTTATTTAAATAAACTGAAACTTTTGAATACCTCTAACAATCGAATTACATTAGTTCGTAAAAAATTCGCAATAAATATTACTTTAAATGGATATGACGTTGCTCGTGCAGTTGTGTACTTTAACTCGTGATCACGATGCAGCGTGACATGCCATGCAATACATATTATCGTAATGACTACGAAATCGACAGGCACCACATCCAATCTTGTATGTCTCCTAATGCGAATCGCTGTTGCACATCCTCTTCCGACTAGCAGAAAGGCATCACCTGGTAACATTGGGCTAGGATTAGAAATTATTTGTCATTTTGTATTAGCAGAATGTACCTCGTTAAATAGATTTGTAGAATTTCGTTGTTGTGAGCAACAACAAATTTGAACTTATAATAATGATGATCTAGTGGAAAGCCTCTCATTTATTAGGAAAGGAGACGAATGAAAAGACAAAATGAAAAAAGTATGATAAATCCCTTCTTCATAAAATTGTATTTATATTGTCTTTGGTTCAAAAGATGTAAAAAGTTACAAGTTCAAGTAGTCAGTATACAAAATATAATATTATTATCCATAAATGTACTATTTATACTGGATATTTTGGTGATTTGATGTATCCAGTATTCGTTGATTACACGTTGTCGTTATGCAATAGAGAAGACATCAACCAGTGCAAAATACGATTATTATAGAATTAGACAAGTAACCGTGGTAATCAGGTACTGAGAAACTAATGACAATGAACTTAGGTTCAACAACGAATCCATGGTCAACGGGATGATGGATGAACATGCTCACAATATCTAAGTCGGACTCTTTGTTAAAACGTGGAATATCCACCGAGCGTACAGACACTAAGTAACTCGCTAATACGACCTCACGAGAGAATGACTTTCCGTCGCGCTGATGCTGCGGAGGAAAGCTATGATGGGGTGTGTCTACGGACACGAGATCATTGGATTCGTCGAGGATAGCCTTCGTTCAGAAGGTAAGGGAAATTGGCGTTGCTAAGCACTGGTCAATCTCCATATCGGTGGTTAGAAAAGATGCTAGCCGCCCTCCAGGGAAGTTGCTAGTGGGGGACGCCGTTCATTGAAACATAGGTCTCTCCTATCTTCCCGTAGTTGGGACAAAGACTGTTTGTCGGTTTGAAGGACTTTTAGGTAACTCGATATTAGTGTTTATAACGGTCCTTGGGCTAGCCGACCACGTACCGCCGGGATGCGTTGACATCTGGTAAACATCCTGCCCGGAGAATAAGATCTGCGTGCGGCGAGCTACGGGACAGAGACCGTTGGAATGTTTACTGCCGCGTGCAGCTACAAATCTTTCTTTAAGGAGAGAGCTATAGAATTATTCGGCACCTTTGTTAGACAAAGCGTTCATCCCGTGACCGTGGCTACGTTCGGCGGCTGGCTGTCGCCTCGAGTCAAAAGCTCACTATCACTAGTCTCCCGAATAAACACACTCGGGTTGAATAACTACAGTTGCTTAATTACGGCTATCGTAGACTCTAGATTATAATATTGCGGGATTATCCAGAAATTCCAAAGGCTCCGGCGTTCCTTCGTTCCGACATATATGTCGCAACTCATCACTTGTCGACATCAAGAATATTGTCACCCGCCTTCCTTCAGATTAATGCCTTCCACAGAATCTACAGGGATAAGAGAGAATAAGTAAATAGATATTACAGGAAAATGGACATAAAAGCAAACATAATAACCGATGGAAGAGAAAATACGGCAGCAGCTAATTGTTCCACAACACACTTGGCGGATATCATATAAACACATGCAAATGCGGCCCAAGTCCGATGTCTCCACATATATGTCGCAATCATCACTTGTCGACACAGATATTGTCCCTTGCAGCTTCCTTCAGATTATGCCTTCCACAGATCACGGGATAAAGAGAAAAAGCAAATAGATATACAGGAAAAGGACATAAAAGAAACATAAAACCGAGAAACACAAGGCAGCTAATGTTCCACAACACACTGGCGGATATCGGCTATAAACACAGCACGCGGGTTAGCGTCGAGGAACGGGGAGTCCCATTTAAAATAATCTGTTCCAGCAATTAAAATGCCGAGCGCATGCCAGATTAAATATATTAAGCTGGACTTACGTCACGCACATTAAAGATAGTACTTGTTCGATCGCTTCGCGAAGTGATTTCTTGCGTTCGCGGTGGAACGCACAACGGAGTCTTAAATTCTCGTTATGATACGGTAATCGACGCCAGGAATCAGTCGACTCCCCTATTTCGGTTAGGATAATAAGGCTGGTTGAATCTAGGTATAACGCACTGAGATACGAGGTTAAATATTATACTTATTTCCAACAACTTTGAAGACTTGAGTATTTGCGCCTGGTGTAGAATTTTCTCAGCGCTGTGTTAATAGGGTGATGGTAGATCTCAGAGTTACTAGCAAGGCGTTCG
>JACSOB010000151.1:0-64660 GCA_019677175.1 Bombus sylvicola
TAATGCACACACGTTTCAGCGTCGAAACAAGCCCAACGGCTCGCAAATCGCGATGATTTCGTCGATTTTGACGAAAATTGACCGTCATTTCCATCCCGTTTGAGATATTTCGACGTTTAAGCGCCTTTTCACTGCACTTTACGCGCCAAATGTAATGCACACACGTTTCAGCGTCGAAACAAGCCCAACGGCTCGCAAATCGCGATGATTTCGTCGATTTTGACGAAAATTGACCGTCATTTCCATCCCGTTTGAGATATTTCGACGTTTAAGCGCTCTTTTCACCGCACTTTACGCGCCAAATGTAATGCACACACGTTTCAGCGTCGAAACAAGCCCAACGGCTCGCAAATCGCGATGATTTCGTCGATTTTGACGAAAAATTGACCGTCATTTCCATCCCGTTTGAGATATTTCGACGTTTAAGCGCTCTTTTCACTGCACTTTACGCGCCAAATGTAATGCACACACGTTTCAGCGTCGAAACAAGCCCAACGGCTCGCAAATCGCGATGATTTTCGTCGATTTTGACGAAAAATTGACCGTCATTTCCATCCCGTTTGAGATATTTCGACGTTTAAGCGCTCTTTTCACTGCACTTTACGCGCCAAATGTAACGCACACACGTTTCAGCGTCGAAACAAGCCTCCAACGGCTCGCAAATCGCGATGATTTCGTCGATTTTGACGAAAATTGACCGTCATTTCCATCCCGTTTGAGATATTTCGACGTTTAAGCGCTCTTTTCACTGCACTTTACGCGCCAAATGTAATGCAATACACGTTTCAGCGTCGAAACAAGCCCAACGGCTCGCAAATCGCGATGATTTCTGTCGATTTTGACGAAAATTGACCGTCATTTCCATCCCGTTTGAGATATTTCGACGTTTAAGCGCTCTTTTCACTGCACTTTACGCGCCAAATGTAATGCACACACGTTTCAGCGTCGAAACAAGCCCAACGGCTCGCAAATCGCGATGATTTCGTCGATTTTGACGAAAATTGACCGTCATTTCCATCCCGTTTGAGATATTTCGACGTTTAAGCGCTCTTTTCACTGCACTTTACGCGCCAAATGTAATGCACACACGTTTCAGCGTCGAAACAAGCCCAACGGCTCGCAAATCGCGATGATTTCGTCGATTTTGACGAAAATTGACCGTCATTTCCATCCCGTTTGAGATATTTCGACGTTTAAGCGCTCTTTTCACTGCACTTTACGCGCCAAATGTAATGCACAACACGTTTCAGCGTCGAAACAAGCCCAACGGCTCGCAAATCGCGATGATTTCGTCGATTTTGACGAAAATTGACCGTCATTTCCATCCCGTTTGAGATATTTCGACGTTTAAGCGCTCTTTTCACTGCACTTTACGCGCCAAATGTAATGCACAAACGTTTCAGCGTCGAAACAAGCCCAACGGCTCGCAAATCGCGATGATTTTCGTCGATTTTGACGAAAATTGACCGTCATTTCCATCCCGTTTGAGATATTTCGACGTTTAAGCGCTCTTTTCACTGCACTTTACGCGCCAAATGTAACGCACACACGTTTCAGCGTCGAAACAAGCCCAACGGCTCGCAAATCGCGATGATTTCGTCGATTTTGACGAAAATTGACCGTCATTTCCATCCCGTTTGAGATATTTCGACGTTTAAGCGCTCTTTTCACTGCACTTTACGCGCCAAATGTAATAGCACACACGTTTCAGCGTCGAAACAAGCCCAACGGCTCGCAAATCGCGATGATTTCGTCGGATTTTGACGAAAATTGACCGTCATTTCCATCCCGTTTGAGATATTTCGACGTTTAAGCGCTCTTTTCACTGCACTTTACGCGCCAAATGTAATGCACACACGTTTCAGCGTCGAAACAAGCCCAACGGCTCGCAAATCGCGATGATTTCGTCGATTTTGACGAAAATTGACCGTCATTTCCATCCCGTTTGAGATATTTCGACGTTTAAGCGCTCTTTTCACTGCACTTTACGCGCCAAATGTAATGCACACACGTTTCAGCGTCGAAACAAGCCCAACGGCTCGCAAATCGCGATGATTTCGTCGATTTTGACGAAAATTGACCGTCATTTCCATCCCGTTTGAGATATTTCGACGTTTAAGCGCTCTTTTCACTGCACTTTACGCGCCAAATGTAATGCACACACGTTTCAGCGTCGAAACAAGCCCAACGGCTCGCAAATCGCGATGATTTCGTCGATTTTGACGAAAATTGACCGTCATTTCCATCCCGTTTGAGATATTTCGACGTTTAAGCGCTCTTTTCACTGCACTTTACGCGCCAAATGTAATGCACACACGTTTCAGCGTCGAAACAAGCCCAACGGCTCGCAAATCGCGATGATTTCGTCGATTTTGACGAAAATTGACCGTCATTTCCATCCCGTTTGAGATATTTCGACGTTTAAGCGCTCTTTTCACTGCACTTTACGCGCCAAATGTAATGCACACACGTTTCAGCGTCGAAACAAGCCCAACGGCTCGCAAATCGCGATGATTTCGTCGATTTTGACGAAAATTGACCGTCATTTCCATCCCGTTTGAGATATTTCGACGTTTAAGCGCTCTTTTCACTGCACTTTACGCGCCAAATGTAATGCACACACGTTTCAGCGTCGAAACAAGCCCAACGGCTCGCAAATCGCGATGATTTCGTCGATTTTGACGAAAATTGACCGTCATTTCCATCCCGTTTGAGATATTTCGACGTTTAAGCGCTCTTTTCACTGCACCTTTACGCGCCAAATGTAATGCACACACGTTTCAGCGTCGAAACAAGCCCAACGGCTCGCAAATCGCGATGATTTCGTCGATTTTGACGAAAATTGACCGTCA
The DNA here is from genome assembly GCA_019677175.1 of Bombus sylvicola. NCBI lineage: Eukaryota > Metazoa > Arthropoda > Insecta > Hymenoptera > Apidae > Bombus > Bombus sylvicola. Next base: position 2,853 of record JACSOB010000151.1, read on the forward strand.
TTTCCATCCCGTTTGAGATATTTCGACGTTTAAGCGCTCTTTTCACTGCACTTTACGCGCCAAATGTAATGCACACACGTTTCAGCGTCGAAACAAGCCCAACGGCTCGCAAATCGCGATGATTTCTTGTCGATTTTGACGAAAATTGACCGTCATTTCCATCCCGTTTGAGATATTTCGACGTTTAAGCGCTCTTTTCACTGCACTTTACGCGCCAAATGTAATGCACACACGTTTCAGCGTCGAAACAAGCCCAACGGCTCGCAAATCGCGATGATTTCGTCGATTTTGACGAAAATTGACCGTCATTTCCATCCCGTTTGAGATATTTCGACGTTTAAGCGCTCTTTTCACTCACACTTTACGCGCCAAATGTAATGCACACACGTTTCAGCGTCGAAACAAGCCCAACGGCTCGCAAATCGCGATGATTTCGTCGATTTTGACGAAAATTGACCGTCATTTCCATCCCGTTTGAGATATTTCGACGTTTAAGCGCTCTTTTCACTGCACTTTACGCGCCAAATGTAATGCACACACGTTTCAGCGTCGAAACAAGCCCAACGGCTCGCAAATCGCGATGATTTCGTCGATTTTGACGAAAATTGACCGTCATTTCCATCCCGTTTGAGATATTTCGACGTTTAAGCGCTCTTTTCACTGCACTTTACGCGCCAAATGTAATGCACACACGTTTCAGCGTCGAAACAAGCCCAACGGCTCGCAAATCGCGATGATTTTCGTCGATTTTGACGAAAATTGACCGTCATTTCCATCCCGTTTGAGATATTTCGACGTTTAAGCGCTCTTTTCACTGCACTTTACGCGCCAAATGTAATGCACACACGTTTCAGCGTCGAAACAAGCCCAACGGCTCGCAAATCGCGATGATTTCGTCGATTTTGACGAAAATTGACCGTCATTTCCATCCCGTTTGAGATATTTCGACGTTTAAGCGCTCTTTTCACTGCACTTTACGCGCCAAATGTAATGCACACACGTTTCAGCGTCGAAACAAGCCCAACGGCTCGCAAATCGCGATGATTTCGTCGATTTTGACGAAAATTGACCGTCATTTCCATCCCGTTTGAGATATTTCGACGTTTAAGCGCTCTTTTCACTGCACTTTACGCGCCAAATGTAATGCACACACGTTTCAGCGTCGAAACAAGCCCAACGGCTCGCAAATCGCGATGATTTCGTCGATTTTGACGAAAAATTGACCGTCATTTCCATCCCGTTTGAGATATTTCGACGTTTAAGCGCTCTTTTCACTGCACTTTACGCGCCAAATGTAATGCACACACGTTTCAGCGTCGAAACAAGCCCAACGGCTCGCAAATCGCGATGATTTCGTCGATTTTGACGAAAATTGACCGTCATTTCCATCCCGTTTGAGATATTTCGACGTTTAAGCGCTCTTTTCACTGCACTTTACGCGCCAAATGTAATGCACACACGTTTCAGCGTCGAAACAAGCCCAACGGCTCGCAAATCGCGATGATTTCGTCGATTTTGACGAAAATTGACCGTCATTTCCATCCCGTTTGAGATATTTCGACGTTTAAGCGCTCTTTTCACTGCACTTTACGCGCCAAATGTAATGCACACACGTTTCAGCGTCGAAACAAGCCCAACGGCTCGCAAATCGCGATGATTTCGTCGATTTTAACCTCTTTTCACTGCACTTTACGCGCCAAATGTAATGCACACACGTTTCAGCGTCGAAACAAGCCCAACGGCTCGCAAATCGCGATGATTTCGTCGATTTTGACGAAAATTGACCGTCATTTCCATCCCGTTTGAGATATTTCGACGTTTAAGCGCTCTTTTCACTGCACTTTACGCGCCAAATGTAATGCACACACGTTTCAGCGTCGAAACAAGCCCAACGGCTCGCAAATCGCGATGATTTCGTCGATTTTGACGAAAATTGACCGTCATTTCCATCCCGTTTGAGATATTTCGACGTTTAAGCGCTCTTTTCACTGCACTTTACGCGCCAAATGTAATGCACACACGTTTCAGCGTCGAAACAAGCCCAACGGCTCGCAAATCGCGATGATTTCGTCGATTTTGACGAAAATTGACCGTCATTTCCATCCCGTTTGAGATATTTCGACGTTTAAGCGCTCTTTTCACTGCACTTTACGCGCCAAATGTAATGCACACACGTTTCAGCGTCGAAACAAGCCCAACGGCTCGCAAATCGCGATGATTTCGTCGATTTTGACGAAAATTGACCGTCATTTCCATCCCGTTTGAGATATTTCGACGTTTAAGCGCTCTTTTCACTGCACTTTACGCGCCAAATGTAATGCACACACGTTTCAGCGTCGAAACAAGCCCAACGGCTCGCAAATCGCGATGATTTCGTCGATTTTGACGAAAATTGACCGTCATTTCCATCCCGTTTGAGATATTTCGACGTTTAAGCGCTCTTTTCACTGCACTTTACGCGCCAAATGTAATGCACACACGTTTCAGCGTCGAAACAAGCCCAACGGCTCGCAAATCGCGATGATTTCGTCGATTTTGACGAAAATTGACCGTCATTTCCATCCCGTTTGAGATATTTCGACGTTTAAGCGCTCTTTTCACTGCACTTTACGCGCCAAATGTAATGCACACACGTTTCAGCGTCGAAACAAGCCCAACGGCTCGCAAATCGCGATGATTTCGTCGATTTTGACGAAAATTGACCGTCATTTCCATCCCGTTTGAGATATTTCGACGTTTAAGCGCTCTTTTCACTGCACTTTACGCGCCAAATGTAATGCACACACGTTTCAGCGTCGAAACAAGCCCAACGGCTCGCAAATCGCGATGATTTCGTCGATTTTGACGAAAATTGACCGTCATTTCCATCCCGTTTGAGATATTTCGACGTTTAAGCGCTCTTTTCACTGCACTTTACGCGCCAAATGTAATGCACACACGTTTCAGCGTCGAAACAAGCCCAACGGCTCGCAAATCGCGATGATTTCGTCGATTTTGACGAAAATTGACCGTCATTTCCATCCCGTTTGAGATATTTCGACGTTTAAGCGCTCTTTTCACTGCACTTTACGCGCCAAATGTAATGCACACACGTTTCAGCGTCGAAACAAGCCCAACGGCTCGCAAATCGCGATGATTTCGTCGATTTTGACGAAAATTGACCGTCATTTCCATCCCGTTTGAGATATTTCGACGTTTAAGCGCTCTTTTCACTGCACTTTACGCGCCAAATGTAATGCACACGTTTCAGCGTCGAAACAAGCCCAACGGCTCGCAAATCGCGATGATTTCGTCGATTTTGACGAAAATTGACCGTCATTTCCATCCCGTTTGAGATATTTCGACGTTTAAGCGCTCTTTTCACTGCACTTTACGCGCCAAATGTAATGCACACACGTTTCAGCGTCGAAACAAGCCCAACGGCTCGCAAATCGCGATGATTTCGTCGATTTTGACGAAAATTGACCGTCATTTCCATCCCGTTTGAGATATTTCGACGTTTAAGCGCTCTTTTCACTGCACTTTACGCGCCAAATGTAATGACACACGTTTCAGCGTCGAAACAAGCCCAACGGCTCGCAAATCGCGATGATTTCGTCGATTTTGACGAAAATTGACCGTCATTTCCATCCCGTTTGAGATATTTCGACGTTTAAGCGCTCTTTTCACTGCACTTTACGCGCCAAATGTAATGCACACACGTTTCAGCGTCGAAACAAGCCCAACGGCTCGCAAATCGCGATGATTTCGTCGATTTTGACGAAAATTGACCGTCATTTCCATCCCGTTTGAGATATTTCGACGTTTAAGCGCTCTTTTCACTGAACTTTACGCGCCAAATGTAATGCAGACACGTTTCAGCGTCGAAACAAGCCCAACGGCTCGCAAATCGCGATGATTTCGTCGATTTTGACGAAAATTGACCGTCATTTCCATCCCGTTTGAGATATTTCGACGTTTAAGCGCTCTTTTCACTGCACTTTACGCGCCAAATGTAATGCACACACGTTTCAGCGTCGAAACAAGCCCAACGGCTCGCAAATCGCGATGATTTCGTCGATTTTGACGAAAATTGACCGTCATTTCCATCCCGTTTGAGATATTTCGACGTTTAAGCGCTCTTTTCACTGCACTTTACGCGCCAAATGTAATGCACACACGTTTCAGCGTCGAAACAAGCCCAACGGCTCGCAAATCGCGATGATTTCGTCGATTTTGACGAAAATTGACCGTCATTTCCATCCCGTTTGAGATATTTCGACGTTTAAGCGCTCTTTTCACTGCACTTTACGCGCCAAATGTAATGCACACACGTTTCAGCGTCGAAACAAGCCCAACGGCTCGCAAATCGCGATGATTTCGTCGATTTTGACGAAAATTGACCGTCATTTCCATCCCGTTTGAGATATTTCGACGTTTAAGCGCTCTTTTCACTGCACTTTACGCGCCAAATGTAATGCACACACGTTTCAGCGTCGAAACAAGCCCAACGGCTCGCAAATCGCGATGATTTCGTCGATTTTGACGAAAATTGACCGTCATTTCCATCCCGTTTGAGATATTTCGACGTTTAAGCGCTCTTTTCACTGCACTTTACGCGCCAAATGTAATGCACACACGTTTCAGCGTCGAAACAAGCCCAACGGCTCGCAAATCGCGATGATTTCGTCGATTTTGACGAAAATTGACCGTCATTTCCATCCCGTTTGAGATATTTCGACGTTTAAGCGCTCTTTTCACTGCACTTTACGCGCCAAATGTAATGCACACACGTTTCAGCGTCGAAACAAGCCCAACGGCTCGCAAATCGCGATGATTTCGTCGATTTTGACGAAAATTGACCGTCATTTCCATCCCGTTTGAGATATTTCGACGTTTAAGCGCTCTTTTCACTGCACTTTACGCGCCAAATGTAATGCACACACGTTTCAGCGTCGAAACAAGCCCAACGGCTCGCAAATCGCGATGATTTCGTCGATTTTGACGAAAATTGACCGTCATTTCCATCCCGTTTGAGATATTTCGACGTTTAAGCGCTCTTTTCACTGCACTTTACGCGCCAAATGTAATGCACACACGTTTCAGCGTCGAAACAAGCCCAACGGCTCGCAAATCGCGATGATTTCGTCGATTTTGACGAAAATTGACCGTCATTTCCATCCCGTTTGAGATATTTCGACGTTTAAGCGCTCTTTTCACTGCACTTTACGCGCCAAATGTAATGCACACACGTTTCAGCGTCGAAACAAGCCCAACGGCTCGCAAATCGCGATGATTTCGTCGATTTTGACGAAAATTGACCGTCATTTCCATCCCGTTTGAGATATTTCGACGTTTAAGCGCTCTTTTCACTGCACTTTACGCGCCAAATGTAATGCACACACGTTTCAGCGTCGAAACAAGCCCAACGGCTCGCAAATCGCGATGATTTCGTCGATTTTGACGAAAATTGACCGTCATTTCCATCCCGTTTGAGATATTTCGACGTTTAAGCGCTCTTTTCACTGCACTTTACGCGCCAAATGTAATGCACACACGTTTCAGCGTCGAAACAAGCCCAACGGCTCGCAAATCGCGATGATTTCGTCGATTTTGACGAAAATTGACCGTCATTTCCATCCCGTTTGAGATATTTCGACGTTTAAGCGCTCTTTTCACTGCACTTTACGCGCCAAATGTAATGCACACACGTTTCAGCGTCGAAACAAGCCCAACGGCTCGCAAATCGCGATGATTTCGTCGATTTTGACGAAAATTGACCGTCATTTCCATCCCGTTTGAGATATTTCGACGTTTAAGCGCTCTTTTCACTGCACTTTACGCGCCAAATGTAATGCACACACGTTTCAGCGTCGAAACAAGCCCAACGGCTCGCAAATCGCGATGATTTCGTCGATTTTGACGAAAATTGACCGTCATTTCCATCCCGTTTGAGATATTTCGACGTTTAAGCGCTCTTTTCACTGCACTTTACGCGCCAAATGTAATGCACACACGTTTCAGCGTCGAAACAAGCCCAACGGCTCGCAAATCGCGATGATTTCGTCGATTTTGACGAAAATTGACCGTCATTTCCATCCCGTTTGAGATATTTCGACGTTTAAGCGCTCTTTTCACTGCACTTTACGCGCCAAATGTAATGCACACACGTTTCAGCGTCGAAACAAGCCCAACGGCTCGCAAATCGCGATGATTTCGTCGATTTTGACGAAAATTGACCGTCATTTCCATCCCGTTTGAGATATTTCGACGTTTAAGCGCTCTTTTCACTGCACTTTACGCGCCAAATGTAATGCACACACGTTTCAGCGTCGAAACAAGCCCAACGGCTCGCAAATCGCGATGATTTCGTCGATTTTGACGAAAATTGACCGTCATTTCCATCCCGTTTGAGATATTTCGACGTTTAAGCGCTCTTTTCACTGCACTTTACGCGCCAAATGTAATGCACACACGTTTCAGCGTCGAAACAAGCCCAACGGCTCGCAAATCGCGATGATTTCGTCGATTTTGACGAAAATTGACCGTCATTTCCATCCCGTTTGAGATATTTCGACGTTTAAGCGCTCTTTTCACTGCACTTTACGCGCCAAATGTAATGCACACACGTTTCAGCGTCGAAACAAGCCCAACGGCTCGCAAATCGCGATGATTTCGTCGATTTTGACGAAAATTGACCGTCATTTCCATCCCGTTTGAGATATTTCGACGTTTAAGCGCTCTTTTCACTGCACTTTACGCGCCAAATGTAATGCACACACGTTTCAGCGTCGAAACAAGCCCAACGGCTCGCAAATCGCGATGATTTCGTCGATTTTGACGAAAATTGACCGTCATTTCCATCCCGTTTGAGATATTTCGACGTTTAAGCGCTCTTTTCACTGCACTTTACGCGCCAAATGTAATGCACACACGTTTCAGCGTCGAAACAAGCCCAACGGCTCGCAAATCGCGATGATTTCGTCGATTTTGACGAAAATTGACCGTCATTTCCATCCCGTTTGAGATATTTCGACGTTTAAGCGCTCTTTTCACTGCACTTTACGCGCCAAATGTAATGCACACACGTTTCAGCGTCGAAACAAGCCCAACGGCTCGCAAATCGCGATGATTTCGTCGATTTTGACGAAAATTGACCGTCATTTCCATCCCGTTTGAGATATTTCGACGTTTAAGCGCTCTTTTCACTGCACTTTACGCGCCAAATGTAATGCACACACGTTTCAGCGTCGAAACAAGCCCAACGGCTCGCAAATCGCGATGATTTCGTCGATTTTGACGAAAATTGACCGTCATTTCCATCCCGTTTGAGATATTTCGACGTTTAAGCGCTCTTTTCACTGCACTTTACGCGCCAAATGTAATGCACACACGTTTCAGCGTCGAAACAAGCCCAACGGCTCGCAAATCGCGATGATTTCGTCGATTTTGACGAAAATTGACCGTCATTTCCATCCCGTTTGAGATATTTCGACGTTTAAGCGCTCTTTTCACTGCACTTTACGCGCCAAATGTAATGCACACACGTTTCAGCGTCGAAACAAGCCCAACGGCTCGCAAATCGCGATGATTTCGTCGATTTTGACGAAAATTGACCGTCATTTCCATCCCGTTTGAGATATTTCGACGTTTAAGCGCTCTTTTCACTGCACTTTACGCGCCAAATGTAATGCACACACGTTTCAGCGTCGAAACAAGCCCAACGGCTCGCAAATCGCGATGATTTCGTCGATTTTGACGAAAATTGACCGTCATTTCCATCCCGTTTGAGATATTTCGACGTTTAAGCGCTCTTTTCACTGCACTTTACGCGCCAAATGTAATGCACACACGTTTCAGCGTCGAAACAAGCCCAACGGCTCGCAAATCGCGATGATTTCGTCGATTTTGACGAAAATTGACCGTCATTTCCATCCCGTTTGAGATATTTCGACGTTTAAGCGCTCTTTTCACTGCACTTTACGCGCCAAATGTAATGCACACACGTTTCACGTTTCAGCGTCGAAACACGCCCAACGGCTCGCAAATCGCGATGATTTCGTCGATTTTGACGAAAATTGACCGTCATTTCCATCCCGTTTGAGATATTTCGACGTTTAAGCGCTCTTTTCACTGCACTTTACGCGCCAAATGCTAATGCACACACGTTTCAGCGTCGAAACAAGCCCAACGGCTCGCAAATCGCGATGATTTCGTCGATTTTGACGAAAATTGACCGTCATTTCCATCCCGTTTGAGATATTTCGACGTTTAAGCGCTCTTTTCACTGCACTTTACGCGCCAAATGTAATGCACACACGTTTCAGCGTCGAAACAAGCCCAACGGCTCGCAAATCGCGATGATTTCGTCGATTTTGACGAAAATTGACCGTCATTTCCATCCCGTTTGAGATATTTCGACGTTTAAGCGCTCTTTTCACTGCACTTTACGCGCCAAATGTAATGCACACACGTTTCAGCGTCGAAACAAGCCCAACGGCTCGCAAATCGCGATGATTTCGTCGATTTTGACGAAAATTGACCGTCATTTCCATCCCGTTTGAGATATTTCGACGTTTAAGCGCTCTTTTCACTGCACTTTACGCGCCAAATGTAATGCACACACGTTTCAGCGTCGAAACAAGCCCAACGGCTCGCAAATCGCGATGATTTCGTCGATTTTGACGAAAATTGACCGTCATTTCCATCCCGTTTGAGATATTTCGACGTTTAAGCGCTCTTTTCACTGCACTTTACGCGCCAAATGTAATGCACACACGTTTCAGCGTCGAAACAAGCCCAACGGCTCGCAAATCGCGATGATTTCGTCGATTTTGACGAAAATTGACCGTCATTTCCATCCCGTTTGAGATATTTCGACGTTTAAGCGCTCTTTTCACTGCACTTTACGCGCCAAATGTAATGCACACACGTTTCAGCGTCGAAACAAGCCCAACGGCTCGCAAATCGCGATGATTTCGTCGATTTTGACGAAAATTGACCGTCATTTCCATCCCGTTTGAGATATTTCGACGTTTAAGCGCTCTTTTCACTGCACTTTACGCGCCAAATGTAATGCACACACGTTTCAGCGTCGAAACAAGCCCAACGGCTCGCAAATCGCGATGATTTCGTCGATTTTGACGAAAATTGACCGTCATTTCCATCCCGTTTGAGATATTTCGACGTTTAAGCGCTCTTTTCACTGCACTTTACGCGCCAAATGTAATGCACACACGTTTCAGCGTCGAAACAAGCCCAACGGCTCGCAAATCGCGATGATTTCGTCGATTTTGACGAAAATTGACCGTCATTTCCATCCCGTTTGAGATATTTCGACGTTTAAGCGCTCTTTTCACTGCACTTTACGCGCCAAATGTAATGCACACACGTTTCAGCGTCGAAACAAGCCCAACGGCTCGCAAATCGCGATGATTTCGTCGATTTTGACGAAAATTGACCGTCATTTCCATCCCGTTTGAGATATTTCGACGTTTAAGCGCTCTTTTCACTGCACTTTACGCGCCAAATGTAATGCACACACGTTTCAGCGTCGAAACAAGCCCAACGGCTCGCAAATCGCGATGATTTCGTCGATTTTGACGAAAATTGACCGTCATTTCCATCCCGTTTGAGATATTTCGACGTTTAAGCGCTCTTTTCACTGCACTTTACGCGCCAAATGTAATGCACACACGTTTCAGCGTCGAAACAAGCCCAACGGCTCGCAAATCGCGATGATTTCGTCGATTTTGACGAAAATTGACCGTCATTTCCATCCCGTTTGAGATATTTCGACGTTTAAGCGCTCTTTTCACTGCACTTTACGCGCCAAATGTAATGCACACACGTTTCAGCGTCGAAACAAGCCCAACGGCTCGCAAATCGCGATGATTTCGTCGATTTTGACGAAAATTGACCGTCATTTCCATCCCGTTTGAGATATTTCGACGTTTAAGCGCTCTTTTCACTGCACTTTACGCGCCAAATGTAATGCACACACGTTTCAGCGTCGAAACAAGCCCAACGGCTCGCAAATCGCGATGATTTCGTCGATTTTGACGAAAATTGACCGTCATTTCCATCCCGTTTGAGATATTTCGACGTTTAAGCGCTCTTTTCACTGCACTTTACGCGCCAAATGTAATGCACACACGTTTCAGCGTCGAAACAAGCCCAACGGCTCGCAAATCGCGATGATTTCGTCGATTTTGACGAAAATTGACCGTCATTTCCATCCCGTTTGAGATATTTCGACGTTTAAGCGCTCTTTTCACTGCACTTTACGCGCCAAATGTAATGCACACACGTTTCAGCGTCGAAACAAGCCCAACGGCTCGCAAATCGCGATGATTTCGTCGATTTTGACGAAAATTGACCGTCATTTCCATCCCGTTTGAGATATTTCGACGTTTAAGCGCTCTTTTCACTGCACTTTACGCGCCAAATGTAATGCACACACGTTTCAGCGTCGAAACAAGCCCAACGGCTCGCAAATCGCGATGATTTCGTCGATTTTGACGAAAATTGACCGTCATTTCCATCCCGTTTGAGATATTTCGACGTTTAAGCGCTCTTTTCACTGCACTTTACGCGCCAAATGTAATGCACACACGTTTCAGCGTCGAAACAAGCCCAACGGCTCGCAAATCGCGATGATTTCGTCGATTTTGACGAAAATTGACCGTCATTTCCATCCCGTTTGAGATATTTCGACGTTTAAGCGCTCTTTTCACTGCACTTTACGCGCCAAATGTAATGCACACACGTTTCAGCGTCGAAACAAGCCCAACGGCTCGCAAATCGCGATGATTTCGTCGATTTTGACGAAAATTGACCGTCATTTCCATCCCGTTTGAGATATTTCGACGTTTAAGCGCTCTTTTCACTGCACTTTACGCGCCAAATGTAATGCACACACGTTTCAGCGTCGAAACAAGCCCAACGGCTCGCAAATCGCGATGATTTCGTCGATTTTGACGAAAATTGACCGTCATTTCCATCCCGTTTGAGATATTTCGACGTTTAAGCGCTCTTTTCACTGCACTTTACGCGCCAAATGTAATGCACACACGTTTCAGCGTCGAAACAAGCCCAACGGCTCGCAAATCGCGATGATTTCGTCGATTTTGACGAAAATTGACCGTCATTTCCATCCCGTTTGAGATATTTCGACGTTTAAGCGCTCTTTTCACTGCACTTTACGCGCCAAATGTAATGCACACACGTTTCAGCGTCGAAACAAGCCCAACGGCTCGCAAATCGCGATGATTTCGTCGATTTTGACGAAAATTGACCGTCATTTCCATCCCGTTTGAGATATTTCGACGTTTAAGCGCTCTTTTCACTGCACTTTACGCGCCAAATGTAATGCACACACGTTTCAGCGTCGAAACAAGCCCAACGGCTCGCAAATCGCGATGATTTCGTCGATTTTGACGAAAATTGACCGTCATTTCCATCCCGTTTGAGATATTTCGACGTTTAAGCGCTCTTTTCACTGCACTTTACGCGCCAAATGTAATGCACACACGTTTCAGCGTCGAAACAAGCCCAACGGCTCGCAAATCGCGATGATTTCGTCGATTTTGACGAAAATTGACCGTCATTTCCATCCCGTTTGAGATATTTCGACGTTTAAGCGCTCTTTTCACTGCACTTTACGCGCCAAATGTAATGCACACACGTTTCAGCGTCGAAACAAGCCCAACGGCTCGCAAATCGCGATGCTTTCGTCGATTTTATTTCGACGTTTAAGCGCTCTTTTCACTGCACTTTACGCGCCAAATGTAATGCACACACGTTTCAGCGTCGAAACAAGCCCAACGGCTCGCAAATCGCGATGATTTCGTCGATTTTGACGAAAATTGACCGTCATTTCCATCCCGTTTGAGATATTTCGACGTTTAAGCGCTCTTTTCACTGCACTTTACGCGCCAAATGTAATGCACACACGTTTCAGCGTCGAAACAAGCCCAACGGCTCGCAAATCGCGATGATTTCGTCGATTTTGACGAAAATTGACCGTCATTTCCATCCCGTTTGAGATATTTCGACGTTTAAGCGCTCTTTTCACTGCACTTTACGCGCCAAATGTAATGCACACACGTTTCAGCGTCGAAACAAGGCCAACGGCTCGCAAATCGCGATGATTTCGTCGATTTTGACGAAAATTGACCGTCATTTCCATCCCGTTTGAGATATTTCGACGTTTAAGCGCTCTTTTCACTGCACTTTACGCGCCAAAATGTAATGCACACACGTTTCAGCGTCGAAACAAGCCCAACGGCTCGCAAATCGCGATGATTTCGTCGATTTTGACGAAAATTGACCGTCATTTCCATCCCGTTTGAGATATTTCGACGTTTAAGCGCTCTTTTCACTGCACTTTACGCGCCAAATGTAATGCACACACGTTTCAGCGTCGAAACAAGCCCAACGGCTCGCAAATCGCGATGATTTCGTCGATTTTGACGAAAATTGACCGTCATTTCCATCCCGTTTGAGATATTTCGACGTTTAAGCGCTCTTTTCACTGCACTTTACGCGCCAAATGTAATGCACACACGTTTCAGCGTCGAAACAAGCCCAACGGCTCGCAAATCGCGATGATTTCGTCGATTTTGACGAAAATTGACCGTCATTTCCATCCCGTTTGAGATATTTCGACGTTTAAGCGCTCTTTTCACTGCACTTTACGCGCCAAATGTAATGCACCACGTTTCAGCGTCGAAACAAGCCCAACGGCTCGCAAATCGCGATGATTTCGTCGATTTTGACGAAAATTGACCGTCATTTCCATCCCGTTTGAGATATTTCGACGTTTAAGCGCTCTTTTCACTGCACTTTACGCGCCAAATGTAATGCACACACGTTTCAGCGTCGAAACAAGCCCAACGGCTCGCAAATCGCGATGATTTCGTCGATTTTGACGAAAATTGACCGTCATTTCCATCCCGTTTGAGATATTTCGACGTTTAAGCGCTCTTTTCACTACCTTTACGCGCCAAATGTAATGCACACACGTTTCAGCGTCGAAACAAGCCCAACGGCTCGCAAATCGCGATGATTTCGTCGATTTTGACGAAAATTGACCGTCATTTCCATCCCGTTTGAGATATTTCGACGTTTAAGCGCTCTTTTCACTGCACTTTACGCGCCAAATGTAATGCCACACGTTTCAGCGTCGAAACAAGCCCAACGGCTCGCAAATCGCGATGATTTCGTCGATTTTGACGAAAATTGACCGTCATTTCCATCCCGTTTGAGATATTTCGACGTTTAAGCGCTCTTTTCACTGCACTTTACGCGCCAAATGTAATGCACACACGTTTCAGCGTCGAAACAAGCCCAACGGCTCGCAAATCGCGATGATTTCGTCGATTTTGACGAAAATTGACCGTCATTTCCATCCCGTTTGAGATATTTCGACGTTTAAGCGCTCTTTTCACTGCACTTTACGCGCCAAATGTAATGCACACACGTTTCAGCGTCGAAACAAGCCCAACGGCTCGCAAATCGCGATGATTTCGTCGATTTTGACGAAAATTGACCGTCATTTCCATCCCGTTTGAGATATTTCGACGTTTAAGCGCTCTTTTCACTGCACTTTTACGCGCCAAATGTAATGCACACACGTTTCAGCGTCGAAACAAGCCCAACGGCTCGCAAATCGCGATGATTTCGTCGATTTTGACGAAAATTGACCGTCATTTCCATCCCGTTTGAGATATTTCGACGTTTAAGCGCTCTTTTCACTGCACTTTACGCGCCAAATGTAATGCTCACACGTTTCAGCGTCGAAACAAAGCCCCAACGGCTCGCAAATCGCGATGATTTCGTCGATTTTGACGAAAATTGACCGTCATTTCCATCCCGTTTGAGATATTTCGACGTTTAAGCGCTCTTTTCACTGCACTTTACGCGCCAAATGTAATGCACACACGTTTCAGCGTCGAACAAGCTCCCAACGGCTCGCAAATCGCGATGATTTCGTCGATTTTGACGAAAATTGACCGTCATTTCCATCCCGTTTGAGATATTTCTGACGTTTAAGCGCTCTTTTCACTGCACTTTACGCGCCAAATGTAATGCACATACGTTTCAGCGTCGAAACAAGCCCAACGGCTCGCAAATCGCGATGATTTCGTCGATTTTGACCAAAAAATTGACCGTCATTTCCATCCCGTTTGAGATATTTCGACGTTTAAGCGCTCTTTTCACTGCACTTTACGCGCCAAATGTAATGCACACACGTTTCAGCGTCGAAACAAGCCCAACGGCTCGCAAATCGCGATGATTTCGTCGATTTTGACGAAAATTGACCGTCATTTCCATCCCGTACGAAGGCTCGAGCGGACGTTTAAGCAATCTCCTGGCATAGACCACCATGTGGGCGTCTGACAAACCCCACATTTCTGCCATTTCCTCGAAGTCTTTCACCCACTGGTTTACACTCAGCAGATCATCCCCGCTGATTTTTTCTAATGAGTCTTCACCGTCTTTAAACTCAACATCGAACCGTACGAGCATACCTTCTGGTGATACTCACCGCGGTCCTGATACACCGCTCGCGTGCCTTGTTTATCGTCCTCGCCTCACTTTCGTGATCGTCTCTTCTTCCGACGATACCTCGTTTCCTTCTAGGGCCGCCTGTAGCCGCGCGCGTAGTTCGGTTTTCTTCCCGTTACCTTCAAATCCAAGCTAGCGAGACGCGCTCTCAGCTCTTTCGTCCTCAGCTTCTCGAGGTCTTCCTCTCCCTCTTGACTGCGTTCGTCTTCAACGTTTGCCATTTTTTATTCTTTTTCTACTCTAGCACAAATAGCTCCGTTAAATCGTGTCGTCCTCTGTCTTATTCAATCCCGGCTGAGCCCCCACTTGTAATATCGTGAAAAATTGAGAAATATAGATTTTCCCCGATTACTTACAATTTATTAATATTGGATTGAATATACAGATATAGATTGGACAGAAAACAATATTTATTTAACGGAAAACTAAATGTAACGCTCGTATTTATTTCAAATAACCTTGCAGCTATTTGGCAACTCTCGTCACAACGAATCTAACACGCTCTCTCTCTCTCTCTCACTAGCAACTCTAACAACTCTACAACACTGATAACTCGCTCAACTCTAACGACTCTACTCTTCGACGACTCGATTAGCTCTCTCAACACTGCTCCTCGATGTCTCGATCAACTCTCAACTCTACTCTTCTCGACGTCTCGATCAACTCTGATTCTCGCAACACACTCGCTTTTCGATTCGCACACACTCTGACCTTTCGGTCGTCCCCCTTAGAAACACGTAACCGTCCTTCTTGTCTAATGTTGTCTATTGTTTTTCTCACACCTATGTAAGAACTAGGTGACTTTAGTTATGTAGACACTTTTAAATTTAAACGAACCACGGAAGGACAACGTACACGGTTTTTCTATTCTCAACCGACCTCTAATTTAAATTATTTACGATACTACAGTATCGTCGATTTTGACGAAAATTGACCGTCATTTCCATCCCGTTTGAGATATTTCGACGTTTAAGCGCTCTTTTCACTGCACTTTACGCGCCAAATGTAATGCACACACGTTTCAGCGTCGAAACAAGCCCAACGGCTCGCAAATCGCGATGATTTCGTCGATTTTGACGAAAATTGACCGTCATTTCCATCCCGTTTGAGATATTTCGACGTTTAAGCGCTCTTTTCACTGCACTTTACGCGCCAAATGTAATGCACACACGTTTCAGCGTCGAAACAAGCCCAACGGCTCGCAAATCGCGATGATTTCGTCGATTTTGACGAAAATTGACCGTCATTTCCATCCCGTTTGAGATATTTCGACGTTTAAGCGCTCTTTTCACTGCACTTTACGCGCCAAATGTAATGCACACACGTTTCAGCGTCGAAACAAGCCCAACGGCTCGCAAATCGCGATGATTTCGTCGATTTTGACGAAAATTGACCGTCATTTCCATCCCGTTTGAGATATTTCGACGTTTAAGCGCTCTTTTCACTGCACTTTACGCGCCAAATGTAATGCACACACGTTTCAGCGTCGAAACAAGCCCAACGGCTCGCAAATCGCGATGATTTCGTCGATTTTGACGAAAATTGACCGTCATTTCCATCCCGTTTGAGATATTTCGACGTTTAAGCGCTCTTTTCACTGCACTTTACGCGCCAAATGTAATGCACACACGTTTCAGCGTCGAAACAAGCCCAACGGCTCGCAAATCGCGATGATTTCGTCGATTTTGACGAAAATTGACCGTCATTTCCATCCCGTTTGAGATATTTCGACGTTTAAGCGCTCTTTTCACTGCACTTTACGCGCCAAATGTAATGCACACACGTTTCAGCGTCGAAACAAGCCCAACGGCTCGCAAATCGCGATGATTTCGTCGATTTTGACGAAAATTGACCGTCATTTCCATCCCGTTTGAGATATTTCGACGTTTAAGCGCTCTTTTCACTGCACTTTACGCGCCAAATGTAATGCACACACGTTTCAGCGTCGAAACAAGCCCAACGGCTCGCAAATCGCGATGATTTCGTCGATTTTGACGAAAATTGACCGTCATTTCCATCCCGTTTGAGATATTTCGACGTTTAAGCGCTCTTTTCACTGCACTTTACGCGCCAAATGTAATGACCACACGTTTCAGCGTCGAAACAAGCCCAACGGCTCGCAAATCGCGATGATTTCGTCGATTTTGACGAAAATTGACCGTCATTTCCATCCCGTTTGAGATATTTCGACGTTTAAGCGCTCTTTTCACTGCACTTTACGCGCCAAATGTAATGCACACACGTTTCAGCGTCGAAACAAGCCCAACGGCTCGCAAATCGCGATGATTTCGTCGATTTTGACGAAAATTGACCGTCATTTCCATCCCGTTTGAGATATTTCGACGTTTAAGCGCTCTTTTCACTGCACTTTACGCGCCAAATGTAATGCACACACGTTTCAGCGTCGAAACAAGCCCAACGGCTCGCAAATCGCGATGATTTCGTCGATTTTGACGAAAATTGACCGTCATTTCCATCCCGTTTGAGATATTTCGACGTTTAAGCGCTCTTTTCACTGCACTTTACGCGCCAAATGTAATGCACACACGTTTCAGCGTCGAAACAAGCCCAACGGCTCGCAAATCGCGATGATTTCGTCGATTTTGACGAAAATTGACCGTCATTTCCATCCCGTTTGAGATATTTCGACGTTTAAGCGCTCTTTTCACTGCACTTTACGCGCCAAATGTAATGCAATGCACACGTTTCAGCGTCGAAACAAGCCCAACGGCTCGCAAATCGCGATGATTTCGTCGATTTTGACGAAAATTGACCGTCATTTCCATCCCGTTTGAGATATTTCGACGTTTAAGCGCTCTTTTCACTGCACTTTACGCGCCAAATGTAATGCACACACGTTTCAGCGTCGAAACAAGCCCAACGGCTCGCAAATCGCGATGATTTCGTCGATTTTGACGAAAAATTGACCGTCATTTCCATCCCGTTTGAGATATTTCGACGTTTAAGCGCTCTTTTCACTGCACTTTACGCGCCAAATGTAATGCACACACGTTTCAGCGTCGAAACAAGCCCAACGGCTCGCAAATCGCGATGATTTC
Organism: Bombus sylvicola; assembly: GCA_019677175.1. Lineage (NCBI taxonomy): Eukaryota > Metazoa > Arthropoda > Insecta > Hymenoptera > Apidae > Bombus > Bombus sylvicola. The sequence continues at coordinate 20,462 of JACSOB010000151.1, forward strand.
GTCGATTTTGACGAAAATTGACCGTCATTTCCATCCCGTTTGAGATATTTCGACGTTTAAGCGCTCTTTTCACTGCACTTTACGCGCCAAATGTAATGCACACACGTTTCAGCGTCGAAACAAGCCCAACGGCTCGCAAATCGCGATGATTTCGTCGATTTTGACGAAAATTGACCGTCATTTCCATCCCGTTTGAGATATTTCGACGTTTAAGCGCTCTTTTCACTGCACTTTACGCGCCAAATGTAATGCACACACGTTTCAGCGTCGAAACAAGCCCAACGGCTCGCAAATCGCGATGATTTCGTCGATTTTGACGAAAATTGACCGTCATTTCCATCCCGTTTGAGATATTTCGACGTTTAAGCGCTCTTTTCACTGCACTTTACGCGCCAAATGTAATGCACACACGTTTCAGCGTCGAAACAAGCCCAACGGCTCGCAAATCGCGATGATTTCGTCGATTTTGACGAAAATTGACCGTCATTTCCATCCCGTTTGAGATATTTCGACGTTTAAGCGCTCTTTTCACTGCACTTTACGCGCCAAATGTAATGACACACGTTTCAGCGTCGAAACAAGCCCAACGGCTCGCAAATCGCGATGATTTCGTCGATTTTGACGAAAATTGACCGTCATTTCCATCCCGTTTGAGATATTTCGACGTTTAAGCGCTCTTTTCACTGCACTTTACGCGCCAAATGTAATGCACACACGTTTCAGCGTCGAAACAAGCCCAACGGCTCGCAAATCGCGATGATTTCGTCGATTTTGACGAAAATTGACCGTCATTTCCATCCCGTTTGAGATATTTCGACGTTTAAGCGCTCTTTTCACTGCACTTTACGCGCCAAATGTAATGCAACACACGTTTCAGCGTCGAAACAAGCCCAACGGCTCGCAAATCGCGATGATTTCGTCGATTTTGACGAAAATTGACCGTCATTTCCATCCCGTTTGAGATATTTCGACGTTTAAGCGCTCTTTTCACTGCACTTTACGCGCCAAATGTAATGCACACACGTTTCAGCGTCGAAACAAGCCCAACGGCTCGCAAATCGCGATGATTTCGTCGATTTTGACGAAAATTGACCGTCATTTCCATCCCGTTTGAGATATTTCGACGTTTAAGCGCTCTTTTCACTGCACTTTACGCGCCAAATGTAATGCACACACGTTTCAGCGTCGAAACAAGCCCAACGGCTCGCAAATCGCGATGATTTCGTCGATTTTGACGAAAATTGACCGTCATTTCCATCCCGTTTGAGATATTTCGACGTTTAAGCGCTCTTTTCACTGCACTTTACGCGCCAAATGTAATGCACACACGTTTCAGCGTCGAAACAAGCCCAACGGCTCGCAAATCGCGATGATTTCGTCGATTTTGACGAAAATTGACCGTCATTTCCATCCCGTTTGAGATATTTCGACGTTTAAGCGCTCTTTTCACTGCACTTTACGCGCCAAATGTAATGCACACACGTTTCAGCGTCGAAACAAGCCCAACGGCTCGCAAATCGCGATGATTTCGTCGATTTTGACGAAAATTGACCGTCATTTCCATCCCGTTTGAGATATTTCGACGTTTAAGCGCTCTTTTCACTGCACTTTACGCGCCAAATGTAATGCACACACGTTTCAGCGTCGAAACAAGCCCAACGGCTCGCAAATCGCGATGATTTCGTCGATTTTGACGAAAATTGACCGTCATTTCCATCCCGTTTGAGATATTTCGACGTTTAAGCGCTCTTTTCACTGCACTTTACGCGCCAAATGTAATGCATACACACGTTTCAGCGTCGAAACAAGCCCAACGGCTCGCAAATCGCGATGATTTCGTCGATTTTGACGAAAATTGACCGTCATTTCCATCCCGTTTGAGATATTTCGACGTTTAAGCGCTCTTTTCACTGCACTTTACGCGCCAAATGTAATGCACACACGTTTCAGCGTCGAAACAAGCCCAACGGCTCGCAAATCGCGATGATTTCGTCGATTTTGACGAAAATTGACCGTCATTTCCATCCCGTTTGAGATATTTCGACGTTTAAGCGCTCTTTTCACTGCACTTTACGCGCCAAATGTAATGCACACGTTTCAGCGTCGAAACAAAGCCCAACGGCTCGCAAATCGCGATGATTTCGTCGATTTTGACGAAAATTGACCGTCATTTCCATCCCGTTTGAGATATTTCGACGTTTAAGCGCTCTTTTCACTGCACTTTACGCGCCAAATGTAATGCACACACACGTTTCAGCGTCGAAACAAGCCCAACGGCTCGCAAATCGCGATGATTTCGTCGATTTTGACGAAAATTGACCGTCATTTCCATCCCGTTTGAGATATTTCGACGTTTAAGCGCTCTTTTCACTGCACTTTACGCGCCAAATGTAATGCACACACGTTTCAGCGTCGAAACAAGCCCAACGGCTCGCAAATCGCGATGATTTCGTCGATTTTGACGAAAATTGACCGTCATTTCCATCCCGTTTGAGATATTTCGACGTTTAAGCGCTCTTTTCACTGCACTTTACGCGCCAAATGTAATGCACACGTTTCAGCGTCGAAACAAGCCCAACGGCTCGCAAATCGCGATGATTTCGTCGATTTTGACGAAAATTGACCGTCATTTCCATCCCGTTTGAGATATTTCGACGTTTAAGCGCTCTTTTCACTGCACTTTACGCGCCAAATGTAATGCACACGTTTTCAGCGTCGAAACAAGCCCAACGGCTCGCAAATCGCGATGATTTCGTCGATTTTGACGAAAATTGACCGTCATTTCCATCCCGTTTGAGATATTTCGACGTTTAAGCGCTCTTTTCACTGCACTTTACGCGCCAAATGTAATGCACACGTTTCAGCGTCGAAACAAGCCCAACGGCTCGCAAATCGCGATGATTTCGTCGATTTTGACGAAAATTGACCGTCATTTCCATCCCGTTTGAGATATTTCGACGTTTAAGCGCTCTTTTCACTGCACTTTACGCGCCAAATGTAATGCACACGTTTCAGCGTCGAAACAAGGCCCAACGGCTCGCAAATCGCGATGATTTCGTCGATTTTGACGAAAATTGACCGTCATTTCCATCCCGTTTGAGATATTTCGACGTTTAAGCGCTCTTTTCACTGCACTTTACGCGCCAAATGTAATGCACACACGTTTCAGCGTCGAAACAAGCCCAACGGCTCGCAAATCGCGATGATTTCGTCGATTTTGACGAAAATTGACCGTCATTTCCATCCCGTTTGAGATATTTCGACGTTTAAGCGCTCTTTTCACTGCACTTTACGCGCCAAATGTAATGCACACACGTTTCAGCGTCGAAACAAGCCCAACGGCTCGCAAATCGCGATGATTTCGTCGATTTTGACGAAAATTGACCGTCATTTCCATCCCGTTTGAGATATTTCGACGTTTAAGCGCTCTTTTCACTGCACTTTACGCGCCAAATGTAATGCACACGTTTCAGCGTCGAAACAAGGCCAACGGCTCGCAAATCGCGATGATTTCGTCGATTTTGACGAAAATTGACCGTCATTTCCATCCCGTTTGAGATATTTCGACGTTTAAGCGCTCTTTTCACTGCACTTTACGCGCCAAATGTAATGCACACGTTTCAGCGTCGAAACAAGCCCAACGGCTCGCAAATCGCGATGATTTCGTCGATTTTGACGAAAATTGACCGTCATTTCCATCCCGTTTGAGATATTTCGACGTTTAAGCGCTCTTTTCACTGCACTTTACGCGCCAAATGTAATGCACACGTTTCAGCGTCGAAACAAGCCCAACGGCTCGCAAATCGCGATGATTTCGTCGATTTTGACGAAAATTGACCGTCATTTCCATCCCGTTTGAGATATTTCGACGTTTAAGCGCTCTTTTCACTGCACTTTACGCGCCAAATGTAATGCACACACGTTTCAGCGTCGAAACAAGCCCAACGGCTCGCAAATCGCGATGATTTCGTCGATTTTGACGAAAATTGACCGTCATTTCCATCCCGTTTGAGATATTTCGACGTTTAAGCGCTCTTTTCACTGCACTTTACGCGCCAAATGTAATGCACACGTTTCAGCGTCGAAACAAGCCCAACGGCTCGCAAATCGCGATGATTTCGTCGATTTTGACGAAAATTGACCGTCATTTCCATCCCGGTTTGAGATATTTCGACGTTTAAGCGCTCTTTTCACTGCACTTTACGCGCCAAATGTAATGCACACGTTTCAGCGTCGAAACAAGCCCAACGGCTCGCAAATCGCGATGATTTCGTCGATTTTGACGAAAATTGACCGTCATTTCCATCCCGTTTGAGATATTTCGACGTTTAAGCGCTCTTTTCACTTGCACTTTACGCGCCAAATGTAATGCACACACGTTTCAGCGTCGAAACAAGCCCAACGGCTCGCAAATCGCGATGATTTCGTCGATTTTGACGAAAATTGACCGTCATTTCCATCCCGTTTGAGATATTTCGACGTTTAAGCGCTCTTTTCACTGCACTTTACGCGCCAAATGTAATGCACACACGTTTCAGCGTCGAAACAAGCCCAACGGCTCGCAAATCGCGATGATTTCGTCGATTTTGACGAAAATTGACCGTCATTTCCATCCCGTTTGAGATATTTCGACGTTTAAGCGCTCTTTTCACTGCACTTTACGCGCCAAATGTAATGCACACACGTTTCAGCGTCGAAACAAGCCCCAACGGCTCGCAAATCGCGATGATTTCGTCGATTTTGACGAAAATTGACCGTCATTTCCATCCCGTTTGAGATATTTCGACGTTTAAGCGCTCTTTTCACTGCACTTTACGCGCCAAATGTAATGCACACGTTTCAGCGTCGAAACAAACCCAACGGCTCGCAAATCGCGATGATTTCGTCGATTTTGACGAAAATTGACCGTCATTTCCATCCCGTTTGAGATATTTCGACGTTTAAGCGCTCTTTTCACTGCACTTTACGCGCCAAATGTAATGCACACACGTTTCAGCGTCGAAACAAGCCCAACGGCTCGCAAATCGCGATGATTTCGTCGATTTTGACGAAAATTGACCGTCATTTCCATCCCGTTTGAGATATTTCGACGTTTAAGCGCTCTTTTCACTGCACTTTACGCGCCAAATGTAATGCACACACGTTTCAGCGTCGAAACAAGCCCAACGGCTCGCAAATCGCGATGATTTCGTCGATTTTGACGAAAATTGACCGTCATTTCCATCCCGTTTGAGATATTTCGACGTTTAAGCGCTCTTTTCACTGCACTTTACGCGCCAAATGTAATGCACACACGTTTCAGCGTCGAAACAAGCCCAACGGCTCGCAAATCGCGATGATTTCGTCGATTTTGACGAAAATTGACCGTCATTTCCATCCCGTTTGAGATATTTCGACGTTTAAGCGCTCTTTTCACTGCACTTTACGCGCCAAATGTAATGCACACACGTTTCAGCGTCGAAACAAGCCCAACGGCTCGCAAATCGCGATGATTTCGTCGATTTTGACGAAAATTGACCGTCATTTCCATCCCGTTTGAGATATTTCGACGTTTAAGCGCTCTTTTCACTGCACTTTACGCGCCAAATGTAATGCACACACGTTTCAGCGTCGAAACAAGCCCAACGGCTCGCAAATCGCGATGATTTCGTCGATTTTGACGAAAATTGACCGTCATTTCCATCCCGTTTGAGATATTTCGACGTTTAAGCGCTCTTTTCACTGCACTTTACGCGCCAAATGTAATGCACACACGTTTCAGCGTCGAAACAAGCCCAACGGCTCGCAAATCGCGATGATTTCGTCGATTTTGACGAAAATTGACCGTCATTTCCATCCCGTTTGAGATATTTCGACGTTTAAGCGCTCTTTTCACTGCACTTTACGCGCCAAATGTAATGCACACACGTTTCAGCGTCGAAACAAGCCCAACGGCTCGCAAATCGCGATGATTTCGTCGATTTTGACGAAAATTGACCGTCATTTCCATCCCGTTTGAGATATTTCGACGTTTAAGCGCTCTTTTCACTGCACTTTACGCGCCAAATGTAATGCACACACGTTTCAGCGTCGAAACAAGCCCAACGGCTCGCAAATCGCGATGATTTCGTCGATTTTGACGAAAATTGACCGTCATTTCCATCCCGTTTGAGATATTTCGACGTTTAAGCGCTCTTTTCACTGCACTTTACGCGCCAAATGTAATGCACACACGTTTCAGCGTCGAAACAAGCCCAACGGCTCGCAAATCGCGATGATTTCGTCGATTTTGACGAAAATTGACCGTCATTTCCATCCCGTTTGAGATATTTCGACGTTTAAGCGCTCTTTTCACTGCACTTTACGCGCCAAATGTAATGCACACACGTTTCAGCGTCGAAACAAGCCCAACGGCTCGCAAATCGCGATGATTTCGTCGATTTTGACGAAAATTGACCGTCATTTCCATCCCGTTTGAGATATTTCGACGTTTAAGCGCTCTTTTCACTGCACTTTACGCGCCAAATGTAATGCACACACGTTTCAGCGTCGAAACAAGCCCAACGGCTCGCAAATCGCGATGATTTCGTCGATTTTGACGAAAATTGACCGTCATTTCCATCCCGTTTGAGATATTTCGACGTTTAAGCGCTCTTTTCACTGCACTTTACGCGCCAAATGTAATGCACACACGTTTCAGCGTCGAAACAAGCCCAACGGCTCGCAAATCGCGATGATTTCGTCGATTTTGACGAAAATTGACCGTCATTTCCATCCCGTTTGAGATATTTCGACGTTTAAGCGCTCTTTTCACTGCACTTTACGCGCCAAATGTAATGCACACACGTTTCAGCGTCGAAACAAGCCCAACGGCTCGCAAATCGCGATGATTTCGTCGATTTTGACGAAAATTGACCGTCATTTCCATCCCGTTTGAGATATTTCGACGTTTAAGCGCTCTTTTCACTGCACTTTACGCGCCAAATGTAATGCACACACGTTTCAGCGTCGAAACAAGCCCAACGGCTCGCAAATCGCGATGATTTCGTCGATTTTGACGAAAATTGACCGTCATTTCCATCCCGTTTGAGATATTTCGACGTTTAAGCGCTCTTTTCACTGCACTTTACGCGCCAAATGTAATGCACACGTTTCAGCGTCGAAACAAGCCCAACGGCTCGCAAATCGCGATGATTTCGTCGATTTTGACGAAAATTGACCGTCATTTCCATCCCGTTTGAGATATTTCGACGTTTAAGCGCTCTTTTCACTGCACTTTACGCGCCAAATGTAATGCACACACGTTTCAGCGTCGAAACAAGCCCAACGGCTCGCAAATCGCGATGATTTCGTCGATTTTGACGAAAATTGACCGTCATTTCCATCCCGTTTGAGATATTTCGACGTTTAAGCGCTCTTTTCACTGCACTTTACGCGCCAAATGTAATGCACACACGTTTCAGCGTCGAAACAAGCCCAACGGCTCGCAAATCGCGATGATTTCGTCGATTTTGACGAAAATTGACCGTCATTTCCATCCCGTTTGAGATATTTCGACGTTTAAGCGCTCTTTTCACTGCACTTTACGCGCCAAATGTAATGCACACACGTTTCAGCGTCGAAACAAGCCCAACGGCTCGCAAATCGCGATGATTTCGTCGATTTTGACGAAAATTGACCGTCATTTCCATCCCGTTTGAGATATTTCGACGTTTAAGCGCTCTTTTCACTGCACTTTACGCGCCAAATGTAATGCACACACGTTTCAGCGTCGAAACAAGCCCAACGGCTCGCAAATCGCGATGATTTCGTCGATTTTGACGAAAATTGACCGTCATTTCCATCCCGTTTGAGATATTTCGACGTTTAAGCGCTCTTTTCACTGCACTTTACGCGCCAAATGTAATGCACACACGTTTCAGCGTCGAAACAAGCCCAACGGCTCGCAAATCGCGATGATTTCGTCGATTTTGACGAAAATTGACCGTCATTTCCATCCCGTTTGAGATATTTCGACGTTTAAGCGCTCTTTTCACTGCACTTTACGCGCCAAATGTAATGCACACACGTTTCAGCGTCGAAACAAGCCCAACGGCTCGCAAATCGCGATGATTTCGTCGATTTTGACGAAAATTGACCGTCATTTCCATCCCGTTTGAGATATTTCGACGTTTAAGCGCTCTTTTCACTGCACTTTACGCGCCAAATGTAATGCACACACGTTTCAGCGTCGAAACAAGCCCAACGGCTCGCAAATCGCGATGATTTCGTCGATTTTGACGAAAATTGACCGTCATTTCCATCCCGTTTGAGATATTTCGACGTTTAAGCGCTCTTTTCACTGCACTTTACGCGCAAAATGTAACCAACGGCTCGCAAATCGCGATGATTTCGTCGATTTTGACGAAAATTGACCGTCATTTCCATCCCGTTTGAGATATTTCGACGTTTAAGCGCTCTTTTCACTGCACTTTACGCGCCAGAAATGCAATACACACACGTTTCAGCGTCGAAACAAGCCCAACGGCTCGCAAATCGCGATGATTTCGTCGATTTTGACGAAAATTGACCGTCATTTCCATCCCGTTTGAGATATTTCGACGTTTAAGCGCTCTTTTCACTGCACTTTACGCGCCAAATGTAATGCACACACGTTTCAGCGTCGAAACAAGCCCAACGGCTCGCAAATCGCGATGATTTCGTCGATTTTGACGAAAATTGACCGTCATTTCCATCCCGTTTGAGATATTTCGACGTTTAAGCGCTCTTTTCACTGCACTTTACGCGCCAAATGTAATGCACACACGTTTCAGCGTCGAAACAAGCCCAACGGCTCGCAAATCGCGATGATTTCGTCGATTTTGACGAAAATTGACCGTCATTTCCATCCCGTTTGAGATATTTCGACGTTTAAGCGCTCTTTTCACTGCACTTTACGCGCCAAATGTAATGCACACACGTTTCAGCGTCGAAACAAGCCCAACGGCTCGCAAATCGCGATGATTTCGTCGATTTTGACGAAAATTGACCGTCATTTTCCATCCCGTTTGAGATATTTCGACGTTTAAGCGCTCTTTTCACTGCACTTTACGCGCCAAATGTAATGCACACACGTTTCAGCGTCGAAACAAGCCCAACGGCTCGCAAATCGCGATGATTTCGTCGATTTTGACGAAAATTGACCGTCATTTCCATCCCGTTTGAGATATTTCGACGTTTAAGCGCTCTTTTCACTGCACTTTACGCGCCAAATGTAATGCACACGTTTCAGCGTCGAAACAAAGCACTACGGCTCGCAAATCGCGATGATTTCGTCGATTTTGACGAAAATTGACCGTCATTTTCCATCCCGTTTGAGATATTTCGACGTTTAAGCGCTCTTTTCACTGCACTTTACGCGCCAAATGTAATGCACACACGTTTCAGCGTCGAAACAAGCCCAACGGCTCGCAAATCGCGATGATTTCGTCGATTTTGACGAAAATTGACCGTCATTTCCATCCCGTTTGAGATATTTCGACGTTTAAGCGCTCTTTTCACTGCACTTTACGCGCCAAATGTAATGCACACACGTTTCAGCGTCGAAACAAGCCCAACGGCTCGCAAATCGCGATGATTTCGTCGATTTTGACGAAAATTGACCGTCATTTCCATCCCGTTTGAGATATTTCGACGTTTAAGCGCTCTTTTCACTGCACTTTACGCGCCAAATGTAATGCACACACGTTTCAGCGTCGAAACAAGCCCAACGGCTCGCAAATCGCGATGATTTCGTCGATTTTGACGAAAATTGACCGTCATTTCCATCCCGTTTGAGATATTTCGACGTTTAAGCGCTCTTTTCACTGCACTTTACGCGCCAAATGTAATGCACACACGTTTCAGCGTCGAAACAAGCCCAACGGCTCGCAAATCGCGATGATTTCGTCGATTTTGACGAAAATTGACCGTCATTTCCATCCCGTTTGAGATATTTCGACGTTTAAGCGCTCTTTTCACTGCACTTTACGCGCCAAATGTAATGCACACACGTTTCAGCGTCGAAACAAGCCCAACGGCTCGCAAATCGCGATGATTTCGTCGATTTTGACGAAAATTGACCGTCATTTCCATCCCGTTTGAGATATTTCGACGTTTAAGCGCTCTTTTCACTGCACTTTACGCGCCAAATGTAATGCACACACGTTTCAGCGTCGAAACAAGCCCAACGGCTCGCAAATCGCGATGATTTCGTCGATTTTGACGAAAATTGACCGTCATTTCCATCCCGTTTGAGATATTTCGACGTTTAAGCGCTCTTTTCACTGCACTTTACGCGCCAAATGTAATGCACACACGTTTCAGCGTCGAAACAAGCCCAACGGCTCGCAAATCGCGATGATTTCGTCGATTTTGACGAAAATTGACCGTCATTTCCATCCCGTTTGAGATATTTCGACGTTTAAGCGCTCTTTTCACTGCACTTTACGCGCCAAATGTAATGCACACACGTTTCAGCGTCGAAACAAGCCCAACGGCTCGCAAATCGCGATGATTTCGTCGATTTTGACGAAAATTGACCGTCATTTCCATCCCGTTTGAGATATTTCGACGTTTAAGCGCTCTTTTCACTGCACTTTACGCGCCAAATGTAATGCACACGTTTCAGCGTCGAAACAAGCCCAACGGCTCGCAAATCGCGATGATTTCGTCGATTTTGACGAAAATTGACCGTCATTTCCATCCCGTTTGAGATATTTCGACGTTTAAGCGCTCTTTTCACTGCACTTTACGCGCCAAATGTAATGCACACACGTTTCAGCGTCGAAACAAGCCCAACGGCTCGCAAATCGCGATGATTTCGTCGATTTTGACGAAAATTGACCGTCATTTCCATCCCGTTTGAGATATTTCGACGTTTAAGCGCTCTTTTCACTGCACTTTACGCGCCAAATGTAATGCACACACGTTTCAGCGTCGAAACAAGCCCAACGGCTCGCAAATCGCGATGATTTCGTCGATTTTGACGAAAATTGACCGTCATTTCCATCCCGTTTGAGATATTTCGACGTTTAAGCGCTCTTTTCACTGCACTTTACGCGCCAAATGTAATGCACACACGTTTCAGCGTCGAAACAAGCCCAACGGCTCGCAAATCGCGATGATTTCGTCGATTTTGACGAAAATTGACCGTCATTTCCATCCCGTTTGAGATATTTCGACGTTTAAGCGCTCTTTTCACTGCACTTTACGCGCCAAATGTAATGCACACACGTTTCAGCGTCGAAACAAGCCCAACGGCTCGCAAATCGCGATGATTTCGTCGATTTTGACGAAAATTGACCGTCATTTCCATCCCGTTTGAGATATTTCGACGTTTAAGCGCTCTTTTCACTGCACTTTACGCGCCAAATGTAATGCACACGTTTCAGCGTCGAAACAAGCCCAACGGCTCGCAAATCGCGATGATTTCGTCGATTTTGACGAAAATTGACCGTCATTTCCATCCCGTTTGAGATATTTCGACGTTTAAGCGCTCTTTTCACTGCACTTTACGCGCCAAATGTAATGCACACACGTTTCAGCGTCGAAACAAGCCCAACGGCTCGCAAATCGCGATGATTTCGTCGATTTTGACGAAAATTGACCGTCATTTCCATCCCGTTTGAGATATTTCGACGTTTAAGCGCTCTTTTCACTGCACTTTACGCGCCAAATGTAATGCACACACGTTTCAGCGTCGAAACAAGCCCAACGGCTCGCAAATCGCGATGATTTCGTCGATTTTGACGAAAATTGACCGTCATTTCCATCCCGTTTGAGATATTTCGACGTTTAAGCGCTCTTTTCACTGCACTTTACGCGCCAAATGTAATGCACACACGTTTCAGCGTCGAAACAAGCCCAACGGCTCGCAAATCGCGATGATTTCGTCGATTTTGACGAAAATTGACCGTCATTTCCATCCCGTTTGAGATATTTCGACGTTTAAGCGCTCTTTTCACTGCACTTTACGCGCCAAATGTAATGCACACACGTTTCAGCGTCGAAACAAGCCCAACGGCTCGCAAATCGCGATGATTTCGTCGATTTTGACGAAAATTGACCGTCATTTCCATCCCGTTTGAGATATTTCGACGTTTAAGCGCTCTTTTCACTGCACTTTACGCGCCAAATGTAATGCACACACGTTTCAGCGTCGAAACAAAGCCCAACGGCTCGCAAATCGCGATGATTTCGTCGATTTTGACGAAAATTGACCGTCATTTCCATCCCGTTTGAGATATTTCGACGTTTAAGCGCTCTTTTCACTGCACTTTACGCGCCAAATGTAATGCACACACGTTTCAGCGTCGAAACAAGCCCAACGGCTCGCAAATCGCGATGATTTCGTCGATTTTGACGAAAATTGACCGTCATTTCCATCCCGTTTGAGATATTTCGACGTTTAAGCGCTCTTTTCACTGCACTTTACGCGCCAAATGTAATGCACACACGTTTCAGCGTCGAAACAAGCCCAACGGCTCGCAAATCGCGATGATTTCGTCGATTTTGACGAAAATTGACCGTCATTTCCATCCCGTTTGAGATATTTCGACGTTTAAGCGCTCTTTTCACTGCACTTTACGCGCCAAATGTAATGCACACACGTTTCAGCGTCGAAACAAGCCCAACGGCTCGCAAATCGCGATGATTTCGTCGATTTTGACGAAAATTGACCGTCATTTCCATCCCGTTTGAGATATTTCGACGTTTAAGCGCTCTTTTCACTGCACTTTACGCGCCAAATGTAATGCACACACGTTTCAGCGTCGAAACAAGCCCAACGGCTCGCAAATCGCGATGATTTCGTCGATTTTGACGAAAATTGACCGTCATTTCCATCCCGTTTGAGATATTTCGACGTTTAAGCGCTCTTTTCACTGCACTTTACGCGCCAAATGTAATGCACACACGTTTCAGCGTCGAAACAAGCCCAACGGCTCGCAAATCGCGATGATTTCGTCGATTTTGACGAAAATTGACCGTCATTTCCATCCCGTTTGAGATATTTCGACGTTTAAGCGCTCTTTTCACTGCACTTTACGCGCCAAATGTAATGCACACACGTTTCAGCGTCGAAACAAGCCCAACGGCTCGCAAATCGCGATGATTTCGTCGATTTTGACGAAAATTGACCGTCATTTCCATCCCGTTTGAGATATTTCGACGTTTAAGCGCTCTTTTCACTGCACTTTACGCGCCAAATGTAATGCACACACGTTTCAGCGTCGAAACAAGCCCAACGGCTCGCAAATCGCGATGATTTCGTCGATTTTGACGAAAATTGACCGTCATTTCCATCCCGTTTGAGATATTTCGACGTTTAAGCGCTCTTTTCACTGCACTTTACGCGCCAAATGTAATGCACACACGTTTCAGCGTCGAAACAAGCCCAACGGCTCGCAAATCGCGATGATTTCGTCGATTTTGACGAAAATTGACCGTCATTTCCATCCCGTTTGAGATATTTCGACGTTTAAGCGCTCTTTTCACTGCACTTTACGCGCCAAATGTAATGCACACACGTTTCAGCGTCGAAACAAGCCCAACGGCTCGCAAATCGCGATGATTTCGTCGATTTTGACGAAAATTGACCGTCATTTCCATCCCGTTTGAGATATTTCGACGTTTAAGCGCTCTTTTCACTGCACTTTACGCGCCAAATGTAATGCACACACGTTTCAGCGTCGAAACAAGCCCAACGGCTCGCAAATCGCGATGATTTCGTCGATTTTGACGAAAATTGACCGTCATTTCCATCCCGTTTGAGATATTTCGACGTTTAAGCGCTCTTTTCACTGCACTTTACGCGCCAAATGTAATGCACACACGTTTCAGCGTCGAAACAAGCCCAACGGCTCGCAAATCGCGATGATTTCGTCGATTTTGACGAAAATTGACCGTCATTTCCATCCCGTTTGAGATATTTCGACGTTTTAAGCGCTCTTTTCACTGCACTTTACGCGCCAAATGTAATGCACACACGTTTCAGCGTCGAAACAAGCCCAACGGCTCGCAAATCGCGATGATTTCGTCGATTTTGACGAAAATTGACCGTCATTTCCATCCCGTTTGAGATATTTCGACGTTTAAGCGCTCTTTTCACTGCACTTTACGCGCCAAATGTAATGCACACACGTTTCAGCGTCGAAACAAGCCCAACGGCTCGCAAATCGCGATGATTTCCGTCGATTTTGACGAAAATTGACCGTCATTTCCATCCCGTTTGAGATATTTCGACGTTTAAGCGCTCTTTTCACTGCACTTTACGCGCCAAATGTAATCGCACGACACGTTTCAGCGTCGAAACAAGCCCAACGGCTCGCAAATCCGCGATGATTTCGTCGATTCTGACGAAAATTAGACCGTCATTTCCATCCCTTTGAGGGGAAGTTCTGACGTTTAAGCGCTCTTTTCACTGCACTTTTACGCGCCAAATGTAATGCCACACGTTTCAGCGTCAGAAACAAGCCCAACGGCTCGCAAATCGCGATGATTTCCGTCGATTTTGAAGAAAATTGACCGTCATTTCCATCCCGTTTGAGATATTTCGACGTTTAAGCGCTCTTTTCACTGCACGCTACGCGCCAAATGTAATGCACAACGTTTCAGCGTCGAAACAAGCCCAACGGCTCGCAAAATCGCTATGATTTCGTCAGATTTTGACGAAAATTGACCGTCATTTCCAACCGTTCCGAGATATTTCGACGTTTAAGCGCTCTTTTCACTGCACTTTACGCGCCAAATGTAATGCACACACGTTTCAGCGTCGAAACAAGCCCAACGGCTCGCAAGTACGCAATGATTTCGTCGATTTTGACGAAAATTGACCGCGTTTCCATCCCGTTTGAGATATTTCGACGTTTAAGCGCTCTTTTCACTGCACTTTACGCGCCAAATGTAATACACACACGTTTCAGCGTCGAAACAAGCCCAACGGCTCGCAAATCGCGATGATTTCGTCGATTTTGACGAAAATTGACCGTCATTTCCATCCCGTTTGAGATATTTCGACGTTTAAGCGCTCTTTTTCACTGCACTTTACGCGCCAAATGTACTGTACACACGTTTCGAAAGCGTCGAAACAACACCCAACGGCTCGCAAATCGCGATGATTTCCGTCGAGTATGACGAAATTGACCGTCATTTCCATCCCGTTTGAGATATTTCGACGTTTAAGCGCTCTTTTCACTACACTTTACGCGCCAAATGTAATGCAACACACGTTTCAGCGTCGAAACAAGCCCAACGGCTCGCAAATCGCGATGATTTCGTCGATTTTGACGAAAATTGACCGTCATTTCCATCCCGTTTCAGATATTTTCGACGTTTAAGCGCTCTTTTTCACTGCACTTTACGCGCCAAATGTAATGCACACACGTTTCAGCGTCGAAACAAGCCCAACGGCTCGCAAATCGCGATGATTTCGTCGATTTTGACGAAAATTGACCGTCATTTCCATCCCGTTTGAGATATTTCGACGTTTAAGCGCTCTTTTCACTGCACTTTACGCGCCAAATGTAATGCACACACGTTTCAGCGTCGAAACAAGCCCAACGGCTCGCAAATCGCGATGATTTCGTCGATTTTGACGAAAATTGACCGTCATTTCCATCCCGTTTGAGATATTTCGACGTTTAAGCGCTCTTTTCACTGCACTTTACGCGCCAAATGTAATGCACACACGTTTCAGCGTCGAAACAAGCCCAACGGCTCGCAAATCGCGATGATTTCGTCGATTTTGACGAAAATTGACCGTCATTTCCATCCCGTTTGAGATATTTCGACGTTTAAGCGCTCTTTTCACTGCACTTTACGCGCCAAATGTAATGCACACACGTTTCAGCGTCGAAACAAGCCCAACGGCTCGCAAATCGCGATGATTTCGTCGATTTTGACGAAAATTGACCGTCATTTCCATCCCGTTTGAGATATTTCGACGTTTAAGCGCTCTTTTCACTGCACTTTACGCGCCAAATGTAATGCACACACGTTTCAGCGTCGAAACAAGCCCAACGGCTCGCAAATCGCGATGATTTCGTCGATTTTGACGAAAATTGACCGTCATTTCCATCCCGTTTGAGATATTTCGACGTTTAAGCGCTCTTTTCACTGCACTTTACGCGCCAAATGTAATGCACACACGTTTCAGCGTCGAAACAAGCCCAACGGCTCGCAAATCGCGATGATTTCGTCGATTTTGACGAAAATTGACCGTCATTTCCATCCCGTTTGAGATATTTCGACGTTTAAGCGCTCTTTTCACTGCACTTTACGCGCCAAATGTAATGCACACACGTTTCAGCGTCGAAACAAGCCCAACGGCTCGCAAATCGCGATGATTTCGTCGATTTTGACGAAAATTGACCGTCATTTCCATCCCGTTTGAGATATTTCGACGTTTAAGCGCTCTTTTCACTGCACTTTACGCGCCAAATGTAATGCACACACGTTTCAGCGTCGAAACAAGCCCAACGGCTCGCAAATCGCGATGATTTCGTCGATTTTGACGAAAATTGACCGTCATTTCCATCCCGTTTGAGATATTTCGACGTTTAAGCGCTCTTTTCACTGCACTTTACGCGCCAAATGTAATGCACACACGTTTCAGCGTCGAAACAAGCCCAACGGCTCGCAAATCGCGATGATTTCGTCGATTTTGACGAAAATTGACCGTCATTTCCATCCCGTTTGAGATATTTCGACGTTTAAGCGCTCTTTTCACTGCACTTTACGCGCCAAATGTAATGCACACACGTTTCAGCGTCGAAACAAGCCCAACGGCTCGCAAATCGCGATGATTTCGTCGATTTTGACGAAAATTGACCGTCATTTCCATCCCGTTTGAGATATTTCGACGTTTAAGCGCTCTTTTCACTGCACTTTACGCGCCAAATGTAATGCACACGTTTCAGCGTCGAAACAAGCCCAACGGCTCGCAAATCGCGATGATTTCGTCGATTTTGACGAAAATTGACCGTCATTTCCATCCCGTTTGAGATATTTCGACGTTTAAGCGCTCTTTTCACTGCACTTTACGCGCCAAATGTAATGCACACACGTTTCAGCGTCGAAACAAGCCCAACGGCTCGCAAATCGCGATGATTTCGTCGATTTTGACGAAAATTGACCGTCATTTCCATCCCGTTTGAGATATTTCGACGTTTAAGCGCTCTTTTCACTGCACTTTACGCGCCAAATGTAATGCACACACGTTTCAGCGTCGAAACAAGCCCAACGGCTCGCAAATCGCGATGATTTCGTCGATTTTGACGAAAATTGACCGTCATTTCCATCCCGTTTGAGATATTTCGACGTTTAAGCGCTCTTTTCACTGCACTTTACGCGCCAAATGTAATGCACACACGTTTCAGCGTCGAAACAAGCCCAACGGCTCGCAAATCGCGATGATTTCGTCGATTTTGACGAAAATTGACCGTCATTTCCATCCCGTTTGAGATATTTCGACGTTTAAGCGCTCTTTTCACTGCACTTTACGCGCCAAATGTAATGCACACACGTTTCAGCGTCGAAACAAGCCCAACGGCTCGCAAATCGCGATGATTTCGTCGATTTTGACGAAAATTGACCGTCATTTCCATCCCGTTTGAGATATTTCGACGTTTAAGCGCTCTTTTCACTGCACTTTACGCGCCAAATGTAATGCACACGTTTCAGCGTCGAAACAAGCCCAACGGCTCGCAAATCGCGATGATTTCGTCGATTTTGACGAAAATTGACCGTCATTTCCATCCCGTTTGAGATATTTCGACGTTTAAGCGCTCTTTTCACTGCACTTTACGCGCCAAATGTAATGCACACACGTTTCAGCGTCGAAACAAGCCCAACGGCTCGCAAATCGCGATGATTTCGTCGATTTTGACGAAAATTGACCGTCATTTCCATCCCGTTTGAGATATTTCGACGTTTAAGCGCTCTTTTCACTGCACTTTACGCGCCAAATGTAATGCACACACGTTTCAGCGTCGAAACAAGCCCAACGGCTCGCAAATCGCGATGATTTCGTCGATTTTGACGAAAATTGACCGTCATTTCCATCCCGTTTGAGATATTTCGACGTTTAAGCGCTCTTTTCACTGCACTTTACGCGCCAAATGTAATGCACACACGTTTCAGCGTCGAAACAAGCCCAACGGCTCGCAAATCGCGATGATTTCGTCGATTTTGACGAAAATTGACCGTCATTTCCATCCCGTTTGAGATATTTCGACGTTTAAGCGCTCTTTTCACTGCACTTTACGCGCCAAATGTAATGCACACACGTTTCAGCGTCGAAACAAGCCCAACGGCTCGCAAATCGCGATGATTTCGTCGATTTTGACGAAAATTGACCGTCATTTCCATCCCGTTTGAGATATTTCGACGTTTAAGCGCTCTTTTCACTGCACTTTACGCGCCAAATGTAATGCACACACGTTTCAGCGTCGAAACAAGCCCAACGGCTCGCAAATCGCGATGATTTCGTCGATTTTGACGAAAATTGACCGTCATTTCCATCCCGTTTGAGATATTTCGACGTTTAAGCGCTCTTTTCACTGCACTTTACGCGCCAAATGTAATGCACACACGTTTCAGCGTCGAAACAAGCCCAACGGCTCGCAAATCGCGATGATTTCGTCGATTTTGACGAAAATTGACCGTCATTTCCATCCCGTTTGAGATATTTCGACGTTTAAGCGCTCTTTTCACTGCACTTTACGCGCCAAATGTAATGCACACACGTTTCAGCGTCGAAACAAGCCCAACGGCTCGCAAATCGCGATGATTTCGTCGATTTTGACGAAAATTGACCGTCATTTCCATCCCGTTTGAGATATTTCGACGTTTAAGCGCTCTCTTTTCACTGCACTTTACGCGCCAAATGTAATGCACACACGTTTCAGCGTCGAAACAAGCCCAACGGCTCGCAAATCGCGATGATTTCGTCGATTTTGACGAAAATTGACCGTCATTTCCATCCCGTTTGAGATATTTCGACGTTTAAGCGCTCTTTTCACTGCACTTTACGCGCCAAATGTAATGCACACGTTTCAGCGTCGAAACAAAGCCCAACGGCTCGCAAATCGCGATGATTTCGTCGATTTTGACGAAAATTGACCGTCATTTCCATCCCGTTTGAGATATTTCGACGTTTAAGCGCTCTTTTCACTGCACTTTACGCGCCAAATGTAATGCACACACGTTTCAGCGTCGAAACAAGCCCAACGGCTCGCAAATCGCGATGATTTCGTCGATTTTGACGAAAATTGACCGTCATTTCCATCCCGTTTGAGATATTTCGACGTTTAAGCGCTCTTTTCACTGCACTTTACGCGCCAAATGTAATGCACACACGTTTCAGCGTCGAAACAAGCCCAACGGCTCGCAAATCGCGATGATTTCGTCGATTTTGACGAAAATTGACCGTCATTTCCATCCCGTTTGAGATATTTCGACGTTTAAGCGCTTCTTTTCACTGCACTTTACGCGCCAAATGTAATGCACACGTTTCAGCGTCGAAACAAGCCCAACGGCTCGCAAATCGCGATGATTTCGTCGATTTTGACGAAAATTGACCGTCATTTCCATCCCGTTTGAGATATTTCGACGTTTAAGCGCTCTTTTCACTGCACTTTACGCGCCAAATGTAATGCACACGTTTCAGCGTCGAAACAAGCCCAACGGCTCGCAAATCGCGATGATTTCGTCGATTTTGACGAAAATTGACCGTCATTTCCATCCCGTTTGAGATATTTCGACGTTTAAGCGCTCTTTTCACTGCACTTTACGCGCCAAATGTAATGCACACACGTTTCAGCGTCGAAACAAGCCCAACGGCTCGCAAATCGCGATGATTTCGTCGATTTTGACGAAAATTGACCGTCATTTCCATCCCGTTTGAGATATTTCGACGTTTAAGCGCTCTTTTCACTGCACTTTACGCGCCAAATGTAATGCACACACGTTTCAGCGTCGAAACAAGCCCAACGGCTCGCAAATCGCGATGATTTCGTCGATTTTGACGAAAATTGACCGTCATTTCCATCCCGTTTGAGATATTTCGACGTTTAAGCGCTCTTTTCACTGCACTTTACGCGCCAAATGTAATGCACACGTTTCAGCGTCGAAACAAGCCCAACGGCTCGCAAATCGCGATGATTTCGTCGATTTTGACGAAAATTGACCGTCATTTCCATCCCGTTTGAGATATTTCGACGTTTAAGCGCTCTTTTCACTGCACTTTACGCGCCAAATGTAATGCACACACGTTTCAGCGTCGAAACAAAGCCCAACGGCTCGCAAATCGCGATGATTTCGTCGATTTTGACGAAAATTGACCGTCATTTCCATCCCGTTTGAGATATTTCGACGTTTAAGCGCTCTTTTCACTGCACTTTACGCGCCAAATGTAATGCACACACGTTTCAGCGTCGAAACAAGCCCAACGGCTCGCAAATCGCGATGATTTCGTCGATTTTGACGAAAATTGACCGTCATTTCCATCCCGTTTGAGATATTTCGACGTTTAAGCGCTCTTTTCACTGCACTTTACGCGCCAAATGTAATGCGCACACGTTTCAGCGTCGAAACAAGCCCAACGGCTCGCAAATCGCGATGATTTCGTCGATTTTGACGAAAATTGACCGTCATTTCCATCCCGTTTGAGATATTTCGACGTTTAAGCGCTCTTTTCACTGCACTTTACGCGCCAAATGTAATGCACACACGTTTCAGCGTCGAAACAAGCCCAACGGCTCGCAAATCGCGATGATTTCGTCGATTTTGACGAAAATTGACCGTCATTTCCATCCCGTTTGAGATATTTCGACGTTTAAGCGCTCTTTTCACTGCACTTTACGCGCCAAATGTAATGCACACACGTTTCAGCGTCGAAACAAGCCCAACGGCTCGCAAATCGCGATGATTTCGTCGATTTTGACGAAAATTGACCGTCATTTCCATCCCGTTTGAGATATTTCGACGTTTAAGCGCTCTTTTCACTGCACTTTACGCGCCAAATGTAATGCACACACGTTTCAGCGTCGAAACAAGCCCAACGGCTCGCAAATCGCGATGATTTCGTCGATTTTGACGAAAATTGACCGTCATTTCCATCCCGTTTGAGATATTTCGACGTTTAAGCGCTCTTTTCACTGCACTTTACGCGCCAAATGTAATGCACACACGTTTCAGCGTCGAAACAAGCCCAACGGCTCGCAAATCGCGATGATTTCGTCGATTTTGACGAAAATTGACCGTCATTTCCATCCCGTTTGAGATATTTCGACGTTTAAGCGCTCTTTTCACTGCACTTTACGCGCCAAATGTAATGCACACACGTTTCAGCGTCGAAACAAGCCCAACGGCTCGCAAATCGCGATGATTTCGTCGATTTTGACGAAAATTGACCGTCATTTCCATCCCGTTTGAGATATTTCGACGTTTAAGCGCTCTTTTCACTGCACTTTACGCGCCAAATGTAATGCACACGTTTCAGCGTCGAAACAAGCCCAACGGCTCGCAAATCGCGATGATTTCGTCGATTTTGACGAAAATTGACCGTCATTTCCATCCCGTTTGAGATATTTCGACGTTTAAGCGCTCTTTTCACTGCACTTTACGCGCCAAATGTAATGCACACGTTTCAGCGTCGAAACAAGCCCAACGGCTCGCAAATCGCGATGATTTCGTCGATTTTGACGAAAATTGACCGTCATTTCCATCCCGTTTGAGATATTTCGACGTTTAAGCGCTCTTTTCACTGCACTTTACGCGCCAAATGTAATGCACACACGTTTCAGCGTCGAAACAAGCCCAACGGCTCGCAAATCGCGATGATTTCGTCGATTTTGACGAAAATTGACCGTCATTTCCATCCCGTTTGAGATATTTCGACGTTTAAGCGCTCTTTTCACTGCACTTTACGCGCCAAATGTAATGCACACACGTTTCAGCGTCGAAACAAGCCCAACGGCTCGCAAATCGCGATGATTTCGTCGATTTTGACGAAAATTGACCGTCATTTCCATCCCGTTTGAGATATTTCGACGTTTAAGCGCTCTTTTCACTGCACTTTACGCGCCAAATGTAATGCACACACGTTTCAGCGTCGGAAACAAGCCCAACGGCTCGCAAATCGCGATGATTTCGTCGATTTTGACGAAAATTGACCGTCATTTCCATCCCGTTTGAGATATTTCGACGTTTAAGCGCTCTTTTCACTGCACTTTACGCGCCAAATGTAATGCACACACGTTTCAGCGTCGAAACAAGCCCAACGGCTCGAAATCGCAAATCGCGATGATTTCGTCGATTTTGACGAAAATTGACCGTCATTTCCATCCCGTTTGAGATATTTCGACGTTTAAGCGCTCTTTTCACTGCACTTTACGCGCCAAATGTAATGCACACACGTTTCAGCGTCGAAACAAGCCCAACGGCTCGCAAATCGCGATGATTTCGTCGATTTTGACGAAAATTGACCGTCATTTCCATCCCGTTTGAGATATTTCGACGTTTAAGCGCTCTTTTCACTGCACTTTACGCGCCAAATGTAATGCACACACGTTTCAGCGTCGAAACAAGCCCAACGGCTCGCAAATCGCGATGATTTCGTCGATTTTGACGAAAATTGACCGTCATTTCCATCCCGTTTGAGATATTTCGACGTTTAAGCGCTCTTTTCACTGCACTTTACGCGCCAAATGTAATGCACACACGTTTCAGCGTCGAAACAAGCCCAACGGCTCGCAAATCGCGATGATTTCGTCGATTTTGACGAAAATTGACCGTCATTTCCATCCCGTTTGAGATATTTCGACGTTTAAGCGCTCTTTTCACTGCACTTTACGCGCCAAATGTAATGCACACACGTTTCAGCGTCGAAACAAGCCCAACGGCTCGCAAATCGCGATGATTTCGTCGATTTTGACGAAAATTGACCGTCATTTCCATCCCGTTTGAGATATTTCGACGTTTAAGCGCTCTTTTCACTGCACTTTACGCGCCAAATGTAATGCACACACGTTTCAGCGTCGAAACAAGCCCAACGGCTCGCAAATCGCGATGATTTCGTCGATTTTGACGAAAATTGACCGTCATTTCCATCCCGTTTGAGATATTTCGACGTTTAAGCGCTCTTTTCACTGCACTTTACGCGCCAAATGTAATGCACACACGTTTCAGCGTCGAAACAAGCCCAACGGCTCGCAAATCGCGATGATTTCGTCGATTTTGACGAAAATTGACCGTCATTTCCATCCCGTTTGAGATATTTCGACGTTTAAGCGCTCTTTTCACTGCACTTTACGCGCCAAATGTAATGCACACACGTTTCAGCGTCGAAACAAGCCCAACGGCTCGCAAATCGCGATGATTTCGTCGATTTTGACGAAAATTGACCGTCATTTCCATCCCGTTTGAGATATTTCGACGTTTAAGCGCTCTTTTCACTGCACTTTACGCGCCAAATGTAATGCACACACGTTTCAGCGTCGAAACAAGCCCAACGGCTCGCAAATCGCGATGATTTCGTCGATTTTGACGAAAATTGACCGTCATTTCCATCCCGTTTGAGATATTTCGACGTTTAAGCGCTCTTTTCACTGCACTTTACGCGCCAAATGTAATGCACACACGTTTCAGCGTCGAAACAAGCCCAACGGCTCGCAAATCGCGATGATTTCGTCGATTTTGACGAAAATTGACCGTCATTTCCATCCCGTTTGAGATATTTCGACGTTTAAGCGCTCTTTTCACTGCACTTTACGCGCCAAATGTAATGCACACACGTTTCAGCGTCGAAACAAGCCCAACGGCTCGCAAATCGCGATGATTTCGTCGATTTTGACGAAAATTGACCGTCATTTCCATCCCGTTTGAGATATTTCGACGTTTAAGCGCTCTTTTCACTGCACTTTACGCGCCAAATGTAATGCACACACGTTTCAGCGTCGAAACAAGCCCAACGGCTCGCAAATCGCGATGATTTCGTCGATTTTGACGAAAATTGACCGTCATTTCCATCCCGTTTGAGATATTTCGACGTTTTAAGCGCTCTTTTCACTGCACTTTACGCGCCAAATGTAATGCACACACGTTTCAGCGTCGAAACAAGCCCAACGGCTCGCAAATCGCGATGATTTCGTCGATTTTGACGAAAATTGACCGTCATTTCCATCCCGTTTGAGATATTTCGACGTTTAAGCGCTCTTTTCACTGCACTTTACGCGCCAAATGTAATGCACACACGTTTCAGCGTCGAAACAAGCCCAACGGCTCGCAAATCGCGATGATTTCGTCGATTTTGACGAAAATTGACCGTCATTTCCATCCCGTTTGAGATATTTCGACGTTTAAGCGCTCTTTTCACTGCACTTTACGCGCCAAATGTAATGCACACACGTTTCAGCGTCGAAACAAGCCCAACGGCTCGCAAATCGCGATGATTTCGTCGATTTTGACGAAAATTGACCGTCATTTCCATCCCGTTTGAGATATTTCGACGTTTAAGCGCTCTTTTCACTGCACTTTACGCGCCAAATGTAATGCACACACGTTTCAGCGTCGAAACAAGCCCAACGGCTCGCAAATCGCGATGATTTCGTCGATTTTGACGAAAATTGACCGTCATTTCCATCCCGTTTGAGATATTTCGACGTTTAAGCGCTCTTTTCACTGCACTTTACGCGCCAAATGTAATGCACACACGTTTCAGCGTCGAAACAAGCCCAACGGCTCGCAAATCGCGATGATTTCGTCGATTTTGACGAAAATTGACCGTCATTTCCATCCCGTTTGAGATATTTCGACGTTTAAGCGCTCTTTTCACTGCACTTTACGCGCCAAATGTAATGCACACACGTTTCAGCGTCGAAACAAGCCCAACGGCTCGCAAATCGCGATGATTTCGTCGATTTTGACGAAAATTGACCGTCATTTCCATCCCGTTTGAGATATTTCGACGTTTAAGCGCTCTTTTCACTGCACTTTACGCGCCAAATGTAATGCACACACGTTTCAGCGTCGAAACAAGCCCAACGGCTCGCAAATCGCGATGATTTCGTCGATTTTGACGAAAATTGACCGTCATTTCCATCCCGTTTGAGATATTTCGACGTTTAAGCGCTCTTTTCACTGCACTTTACGCGCCAAATGTAATGCACACACGTTTCAGCGTCGAAACAAGCCCAACGGCTCGCAAATCGCGATGATTTCGTCGATTTTGACGAAAATTGACCGTCATTTCCATCCCGTTTGAGATATTTCGACGTTTAAGCGCTCTTTTCACTGCACTTTACGCGCCAAATGTAATGCACACACGTTTCAGCGTCGAAACAAGCCCAACGGCTCGCAAATCGCGATGATTTCGTCGATTTTGACGAAAATTGACCGTCATTTCCATCCCGTTTGAGATATTTCGACGTTTAAGCGCTCTTTTCACTGCACTTTACGCGCCAAATGTAATGCACACACGTTTCAGCGTCGAAACAAGCCCAACGGCTCGCAAATCGCGATGATTTCGTCGATTTTGACGAAAATTGACCGTCATTTCCATCCCGTTTGAGATATTTCGACGTTTAAGCGCTCTTTTCACTGCACTTTACGCGCCAAATGTAATGCACACACGTTTCAGCGTCGAAACAAGCCCAACGGCTCGCAAATCGCGATGATTTCGTCGATTTTGACGAAAATTGACCGTCATTTCCATCCCGTTTGAGATATTTCGACGTTTAAGCGCTCTTTTCACTGCACTTTACGCGCCAAATGTAATGCACACACGTTTCAGCGTCGAAACAAGCCCAACGGCTCGCAAATCGCGATGATTTCGTCGATTTTGACGAAAATTGACCGTCATTTCCATCCCGTTTGAGATATTTCGACGTTTAAGCGCTCTTTTCACTGCACTTTACGCGCCAAATGTAATGCACACACGTTTCAGCGTCGAAACAAGCCCAACGGCTCGCAAATCGCGATGATTTCGTCGATTTTGACGAAAATTGACCGTCATTTCCATCCCGTTTGAGATATTTCGACGTTTAAGCGCTCTTTTCACTGCACTTTACGCGCCAAATGTAATGCACACACGTTTCAGCGTCGAAACAAGCCCAACGGCTCGCAAATCGCGATGATTTCGTCGATTTTGACGAAAATTGACCGTCATTTCCATCCCGTTTGAGATATTTCGACGTTTAAGCGCTCTTTTCACTGCACTTTACGCGCCAAATGTAATGCACACACGTTTCAGCGTCGAAACAAGCCCAACGGCTCGCAAATCGCGATGATTTCGTCGATTTTGACGAAAATTGACCGTCATTTCCATCCCGTTTGAGATATTTCGACGTTTAAGCGCTCTTTTCACTGCACTTTACGCGCCAAATGTAATGCACACACGTTTCAGCGTCGAAACAAGCCCAACGGCTCGCAAATCGCGATGATTTCGTCGATTTTGACGAAAATTGACCGTCATTTCCATCCCGTTTGAGATATTTCGACGTTTAAGCGCTCTTTTCACTGCACTTTACGCGCCAAATGTAATGCACACACGTTTCAGCGTCGAAACAAGCCCAACGGCTCGCAAATCGCGATGATTTCGTCGATTTTGACGAAAATTGACCGTCATTTCCATCCCGTTTGAGATATTTCGACGTTTAAGCGCTCTTTTCACTGCACTTTACGCGCCAAATGTAATGCACACACGTTTCAGCGTCGAAACAAGCCCAACGGCTCGCAAATCGCGATGATTTCGTCGATTTTGACGAAAATTGACCGTCATTTCCATCCCGTTTGAGATATTTCGACGTTTAAGCGCTCTTTTCACTGCACTTTACGCGCCAAATGTAATGCACACACGTTTCAGCGTCGAAACAAGCCCAACGGCTCGCAAATCGCGATGATTTCGTCGATTTTGACGAAAATTGACCGTCATTTCCATCCCGTTTGAGATATTTCGACGTTTAAGCGCTCTTTTCACTGCACTTTACGCGCCAAATGTAATGCACACACGTTTCAGCGTCGAAACAAGCCCAACGGCTCGCAAATCGCGATGATTTCGTCGATTTTGACGAAAATTGACCGTCATTTCCATCCCGTTTGAGATATTTCGACGTTTAAGCGCTCTTTTCACTGCACTTTACGCGCCAAATGTAATGCACACACGTTTCAGCGTCGAAACAAGCCCAACGGCTCGCAAATCGCGATGATTTCGTCGATTTTGACGAAAATTGACCGTCATTTCCATCCCGTTTGAGATATTTCGACGTTTAAGCGCTCTTTTCACTGCACTTTACGCGCCAAATGTAATGCACACACGTTTCAGCGTCGAAACAAGCCCAACGGCTCGCAAATCGCGATGATTTCGTCGATTTTGACGAAAATTGACCGTCATTTCCATCCCGTTTGAGATATTTCGACGTTTAAGCGCTCTTTTCACTGCACTTTACGCGCCAAATGTAATGCACACACGTTTCAGCGTCGAAACAAGCCCAACGGCTCGCAAATCGCGATGATTTCGTCGATTTTGACGAAAATTGACCGTCATTTCCATCCCGTTTGAGATATTTCGACGTTTAAGCGCTCTTTTCACTGCACTTTACGCGCCAAATGTAATGCACACACGTTTCAGCGTCGAAACAAGCCCAACGGCTCGCAAATCGCGATGATTTCGTCGATTTTGACGAAAATTGACCGTCATTTCCATCCCGTTTGAGATATTTCGACGTTTAAGCGCTCTTTTCACTGCACTTTACGCGCCAAATGTAATGCACACACGTTTCAGCGTCGAAACAAGCCCAACGGCTCGCAAATCGCGATGATTTCGTCGATTTTGACGAAAATTGACCGTCATTTCCATCCCGTTTGAGATATTTCGACGTTTAAGCGCTCTTTTCACTGCACTTTACGCGCCAAATGTAATGCACACACGTTTCAGCGTCGAAACAAGCCCAACGGCTCGCAAATCGCGATGATTTCGTCGATTTTGACGAAAATTGACCGTCATTTCCATCCCGTTTGAGATATTTCGACGTTTAAGCGCTCTTTTCACTGCACTTTACGCGCCAAATGTAATGCACACACGTTTCAGCGTCGAAACAAGCCCAACGGCTCGCAAATCGCGATGATTTCGTCGATTTTGACGAAAATTGACCGTCATTTCCATCCCGTTTGAGATATTTCGACGTTTAAGCGCTCTTTTCACTGCACTTTACGCGCCAAATGTAATGCACACACGTTTCAGCGTCGAAACAAGCCCAACGGCTCGCAAATCGCGATGATTTCGTCGATTTTGACGAAAATTGACCGTCATTTCCATCCCGTTTGAGATATTTCGACGTTTAAGCGCTCTTTTCACTGCACTTTACGCGCCAAATGTAATGCACACACGTTTCAGCGTCGAAACAAGCCCAACGGCTCGCAAATCGCGATGATTTCGTCGATTTTGACGAAAATTGACCGTCATTTCCATCCCGTTTGAGATATTTCGACGTTTAAGCGCTCTTTTCACTGCACTTTACGCGCCAAATGTAATGCACACACGTTTCAGCGTCGAAACAAGCCCAACGGCTCGCAAATCGCGATGATTTCGTCGATTTTGACGAAAATTGACCGTCATTTCCATCCCGTTTGAGATATTTCGACGTTTAAGCGCTCTTTTCACTGCACTTTACGCGCCAAATGTAATGCACACACGTTTCAGCGTCGAAACAAGCCCAACGGCTCGCAAATCGCGATGATTTCGTCGATTTTGACGAAAATTGACCGTCATTTCCATCCCGTTTGAGATATTTCGACGTTTAAGCGCTCTTTTCACTGCACTTTACGCGCCAAATGTAATGCACACACGTTTCAGCGTCGAAACAAGCCCAACGGCTCGCAAATCGCGATGATTTCGTCGATTTTGACGAAAATTGACCGTCATTTCCATCCCGTTTGAGATATTTCGACGTTTAAGCGCTCTTTTCACTGCACTTTACGCGCCAAATGTAATGCAAACACGTTTCAGCGTCGAAACAAGCCCAACGGCTCGCAAATCGCGATGATTTCGTCGATTTTGACGAAAATTGACCGTCATTTCCATCCCGTTTGAGATATTTCGACGTTTAAGCGCTCTTTTCACTGCACTTTACGCGCCAAATGTAATGCACACACGTTTCAGCGTCGAAACAAGCCCAACGGCTCGCAAATCGCGATGATTTCGTCGATTTTGACGAAAATTGACCGTCATTTCCATCCCGTTTGAGATATTTCGACGTTTATGCGCTCTTTTCACTGCACTATACGCGCCAAATGTAATGCACACACGTTTCAGCGTCGAAACAAGCCCAACGGCTCGCAAATCGCGATGATTTCGTCGATTTTGACGAAAATTGACCGTCATTTCCATGCCGTTTGAGATATTTGGACGTTTAAGCTCTCTTTTCACTGCACTTTACGCGCCAAATGTAATGCACGCACGTTTCAGCGTCGGAACAAGCCCAACGGCTCGCAAATCGCGATGATTACGTCGATTTTGACGAAAATTGACCGTCATTTCCATCCCGTTTGAGATATTTCGACGTTTAAGCGCTCTTTTCACTGCACTTTACGCGCCAAATGTAATGCACACACGTTTCAGCGTCGAAACAAGCCCAACGGCTCGCAAATCGCGATGATTTCGTCGATTTTACGAAAATTGACCGTCATTTCCATCCCGTTTGAGATATTTCGACGTTGAAGCGCTCTTTTCACTGCACTTTACGCGCCAAATGTAATGCACACGCACGTTTGCAGCGTCAAGAAACAAACCCAACGGCACGCAAACGATGATTCTCTTTTGACGAAAATTGACAATCATTTCCATCCCGTTTGAGATATTTCGACGTTTAAGCGCTCTTTTCACTGCACTTTACACGCCAAATGTAATGC
This sequence comes from Bombus sylvicola, assembly GCA_019677175.1. NCBI lineage: Eukaryota > Metazoa > Arthropoda > Insecta > Hymenoptera > Apidae > Bombus > Bombus sylvicola. The sequence goes on from JACSOB010000151.1 coordinate 50,366, forward strand.
ACACGTTTCAGCGTCAGACAGCCAACGGCTCACAAATCACGATGATTTCGTCAATTTTGACGAAATTGACCGTCATTTCCACCCGTTTGAGATATTTCGACGTTTAGAGCGCTCTTTTCACTGCACTTTACACGCAAATGAATTACACACGTTTCAGCGTCAGAGACAAGCCCAACGGCTCACAAATGCCGGTGATTTCATCGATTTTGACGAAAATTGACCATCATTTCCATCCCGTTTGAGATATTTCGACGTTTAGGCGCTCTTTTCACTGCACTTTACGCGCCATGTAATGCACACACGTTTCAGCGTCGAAACAAGCCCAACGGCTCGCAAACACGATGATTTCATCATTTTGACGAAAATTAACCGACATTTCCATCCCGTTTGAGATATTTCGACATTTAAGCGCTCTTTTCACTCACTTTACACGCCAGTGAATGCACACACATTTCAGCATCAGAAACAGCCCAACGGCACGCAAATCACGATGATTTCGTCGATTTTGACGAAAATTGACCATCATTTCCATCCCGTTTGAGATATTTCGACGTTTAAGCGCTCTTTTCACTGCACTTTACACGCCAAATGTAATGCACACACGCTTCAGCGTCGAAACAAGCCCAACGGCTCGCAAATCACGATGATTTCGTCGATTTTGACGAAAATTGACCGTCATTTCCATCCCGTTTGAGATATTTCGACGTTGAAGCGCTCTTTTCACTGCACTTTACGCGCCAAATGCAATGACACACGTTTCAGCGTCGAAACGAAGCCCAACAGCTCGCAAATCACGATGATTTCGTCTATTTTGACGAAAATTGACCGTCATTTCCATCCCGTTTGAGATATTTCGACATTTAGCGCTCTTTTCACTGCACTTTACGCGCCAAATGCGTAATGCACAGCACACGTTTCAGCGTCGAAACAAAGCCAACGGCTCGCAAATCCCGATGATTTCGTCGATTTTGACGAAAATTGACCGTCATTTCCATCCCGTTTGAGATATTTCGACGTTTAAGCGCTCTTTTCACTGCACTTTACGCGCCAAATGTAATGCACACACGTTTCAGCGTCGAAACAAGCCCAACGGCTCGCAAATCGCGATGATTTCGTCGATTTTGACGAAAATTGACCGTCATTTCCATCCCGTTTGAGATATTTCGACGTTTAAGCGCTCTTTTCACTGCACTTTACGCGCCAAATGTAATGCACACACGTTTCAGCGTCGAAACAAGCCCAACGGCTCGCAAATCGCGATGATTTCGTCGATTTTGACGAAAATTGACCGTCATTTCCATCCCGTTTGAGATATTTCGACGTTTAAGCGCTCTTTTCACTGCACTTTACGCGCCAAATGTAATGCACACACGTTTCAGCGTCGAAACAAGCCCAACGGCTCGCAAATCGCGATGATTTCGTCGATTTTGACGAAAATTGACCGTCATTTCCATCCCGTTTGAGATATTTCGACGTTTAAGCGCTCTTTTCACTGCACTTTACGCGCCAAATGCTAATGCACACACGTTTCAGCGTCGAAACAAGCCCAACGGCTCGCAAATCGCGATGATTTCGTCGATTTTGACGAAAATTGACCGTCATTTCCATCCCGTTTGAGATATTTCGACGTTTAAGCGCTCTTTTCACTGCACTTTGCGCGCCAAATGTAATGCGCACACACGTTTCAGCGTCGAAACAAGCCCAACGGCTCGCAAATCGCGATGATTTCGTCGATTTTGACGAAAATTGACCGTCATTTCCATCCCGTTTGAGATATTTCGACGTTTAAGCGCTCTTTTCACTGCACTTTACGCGCCAAATGTAATGCACACACGTTTCAGCGTCGAAACAAGCCCAACGGCTCGCAAATCGCGATGATTTCGTCGATTTTGACGAAAATTGACCGTCATTTCCATCCCGTTTGAGATATTTCGACGTTTAAGCGCTCTTTTCACTGCACTTTACGCGCCAAATGTAATGCACACACGTTTCAGCGTCGAAACAAGCCCAACGGCTCGCAAATCGCGATGATTTCGTCGATTTTGACGAAAATTGACCGTCATTTCCATCCCGTTTGAGATATTTCGACGTTTAAGCGCTCTTTTCACTGCACCTTTACGCGCCAAATGTAATGCACACACGTTTCAGCGTCGAAACAAGCCCAACGGCTCGCAAATCGCGATGATTTCGTCGATTTTGACGAAAATTGACCGTCATTTCCATCCCGTTTGAGATATTTCGACGTTTAAGCGCTCTTTTCACTGCACTTTACGCGCCAAATGTAATGCCACACGTTTCAGCGTCGAAACAAGCCCAACGGCTCGCAAATCGCGATGATTTCGTCGATTTTGACGAAAATTGACCGTCATTTCCATCCCGTTTGAGATATTTCGACGTTTAAGCGCTCTTTTCACTGCACTTTTACGCGCCAAATGTAATGCACACACGTTTCAGCGTCGAAACAAGCCCAACGGCTCGCAAATCGCGATGATTTCGTCGATTTTGACGAAAATTGACCGTCATTTCCATCCCGTTTGAGATATTTCGACGTTTAAGCGCTCTTTTCACTGCACTTTGCGCGCCAAATGTAATGCACACACGTTTCAGCGTCGAAACAAGCCCAACGGCTCGCAAATCGCGATGATTTCGTCGATTTTGACGAAAATTGACCGTCATTTCCATCCCGTTTGAGATATTTCGACGTTTAAGCTCTTTTCACTGCACTTTACGCGCCAAATGTAATGCCACACACGTTTCAGCGTCGAAACAAGCCCAACGGCTCGCAAATCGCGATGATTTCGTCGATTTTGACGAAAATTGACCGTCATTTCCATCCCGTTTGAGATATTTCGACGTTTAAGCGCTCTTTTCACTGCACTTTACGCGCCAAATGTAATGCACACACGTTTCAGCGTCGAAACAAGCCCAACGGCTCGCAAATCGCGATGATTTCGTCGATTTTGACGAAAATTGACCGTCATTTCCATCCCGTTTGAGATATTTCGACGTTTAAGCGCTCTTTTCACTGCACTTTACGCGCCAAATGTAATGCACACACGTTTCAGCGTCGAAACAAGCCCAACGGCTCGCAAATCGCGATGATTTCGTCGATTTTGACGAAAATTGACCGTCATTTCCATCCCGTTTGAGATATTTCGACGTTTAAGCGCTCTTTTCACTGCACTTTTACGCGCCAAATGTAATGCACACACGTTTCAGCGTCGAAACAAGCCCAACGGCTCGCAAATCGCGATGATTTCGTCGATTTTGACGAAAATTGACCGTCATTTCCATCCCGTTTGAGATATTTCGACGTTTAAGCGCTCTTTTCACTGCACTTTACGCGCCAAATGTAATGCACACACGTTTCAGCGTCGAAACAAGCCCAACGGCTCGCAAATCGCGATGATTTCGTCGATTTTGACGAAAATTGACCGTCATTTCCATCCCGTTTGAGATATTTCGACGTTTAAGCGCTCTTTTCACTGCACTTTACGCGCCAAATGTAATGCACACACGTTTCAGCGTCGAAACAAGCCCAACGGCTCGCAAATCGCGATGATTTCGTCGATTTTGACGAAAATTGACCGTCATTTCCATCCCGTTTGAGATATTTCGACGTTTAAGCGCTCTTTTCACTGCACTTTACGCGCCAAATGTAATGCACACACGTTTCAGCGTCAGAAACAAGCCCAACGGCTCGCAAATCACGATGATTTCGTCGATTTTGACGAAAATTGACCGTCATTTCCATCCCGTTTGAGATATTTCGACGTTTAAGCGCTCTTTTCACTGCACTTTACGCGCCAAATGTAATGCACACACGTTTCAGCGTCGAAACAAGCCCAACGGCTCGCAAATCGCGATGATTTCGTCGATTTTGACGAAAATTGACCGTCATTTCCATCCCGTTTGAGATATTTCGACGTTTAAGCGCTCTTTTCACTGCACTTTACGCGCCAAATGTAATGCACGCACGTTTCAGCGTCGAAACAAGCCCAACGGCTCGCAAATCGCGATGATTTCGTCGATTTTGACGAAAATTGACCGTCATTTCCATCCCGTTTGAGATATTTCGACGTTTAAGCGCTCTTTTCACTGCACTTTACGCGCCAAATGTAATGCACACACGTTTCAGCGTCGAAACAAGCCCAACGGCTCGCAAATACGCGATGATTTCGTCGATTTTGACGAAAATTGACCGTCATTTCCATCCGTTTGAGATATTTCGACGTTTAAGCGCTCTTTTCACTGCACTTTACGCGCCAAATGTAATGCACACACGTTTCAGCGTCGAAACAAGCCCAACGGCTCGCAAATCGCGATGATTTCGTCGATTTTGACGAAAATTGACCGTCATTTCCATCCCGTTTGAGATATTTCGACGTTTAAGCGCTCTTTTCACTGCACTTTACGCGCCAAATGTAATGCACACACGTTTCAGCGTCGAAACAAGCCCAACGGCTCGCAAATCGCGATGATTTCGTCGATTTTGACGAAAATTGACCGTCATTTCCATCCCGTTTGAGATATTTCGACGTTTAAGCGCTCTTTTCACTGCACTTTACGCGCCAAATGTAATGCACACGTTTCAGCGTCGAAACAAAGCCCAACGGCTCGCAAATCGCGATGATTTCGTCGATTTTGACGAAAATTGACCGTCATTTCCATCCCGTTTGAGATATTTCGACGTTTAAGCGCTCTTTTCACTGCACTTTACGCGCCAAATGTAATGCACACACGTTTCAGCGTCGAAACAAGCCCAACAGCTCGCAAATCGCGATGATTTCGTCGATTTTGACGAAAATTGACCGTCATTTCCATCCCGTTTGAGATATTTCGACGTTTAAGCGCTCTTTTCACTGCACTTTACGCGCCAAATGCTAATGCACACACGTTTCAGCGTCGAAACAAGCCCAACGGCTCGCAAATCGCGATGATTTCGTCGATTTTGACGAAAATTGACCGTCATTTCCATCCCGTTTGAGATATTTCGACGTTTAAGCGCTCTTTTCACTGCACTTTACGCGCCAAATGTAATGCACACACGTTTCAGCGCCGAAACAAGCCCAACGGCTCGCAAATCGCGATGATTTCGTCGATTTTGACGAAAATTGACCGTCATTTCCATCCCGTTTGAGATATTTCGACGTTTAAGCGCTCTTTTCACTGCACTTTACGCGCCAAATGTAATGCACACACGTTTCAGCGTCGAAACAAGCCCAACGGCTCGCAAATCACGCGATGATTTCGTCGATTTTGACGAAAATTGACCGTCATTTCCATCCCGTTTGAGATATTTCGACGTTTAAGCGCTCTTTTCACTGCACTTTACGCGCCAAATGTAATGCACACACGTTTCAGCGACGAAACAAGCCCAACGGCTCGCAAATCGCGATGATTTCGTCGATTTTGACGAAAATTGACCGTCATTTCCATCCCGTTTGAGATATTTCGACGTTTAAGCGCTCTTTTCACTGCACTTTACGCGCCAAATGTAATGCACACACGTTTCAGCGTCGAAACAAGCCCAACGGCTCGCAAATCGCGATGATTTCGTCGATTTTGACGAAAATTGACCGTCATTTCCATCCCGTTTGAGATATTTCGACGTTTAAGCGCTCTTTTCACTGCACTTTACGCGCCAAATGTAATGCGACACACGTTTCAGCGTCGAAACAAGCCCAACGGCTCGCAAATCGCGATGATTTCGTCGATTTTGACGAAAATTGACCGTCATTTCCATCCCGTTTGAGATATTTCGACGTTTAAGCGCTCTTTTCACTGCACTTTACGCGCCAAATGTAATGCACACACGTTTCAGCGTCGAAACAAGCCCAACGGCTCGCAAATCGCGATGATTTCGTCGATTTTGACGAAAATTGACCGTCATTTCCATCCCGTTTGAGATATTTCGACGTTTAAGCGCTCTTTTCACTGCACTTTACGCGCCAAATGTAATGCACACACGTTTCAGCGTCGAAACAAGCCCAACGGCTCGCAAATCGCGATGATTTCGTCGATTTTGACGAAAATTGACCGTCATTTCCATCCCGTTTGAGATATTTCGACGTTTAAGCGCTCTTTTCACTGCACTTTACGCGCCAAATGTAATGCACACACGTTTCAGCGTCGAAACAAGCCCAACGGCTCGCAAATCGCGATGATTTCGTCGATTTTGACGAAAATTGACCGTCATTTCCATCCCGTTTGAGATATTTCGACGTTTAAGCGCTCTTTTCACTGCACTTTACGCGCCAAATGTAATGCACACACGTTTCAGCGTCGAAACAAGCCCAACGGCTCGCAAATCGCGATGATTTCGTCGATTTTGACGAAAATTGACCGTCATTTCCATCCCGTTTGAGATATTTCGACGTTTAAGCGCTCTTTTCACTGCACTTTACGCGCCAAATGTAATGCACACACGTTTCAGCGTCGAAACAAGCCCAACGGCTCGCAAATCACGATGATTTCGTCGATTTTGACGAAAATTGACCGTCATTTCCATCCCGTTTGAGATATTTCGACGTTTAAGCGCTCTTTTCACTGCACTTTACGCGCCAAATGTAATGCACACACGTTTCAGCGTCGAAACAAGCCCAACGGCTCGCAAATCGCGATGATTTCGTCGATTTTGACGAAAATTGACCGTCATTTCCATCCCGTTTGAGATATTTCGACGTTTAAGCGCTCTTTTCACTGCACTTTACGCGCCAAATGTAATGACACACGTTTCAGCGTCGAAACAAGCCCAACGGCTCGCAAATCGCGATGATTTCGTCGATTTTGACGAAAATTGACCGTCATTTCCATCCCGTTTGAGATATTTCGACGTTTAAGCGCTCTTTTCACTGCACTTTACGCGCCAAATGTAATGCACACACGTTTCAGCGTCGAAACAAGCCCAACGGCTCGCAAATCGCGATGATTTCGTCGATTTTGACGAAAATTGACCGTCATTTCCATCCCGTTTGAGATATTTCGACGTTTAAGCGCTCTTTTCACTGCACTTTACGCGCCAAATGTAATGACACACGTTTCAGCGTCGAAACAAGCCCAACGGCTCGCAAATCGCGATGATTTCGTCGATTTTGACGAAAATTGACCGTCATTTCCATCCCGTTTGAGATATTTCGACGTTTAAGCGCTCTTTTCACTGCACTTTACGCGCCAAATGTAATGCACACACGTTTCAGCGTCGAAACAAGCCCAACGGCTCGCAAATCGCGATGATTTCGTCGATTTTGACGAAAATTGACCGTCATTTCCATCCCGTTTGAGATATTTCGACGTTTAAGCGCTCTTTTCACTGCACTTTACGCGCCAAATGTAATGCACACACGTTTCAGCGTCAGAAACAAGCCCAACGGCTCGCAAATCGCGATGATTTCGTCGATTTTGACGAAAATTGACCGTCATTTCCATCCCGTTTGAGATATTTCGACGTTTAAGCGCTCTTTTCACTGCACTTTACGCGCCAAATGTAATGCACACACGTTTCAGCGTCGAAACAAGCCCAACGGCTCGCAAATCGCGATGATTTCGTCGATTTTGACGAAAATTGACCGTCATTTCCATCCCGTTTGAGATATTTCGACGTTTAAGCGCTCTTTTCACTGCACTTTACGCGCCAAATGTAATGCACACACGTTTCAGCGTCGAAACAAGCCCAACGGCTCGCAAATCGCGATGATTTCGTCGATTTTGACGAAAATTGACCGTCATTTCCATCCCGTTTGAGATATTTCGACGTTTAAGCGCTCTTTTCACTGCACTTTACGCGCCAAATGTAATGCACACACGTTTCAGCGTCGAAACAAGCCCAACGGCTCGCAAATCGCGATGATTTCGTCGATTTTGACGAAAATTGACCGTCATTTCCATCCCGTTTGAGATATTTCGACGTTTAAGCGCTCTTTTCACTGCACTTTACGCGCCAAATGTAATGCACACGTTTCAGCGTCGAAACAAGCCCAACGGCTCGCAAATCGCGATGATTTCGTCGATTTTGACGAAAATTGACCGTCATTTCCATCCCGTTTGAGATATTTCGACGTTTAAGCGCTCTTTTCACTGCACTTTACGCGCCAAATGTAATGCACACACGTTTCAGCGTCGAAACAAGCCCAACGGCTCGCAAATCGCGATGATTTCGTCGATTTTGACGAAAATTGACCGTCATTTCTCCATCCCGTTTGAGATATTTCGACGTTTAAGCGCTCTTTTCACTGCACTTTACGCGCCAAATGTAATGCACACACGTTTCAGCGTCGAAACAAGCCCAACGGCTCGCAAATCGCGATGATTTCGTCGATTTTGACGAAAATTGACCGTCATTTCCATCCCGTTTGAGATATTTCGACGTTTAAGCGCTCTTTTCACTGCACTTTACGCGCCAAATGTAATGCACACACGTTTCAGCGTCGAAACAAGCCCAACGGCTCGCAAATCGCGATGATTTCGTCGATTTTGACGAAAATTGACCGTCATTTCCATCCCGTTTGAGATATTTCGACGTTTAAGCGCTCTTTTCACTGCACTTTACGCGCCAAATGTAATGCACACACGTTTCAGCGTCGAAACAAGCCCAACGGCTCGCAAATCGCGATGATTTCGTCGATTTTGACGAAAATTGACCGTCATTTCCATCCCGTTTGAGATATTTCGACGTTTAAGCGCTCTTTTCACTGCACTTTACGCGCCAAATGTAATGCACACACGTTTCAGCGTCGAAACAAGCCCAACGGCTCGCAAATCGCGATGATTTCGTCGATTTTGACGAAAATTGACCATCATTTCCATCCCGTTTGAGATATTTCGACGTTTAAGCGCTCTTTTCACTGCACTTTACGCGCCAAATGTAATGCACACACGTTTCAGCGTCGAAACAAGCCCAACGGCTCGCAAATCGCGATGATTTCGTCGATTTTGACGAAAATTGACCGTCATTTCCATCCCGTTTGAGATATTTCGACGTTTAAGCGCTCTTTTCACTGCACTTTACGCGCCAAATGTAATGCACACACGTTTCAGCGTCGAAACAAGCCCAACGGCTCGCAAATCGCGATGATTTCGTCGATTTTGACGAAAATTGACCGTCATTTCCATCCCGTTTGAGATATTTCGACGTTTAAGCGCTCTTTTCACTGCACTTTGCGCGCCAAATGTAATGCACACGTTTCAGCGTCGAAACAAGCCCAACGGCTCGCAAATCGCGATGATTTCGTCGATTTTGACGAAAATTGACCGTCATTTCCATCCCGTTTGAGATATTTCGACGTTTAAGCGCTCTTTTCACTGCACTTTACGCGCCAAATGTAATGCACACACGTTTCAGCGTCGAAACAAGCCCAACGGCTCGCAAATCGCGATGATTTCGTCGATTTTGACGAAAATTGACCGTCATTTCCATCCCGTTTGAGATATTTCGACGTTTAAGCGCTCTTTTCACTGCACTTTACGCGCCAAATGTAATGCGCACGTTTCAGCGTCGAAACAAGCCCAACGGCTCGCAAATCGCGATGATTTCGTCGATTTTGACGAAAATTGACCGTCATTTCCATCCCGTTTGAGATATTTCGACGTTTAAGCGCTCTTTTCACTGCACTTTACGCGCCAAATGTAATGCACACACGTTTCAGCGTCGAAACAAGCCCAACGGCTCGCAAATCGCGATGATTTCGTCGATTTTGACGAAAATTGACCGTCATTTCCATCCCGTTTGAGATATTTCGACGTTTAAGCGCTCTTTTCACTGCACTTTACGCGCCAAATGTAATGCACACACGTTTCAGCGTCGAAACAAGCCCAACGGCTCGCAAATCGCGATGATTTCGTCGATTTTGACGAAAATTGACCGTCATTTCCATCCCGTTTGAGATATTTCGACGTTTAAGCGCTCTTTTCACTGCACTTTACGCGCCAAATGTAATGCACACACGTTTCAGCGTCGAAACAAGCCCAACGGCTCGCAAATCGCGATGATTTCGTCGATTTTGACGAAAATTGACCGTCATTTCCATCCCGTTTGAGATATTTCGACGTTTAAGCGCTCTTTTCACTGCACTTTACGCGCCAAATGTAATGCACACACGTTTCAGCGTCGAAACAAGCCCAACGGCTCGCAAATCGCGATGATTTCGTCGATTTTGACGAAAATTGACCGTCATTTCCATCCCGTTTGAGATATTTCGACGTTTAAGCGCTCTTTTCACTGCACTTTACGCGCCAAATGTAATGCACACACGTTTCAGCGTCGAAACAAGCCCAACGGCTCGCAAATCGCGATGATTTCGTCGATTTTGACGAAAATTGACCGTCATTTCCATCCCGTTTGAGATATTTCGACGTTTAAGCGCTCTTTTCACTGCACTTTACGCGCCAAATGTAATGCACACACGTTTCAGCGTCGAAACAAGCCCAACGGCTCGCAAATCGCGATGATTTCGTCGATTTTGACGAAAATTGACCGTCATTTCCATCCCGTTTGAGATATTTCGACGTTTAAGCGCTCTTTTCACTGCACTTTACGCGCCAAATGTAATGCACACACGTTTCAGCGTCGAAACAAGCCCAACGGCTCGCAAATCGCGATGATTTCGTCGATTTTGACGAAAATTGACCGTCATTTCCATCCCGTTTGAGATATTTCGACGTTTAAGCGCTCTTTTCACTGCACTTTACGCGCCAAATGTAATGCACACACGTTTCAGCGTCGAAACAAGCCCAACGGCTCGCAAATCGCGATGATTTCGTCGATTTTGACGAAATTGACCGTCATTTCCATCCCGTTTGAGATATTTCGACGTTTAAGCGCTCTTTTCACTGCACTTTACGCGCCAAATGTAATGCACACACGTTTCAGCGTCGAAACAAGCCCAACGGCTCGCAAATCGCGATGATTTCGTCGATTTTGACGAAAATTGACCGTCATTTCCATCCCGTTTGAGATATTTCGACGTTTAAGCGCTCTTTTCACTGCACTTTACGCGCCAAATGTAATGCGCACACGTTTCAGCGTCGAAACAAGCCCAACGGCTCGCAAATCGCGATGATTTCGTCGATTTTGACGAAAATTGACCGTCATTTCCATCCCGTTTGAGATATTTCGACGTTTAAGCGCTCTTTTCACTGCACTTTACGCGCCAAATGTAATGCACACACGTTTCAGCGTCGAAACAAGCCCAACGGCTCGCAAATCGCGATGATTTCGTCGATTTTGACGAAAATTGACCGTCATTTCCATCCCGTTTGAGATATTTCGACGTTTAAGCGCTCTTTTCACTGCACTTTACGCGCCAAATGTAATGCACACACGTTTCAGCGTCGAAACAAGCCCAACGGCTCGCAAATCGCGATGATTTCGTCGATTTTGACGAAAATTGACCGTCATTTCCATCCCGTTTGAGATATTTCGACGTTTAAGCGCTCTTTTCACTGCACTTTACGCGCCAAATGTAATGCACACACGTTTCAGCGTCGAAACAAGCCCAACGGCTCGCAAATCGCGATGATTTCGTCGATTTTGACGAAAATTGACCGTCATTTCCATCCCGTTTGAGATATTTCGACGTTTAAGCGCTCTTTTCACTGCACTTTACGCGCCAAATGTAATGCACACACGTTTCAGCGTCGAAACAAGCCCAACGGCTCGCAAATCGCGATGATTTCGTCGATTTTGACGAAAATTGACCGTCATTTCCATCCCGTTTGAGATATTTCGACGTTTAAGCGCTCTTTTCACTGCACTTTACGCGCCAAATGTAATGCACACACGTTTCAGCGTCAGAAACAAGCCCAACGGCTCGCAAATCGCGATGATTTCGTCGATTTTGACGAAAATTGACCGTCATTTCCATCCCGTTTGAGATATTTCGACGTTTAAGCGCTCTTTTCACTGCACTTTACGCGCCAAATGTAATGCACACACGTTTCAGCGTCGAAACAAGGCCAACGGCTCGCAAATCGCGATGATTTCGTCGATTTTGACGAAAATTGACCGTCATTTCCATCCCGTTTGAGATATTTCGACGTTTAAGCGCTCTTTTCACTGCACTTTACGCGCCAAATGTAATGCACACACGTTTCAGCGTCGAAACAAGCCCAACGGCTCGCAAATCGCGATGATTTCGTCGATTTTGACGAAAATTGACCGTCATTTCCATCCCGTTTGAGATATTTCGACGTTTAAGCGCTCTTTTCACTGCACTTTACGCGCCAAATGTAATGCACACACGTTTCAGCGTCGAAACAAGCCCAACGGCTCGCAAATCGCGATGATTTCGTCGATTTTGACGAAAATTGACCGTCATTTCCATCCCGTTTGAGATATTTCGACGTTTAAGCGCTCTTTTCACTGCACTTTACGCGCCAAATGTAATGCACACACGTTTCAGCGTCGAAACAAGCCCAACGGCTCGCAAATCGCGATGATTTCGTCGATTTTGACGAAAATTGACCGTCATTTCCATCCCGTTTGAGATATTTCGACGTTTAAGCGCTCTTTTCACTGCACTTTACGCGCCAAATGTAATGCACACACGTTTCAGCGTCGAAACAAGCCCAACGGCTCGCAAATCGCGATGATTTCGTCGATTTTGACGAAAATTGACCGTCATTTCCATCCCGTTTGAGATATTTCGACGTTTAAGCGCTCTTTTCACTGCACTTTACGCGCCAAATGTAATGCACACACGTTTCAGCGTCGAAACAAGCCCAACGGCTCGCAAATCGCGATGATTTCGTCGATTTTGACGAAAATTGACCGTCATTTCCATCCCGTTTGAGATATTTCGACGTTTAAGCGCTCTTTTCACTGCACTTTACGCGCCAAATGTAATGCACACACGTTTCAGCGTCGAAACAAGCCCAACGGCTCGCAAATCGCGATGATTTCGTCGATTTTGACGAAAATTGACCGTCATTTCCATCCCGTTTGAGATATTTCGACGTTTAAGCGCTCTTTTCACTGCACTTTACGCGCCAAATGTAATGCACACACGTTTCAGCGTCGAAACAAGCCCAACGGCTCGCAAATCGCGATGATTTCGTCGATTTTGACGAAAATTGACCGTCATTTCCATCCCGTTTGAGATATTTCGACGTTTAAGCGCTCTTTTCACTGCACTTTACGCGCCAAATGTAATGCACACACGTTTCAGCGTCGAAACAAGCCCAACGGCTCGCAAATCGCGATGATTTCGTCGATTTTGACGAAAATTGACCGTCATTTCCATCCCGTTTGAGATATTTCGACGTTTAAGCGCTCTTTTCACTGCACTTTACGCGCCAAATGTAATGCACACACGTTTCAGCGTCGAAACAAGCCCAACGGCTCGCAAATCGCGATGATTTCGTCGATTTTGACGAAAATTGACCGTCATTTCCATCCCGTTTGAGATATTTCGACGTTTAAGCGCTCTTTTCACTGCACTTTACGCGCCAAATGTAATGCACACACGTTTCAGCGTCGAAACAAGCCCAACGGCTCGCAAATCGCGATGGTTTCGTCGATTTTGACGAAAATTGACCGTCATTTCCATCCCGTTTGAGATATTTCGACGTTTAAGCGCTCTTTTCACTGCACTTTACGCGCCAAATGTAATGCACACACGTTTCAGCGTCGAAACAAGCCCAACGGCTCGCAAATCGCGATGATTTCGTCGATTTTGACGAAAATTGACCGTCATTTCCATCCCGTTTGAGATATTTCGACGTTTAAGCGCTCTTTTCACTGCACTTTACGCGCCAAATGTAATGCACGCACGTTTCAGCGACGAAACAAGCCCAACGGCTCGCAAATCGCGATGATTTCGTCGATTTTGACGAAAATTGACCGTCATTTCCATCCCGTTTGAGATATTTCGACGTTTAAGCGCTCTTTTCACTGCACTTTACGCGCCAAATGTAATGCACACACGTTTCAGCGTCGAAACAAGCCCAACGGCTCGCAAATCGCGATGATTTCGTCGATTTTGACGAAAATTGACCATCATTTCCATCCCGTTTGAGATATTTCGACGTTTAAGCGCTCTTTTCACTGCACTTTACGCGCCAAATGTAATGCACACACGTTTCAGCGTCGAAACAAGCCCAACGGCTCGCAAACCCCCCGGGTTTCGTGGCCGTTGTTGAAAATTGACCATCTTTTCTTTTTTGCTTGTTCTTTTTTCCCGTTTAAGCGCTCTTTTCACTGCACTTTGCGCGCCAAATGTAATGCACACACGTTTCAGCGTCGAAACAAGCCCAACGGCTCGGAAATCGCGATGATTTCGTCGACTTTGACGAAAATTG
>JACSOB010000152.1:0-64212 GCA_019677175.1 Bombus sylvicola
TTGTTGTATTGTTACGTTTTGTTTGGTTGTGTTGCCGTTAATTTTTGAATTTAGATTAAATTGTAGCGTTGTCTGATGTTTAATGCAATTAAACTCCACGTTTCGGCTAACCTGCTACGCGCAGGAGTACTGGCAAGGGAGAGGATTAAAGTTGGTGAAAATAAATGTTCGCTTAATCCTATTATGTTATTAGACAGATATTCTTCATAACAATTGTTTATTCTAATTCTAATTGGATATTGACAGAATTGTCGTTGAGATTTCGAATACTCGAAGTTACAATCGTTCGCAATACGTTTTCGCTCTTAATAATTACAAGGTTTTAATTTGATTTATTTTCAATAATATACAAATACAAACACGTCGATTAACAAGACTGACAAGAACTGGGAACTAATGAAACAAAGAACTAAAAGCTAAAGGACTAAAGGACTAAGGAACTTAAGAACTGAGAGCAAAAATCTATGAGCTAAAGGAACTAAGAGCTGAAAAGCTAAGGAACTAAAGAATTGAAAGGCAAAGGAATTGAGAAATTAGGAGCTAAAGGAATTGAGAATTAATCGCTATGAACAAAGAAATTTCTTGCAAGAATTGGGGAACTGATCGCCAAGAACCAAGGAATTAATCACCAAGAACTGAGGAACTAATCACACAAAACTGAGGAATTAACTACTCTGAACTAAGGAATAATTTCTCTCTCTTCTATTGTCGCTACGCTTATTTATATTTAGGTTTACCGTGGAGAGGTCGTCATGTGACGGTTTATTCCGTGGGGGTTGTGAGGCTCGAATTTGGTTTTTATACAAATTCTCTCTCACTCTCACTAGCAACTCTAACACAGCAACTCAACAATATTTGCAACTCAATTCTAACGACTCTATGCTTCGACGTCCCGATCAGCTCTGGCTCTCGCCAAATGCATTCCTGCTCGGTCGCGCTCGCTCCTTGGAAAAATGAAACCGTACGCTGCTCATCTTTTCTCGCGTCACTGTTACTAGGCGCTCTCGGATGTAAACAAACCACAAAAAGACGACGTACACGGTGTTCTCTAATTTCAGCCGATCTCCAATCAAAGCTATTCTACGATATTACAATACCTCTCCTTAAAAGAAACATTTGTGGCGGCACGCGACTGTAAATATTCCAACGGTTTCTGTCCCGTGGCTCGCCACACGCAGACCCTATCCTTCGAGTAAGATGATTGTCAGATGTCGATGCGTCTCCGCAGTACATTTTCAGCTAGCCTGAGGGCCCGTTATAAATCTTAAGATTTAGTTGACTAAAGTCCTTCAGACAGACAAACAATCCTTGTCCCAACTACGGGAAGATAGGGGAGACCTATTTTTCAACGAGCGGCGTCTCCCACTAGCAACTTTCCCTCGAGAGCGGCTAGCATCTTTTTCTAACCACCGATATGGAGATTGACCAATTAGCGGCAACGTCAATTTCCCTTACTTTATGAACGAAGGCTTTTCTCGGCGAATCCGAGGATCCCGCCCCATTAGACACACCGCATATAGTTTTCCTCTGTGACATCATCGACAAGGAAATTCATTCCTTCTTACGACCCCATCGACCAATAGAGTAACACCTTACGATCAGTGAATATTACACGTCCGAATTAGATTTTGTGAGCACGTTCATCTATCATCCCGACGACCGCGGATTCGTTATTGAACATAAGATCACTGCCATTAGTTTCTCGTTTATCTAATTACCACGGTTATTGTCCAGTTCTATGATAATCGTTATTGCAAGGTTTTTTCACGCCCCTAACCCTAATTCTAATGTAAACCCGACAGATATATTAGATATAATATTGGTTGCATGGAAAGTTCGTTCCGACTTTTTAAGGAATTTAATAAAATAATAATTTTTACTCCATAACGAAATTTTAATTGATAACGAAGGAGGATAAATATAGGAATTTTATTTTCTACGATTTTCTATAGCAGGGAATTTTCTATGTCGCGAAAAGAAGTTGCCGGAAAGAGTTTCGGACTAATTCATAATCCAGAGAAGACAACGTACCAAAATAAAAACTTTCGTATTTATACAAGTAAGAAAACTGAACTATATATAAAATTCCATCTATTCGATACGAGAGGTTATGGGAATTTCGTATGTATTGAATTTAAAGAGCAGTCTTCCATAAAATACATGAAATACAACGTGTTTTTCACCACTCCAATAATTGTTAATCACCAAACAACGAATCGGATATCAGCGAAGAGCCAAGTTTAAACTCCGCAAATCAAATTCGTTCCAACTATTTCTCTTCGCCATTAAAACGAAAACAAGGGACGACCAAAAGGGAAACAAAGGAGCAAATAGAAAAAGAGGAGGAGAAAAGAAACAAGAAAAGAAACCCTTCAATCCAACAAGTCGTGTCGCGTATCTCTTTGAAGAAAACTTGCAAAGGTTCGGTTTAACGTCTTAGGTACGATTGGATTTTGTGCGGGGATGTTCCTTCGTAGGGCAGGGGTTTGACGCGAATTACGCGAAAACGATACAGCACAGCAATACGTGACGGATAATGCTGTTCTCTACGCAAGCACATTGGATAATTAAATGTTCATTTTTCATAAAGGTACGATACATATACGTGAAATATAATAATTTACTTTAATAATTAATAATACAATTGAGTGTGATATATTTTAAAGCAGGGCAAAGCACATACACCCACGTCACAATTTTCACATTCAAGCGAGCTAGTGCTTTTCAAATTGTTCTTCGTTTTCTATCCTCTAGCGACATTTTAGGTTACTTGGAATTGAACTAATCCGCGAGCTGGTCATGTTTTTATTTTTGGAAATAATAAAAAAAAATACAAAATGAAGTAAATAAAGTCCAGCAATCGAACAATGTCCTATTGTGTAATTACAGCTTAACATGTACAGCTTTTCCCTGTATCTTATTATTACATTCAATTGCATAATGATACCTGATTAAGAAAATTAGATTCTTCCCTGTAGTGGATTTTCTAATAAAAATCATTTTTAAAAAAATTCGTTTAATCCAAATGTTTTATTTTTTACTTTTTTAGTCTTTACAGTTGTCGTCACAGTTGTCACATAAAAATGTATTTTCTCAAATTTCTCCTCGGCTAAACCAACAATTATCTCCAATAGAAAATTGTCAAGTTTTTGAAATGAGCATTCGTTTCAAATTTCAGCTTTTTACAGCTGTACGCAAAATGAACGTTATTTAGCTTCGATAGTATTACGCAGGCATACTGAAGGCACCACGAAGTGCAACGCGTCTATTGAGTGGTCCGCTCGAGCTGAAAAGTGCCACCGCGAGTCGTCTCGCGCATTAGCTGTCTCGAAAATGTTAGCGCATCTGATTCCAGGCGCGCCCGTTAGGCTCGCGCTCGACACTTCCGATAACGCCATAGGTGAGGTACTTCAACAGCGCGTCAACGATACCTGGCAGCCCCTAGGTTTCATGACGAAATCGCTATCCCCCGCGCAACGGAAGTACGGCGCGTACGATCCAGAGTTACTAACGATGTACACCGCGGTGAAACGATTCAGGCACACAGACGAAGGGAGAGATTTCGGGATCTACACGGATAACAAACCCCTAGTATACGCGTTTGATCAAAATCCCGATAAGTGTTCGCCGAGGCAATTTCGTCATCTGGACTACGACGGACAATTTACGACCGATATTCGACACTTAAAAGGGATAGACAACAATGTAGCCGATACTCTATCCCGGATCGAAACGATCGGGAAATCAGTCGATAATAACCAACGCAAGCCACAGCGCAATTGAACGATGCCGAGCTGCGCGAGAACATTAGGTCAGCCTCTAGTGCGCTGAAATTAAGAAAAGGACAAATTCCCGATCAAGATGTCGGAATATATTGTGATCTTTCGACCGCAGACCTGCAACCATTCGTATCGGAACCGTTACGACGCACAGTATTTCGTATATCGCGCACAGTATACCGGGCAAAACAATATCGCCGCTACGTCGAACAAAGACGAATTTGAATCATCCGACTCCCCCACGACCAGTACAGATAAACCGACGCTAGCGAAAGAGTACAGTATCTTCGAGTATCTACGACTATCAACGAGCGATCTACCGAATTACGTGATTGATCATTTATCGAGGTTTTCATCCGCGATTTTATGTTGCGATTTGTACTTTGTATTAACGACTCAGCGATTATAGTATGTACTTTAATATATTATTTGAATAAATTCGACGGTTACGACAACGAACGATGACCTCAAATAAAGCTCACGGTCAAGCTTCCGATATACTTTTAGCGCCGGGCCCGCCGCCCCCCCGCCCCAGAGGGTTCCAGCTTGGACGCTTGGCGGCTCAGCGCCTCGGGGCCGCCAAGCAGTCCGGTAGGGGACCGAGCTGCCTGGCACGGCGGCTCCGGCGACGAGGCGGTGTGACAATGGTTACACACCGCTCCATCATCGGTGGTATTAGGCGCGCGGGGAGGCCCCGTTGCGACGCTCACAGCGGTTCCCGAGCCTCGCTCGATCGCAGCCGGGACAGTTATCGTGGAGGTTTTAGTCGGTTGGAGTCCGACACTACCACGCCGCTTTCCCCGGAAGCGGCCTGGCGTCCGTGCGGATTTCCTCCACGTGAAATATAAAAAAAAAATTTTCTCGCAACTGCGACGAATCATTCACAAAGCTCGTAAGCGACTCACAAGTTCCAGGATCAGGCTTTTTCCTCATCGCAAACGATTCGGCGATAAAAACAAAACACGGGTTACCTAAACACGATCTAAGGTCATTATGCCCGCGTACCTTGTCATTATAAACGACAAGAAATATTTATTTTATTATAAAATATTATATACACGTTTTTTACTATAAAACAAAGGAAGTAAAGTTTCATATATATTTTATTATGAATAACATATTTTTTTATTTGTTTATTTAGCCCCAGGTACAGTTTTGGATACATATTCACAAAAACGGCGAATTTTTGTAATGATATGTTAGGCAAAGGTATACCGATACGCGGCGGCACGTCGTAGCCATGCTGTATTATGTGTCGGCGCTTTACATTTTTCGTGTATAATACAATTTTTGGGTTTAAGCCGCTGGGAAGCGGAGCTTTTTTATGAATTTTTTTATTTTCTTCCGTCCTGAAAACTTGGTCGCAAAACAGGACGCTTCGGTAGTCTGCTTTTTTGGTGCTGTGTAACTTTGGGGAGTGGTCGAATGAGAGTTTAGCCTCAAATAAGAATTATGGAACTACAGTTTGTACAGGACGACGGTGGCTATGTTGTTACTGTAGCTGGCTGCAAACACATAGGTTGGCGGTTCGAATCCATTCCCTCCTGGATTTTGACATAAGTGTGTTCAGGATCAGAAGTAAAATGTGATGTGTGTGAGAATCCGTACTTGGGCGACGCAGCTTCTACGTCTTAGGTCTCTCTAGGAAATTACCTCCCCAGATGAGAAAAATAAAAAAAAAAATAAAATAAAAAAAAAAAAGTAAACAAGAAAAAAGGCTACATATGAAAACAACATAGAAAAAATGTGAAAAAAAAAAAAAAAGCCTACCTATGAAAAAAACAAAAAAAACATAAGGAAAAGAAACTCTTCCTCCTCATATTCGTAATACTTGTAACACAGCAACATTGATACTAACCCCGAACAACGAAACGAAGGTCACCTGTCATCAAGATGATTGTGAAGAAGAATAAGGTTGTGAATATCCGTACTGCCATTGCCTTAGTGTAGTAGTCCAGCTACAGATTCCAGGTTTACATCCCCCTGGGGCCCCGTAGTCCATATTTTTTAATAATTCCTACAATAAAATTTTACAATTAGACTTACAGATTTTTATGCAAATTTATCTGCGAGAATATATTTAAAAAAGTAAAATCCCGGTAAAAGACAAAAGGGTGGACAATTGCATTACCTATTAAGTATTATAGAAACATATTAAAGGAAGCATATATATGTCGGATTAACATTAGAATTTAAAGTGCATAACGAATCTTCGTTTGAATTAGCCATCGTTTTACGAAACCGAGATTATATTTACGCGTATATACAAGATTTTACAAAATATTATGAATATTGAGTTTAATGAAAAATAAGATTAACAAACGATAAGTTTAATTAATGATTAGAATAAAGAATAATAAGTTTAATGAATAACAAGAGTAACGAATAATATGTTTTACGAATAAAGAATTTAATTAACGCTATTAATAATGTTTCTGGGTTCAAACGAATCCACGGTCAACGGGATAACTATTTACTATGCGTAGAATAATTTCAAACACAAAAAAATACGATTGCTGAGACACTCGGTAAATTGCTCGATGTAACACTTTCCAAGGCGATCACACGAATGAATATCTGATCAAAATCTTTTCTCGCTGTACGACTGCATTTGTTTGTTATATGCGCGCTGGAAGCATCGAGAAGGTTCCAATCGCCGTTGCTAGGCAGTTTCTGCCAAGGATTTGTTGTATACTCTTTGGAAGCATCGAGAAAGATCCAAACGCCGTTGCTAGGCAATTTCTGTCTGGAGTTTGATTCCTAATACAACGTGTGTCCCATTATTTCCACATCTTGAAAGTACAATTCTATGTGATTTCTAGTGAGAACTATACAACCGATCCACACCTTCGTCAGGCAAAACGTTTATCCCGTGACCGTGGCTACGTTCGGCGACCAGTTGTCACCTCGAACCCACTTTCGCTATCACAAATATCGAAGAATTACAATCAGATTGAATGACAACAATTGCTTAATTACAGCTATGATAAAATCCAGGCTAAAGCATTAGAAGACTTTCCCAACAGTGCAAGGGGAAGGCTCCGATTTTCCTTTCATCTCCGACATATAAATAAGCGTAGCGACATAGAAGAGAGAGAAATTATTCCTTAGTTCAGAGTAGTTAATTCCTCAGTTTTGTGTGATTAGTTCCTCAGTTCTTGGTGATTAATTCCTTGGTTCTTGGCGATCAGTTCCCCAATTCTTGCAAGTAATTTCTTTGTTCATAGCGATTAATTCTCAATTCCTTTAGCTCCTAATTTCTCAATTCCTTTGCCTTTCAATTCTTTAATTCCTTAGCTTTTCAGCTCTTAGTTCCTTTAGCTCATAGTTTTCTGCTCTCAGTTCTTAAGTTCTTTAGTCCTTTAGTTCTTTAGCTTTTAGTTCCTTGTTTCATTAGTTCCCAGTTCTTGTTAGTCTTGTTAATCGACGTGTTTGTATTTGTATATTATAGAAAATCAATCAAATTAAAACCTTGTAATTATTAAGAGTGAAAACGTATTGCGAACGGTTGTAACTTCGAGTATTCGAAATCTCAACGACAATTCTGTCAATATCCAGTTAGAATTAGAATAAACAATAGTTATGAAGAATATCTGTCTAATAACATAATAGGATTAAGCGAACATTTATTTTCACCAACTTTAATCCTCTCCCTTGCCAGTACTCCTGCGCGTAGCAGGTTAAGATAAATGGAATATCCAGAGTGGAATTTGTCCTATTGTTGTCGAGGAAACAGAGTTTGAAAATTCGCACAGCATACTCGAATTTGGCTGATTATACCGGAGCTACTATTTTATATTTTCTGCGGACTAATCGTTTGCTGTCTCGTATTTTATTGTATAGAATTTTAACGAAAATTATTCGCCGGTTTCACCTAAGAGACTACCATCAAAGAAAATCGCATTCACGCGTATCGTGAATGACATTCCACTTCAAAATATATCTTCCTTGTTTCGGAACTCGATAAAGTCAGACAAACGTAATTTAAACGTGGTAATTAAGCGATAAAACTTGAATATTAAAGAAGAAAAATAGAAAAATTATTGTTTGCCACGATTGTTTACACAACGATTTTAAAATGGAGATCAGAGTTAGATTTCCACCGTGATATCATGTAACAGCTAACAATATATGTAGTATCGGGGAAAAGGGCCTAAGAAACATCGAATTAACCATGAACAGTGTCGCGAGAGCCGAGGCGCCGTCGGGTCCATCAATGTGTCGTCGGTCTTTTCAACTGTATAGTTTTGTAGAAAAGGCCTTACGTGACCCTGGCAACGAGCGTCTGCGGAACACGTGCGTGGTGGGCCTAGGAAAAGAGAAAGGGATGCTATAACATTATTTCGGCTTCAAAGACCCACAATTTTCAACAATACCTATTGTTTTAAATATTTTTGTGTTGAAATATCGTCGTTAGGGTGTCTCTTTTGTACTGCAGGATTACCCGAAATAATTATACTTGTCGTATACAGCTAAACAACTACAGGCAGTTGATTCTATTCCTGCAACGTGTTGGATTCGTGTTTACATGGTACGATGATTAGAATGACTTAGACGTGGGTTGGGGGCGGGGGTGTGAGTAATTATGTTTCAGCCAGGCTTGGATAGAGAACGCGTTTAATCGACGTTTAAAGGTCCGCTTAAAATACACATGCTCCGGTAGTTTCTAATTGGATCGTTATAGATGTCGTATACTTTCTGCTAAATCCGTTTTTGGGAGACATTAAGATGAAAAAGGTCGTATTTTTAAAGAAGGGGAGAGAGGTGGTATGCTTTGGATAAAGGTAACAATTTTATATGAAGGATGATTATTGTAAACATTGAATACAATTGGGGAAAATTGAGAAACTGGTGCAACTTGTTGTATTATGAGCTACAGACCTGGTGCTGTGTCTATCTCTTATCACATTAATACAATGGATGGGACATTTGTATGGCGTTTTTTGATAATGGAAAACGTGTTCGTGCTGTATGTTTTGCGTTCAATAACAGGAAATGATTCTGCAATTTCAGTAATTCAAAGTACTTGCAGTATAATGATAAGCATAATACAATATAGATTTGCATTTCATCCGGCTACTGAAGGAAATACTTGTTTGACGATGGAACAGATCATTGCTAAGAAAGGAAGAAACGAACAGATTGTGTATCTATAATCTATTCTAAATTAAGATCATCGTTTCACGTTTAATATTTTAGATCTGCAAAAGGTGATTCACATTTCATTGTGACGACTGTATACATTGAAGCTATATTTGTCCTTGCTATTTTTTGTTATTTGTGAAAATATGTAGGATGTATAATAGACAAATATAGGGTGGATACAAATAGCCTTAACTCTTCTGGCAAAAGGAGAAAAAAAAAAATAAAGGGTGATAAGGAAATGGGCATACCATGCAAATAATTTCAATATATAGTCATTTGAAGCATGGTAATGAGCATGGTAGTGTTAAATTCTTAGAAATATGTAATACCCAAATATGAAATTTGTATTATTTAAGTGTTTCAATATGTTGGGTATTCCTGGGTCGACACTTATAATTTTTGCCTTAGGAAGTTGAAGAAAATTACATTTATGACATGAATTTTATAATAAGCCTCCTGCTCTATGGGAAAGCCATATTGTGAAAGGCATCTAAACATGTATGTATTGTTTAAATATTATTGCTTTTATTATATTCAAAAAAAAAGAAATATTGTGATGTTAATACAATGAGTCATAAAATGTTCAAATGCGTTGCGTCAAAATTTTCATGACAATTTTTATATTTATAAAAGTTTTGTCTTGTTTTAATTACACAAGTACATGATAGTTGTAACAAACTTTTGTTCCATCAGTTTTCCGGCAGGTAAAAATCAAAATATACTCATTGAAGTCAAATGTTTTTCAGATTCAAAATTGCAAATTTAATATAATTGTTTTACGGATTCAACAGTATTCTCTTAGGTGGAATAATTACTTAAAACATATTACTTGTGCTTTTGATACGCTGAGAACAGAAGAAGATCTCGTTGATGTAACTTTGAGCTGCGAAGGAAAAAGGAATAAGAGCACACAAAATGCTATTATCTGCATGTAGTACATATTTTAGAGATTTATTTAAGGTAGAGTGAAATCATGAATTTAATAATTTATTACTGTTAACATATATTTTATAAATGATACTTATTCTATTTTAGGAAAATGCATGTCAGCATCCTGTTATAATATCTCGTAATGTAAAATTCGATGATTTGGCTGCATTGGTTGATTTTATGTATGAGGGTGAAGTAGATGTGGTTCGGGAACAATAAGCTAGTTTTTTAACAACTGCTGAACTGCTTGCTGTTCAGGGCCTTGCCGATGGTACAGGAAAAGATAATGACAGTTTGGTAGAGGTATGTTTTTCAAAATAGTTAAATATGATTAGATATTTTCTGCTTAAATTAAAATAATACACTTGTATCACGTTAAACTGTGTTTCTGGAAGACATTTTTATATCAACGTTATTGTTTTTGTGTTCGTAATGACGCAATTTTATTTGATACTAGTGCTTCAAATAAATAATTGAAAGTCAATAGATCTTGTTCATATATTTGATTTGAATGTAATTTAATATATTAATATTTTTACATGATTTATGTTCGTGCACCGGAAATGACGTTTACAAAATGGGGCACGCGGTTGGTTAGAATTAACCGCAGTACATCTTCATACGATATTGATTATTTCCTGTAAATGAAGAATTTTAATATAATGTACAAAATATATAAAATTTAGCATTAAAATTGTCGCACATATATTCTTAAAAATTAACTGGATTAATGTATTTTTCGAAAATTCTAAGAATGTAAGGTTAACGTAAGATTTTACACGGAACTAGTTTCCATTTTCGCGCGTAAGACCACGTCATAAAAGGGGGGGGGGGGGTATAGAAAGCGGACATTAGACGCGCAGCGTAGGCTTCCCTTAGTCATCTTATGACAGTGCTGTGAGGAGGGTGTGTTGCTCGGTGGTTTCAAATCCTTTGTGTGCAGTTGTGTGAATCTCTTCTGTTTTGTTCTACAACAAACACGAGCCGGATACAGGTTGGTATACTTTTTACTTATTCAATAATTAGGTGAAATAGTTGAGAAAGCATGGGGAGGACAAAAAAGGGACTTCCAAAAACTGACGCCGACAAGCCAAGTGAAACTGAACGGTTAGTATCCTGGATTAACGAAGTTCGCCGCAAATAGTCAAAGTGTCGCCGAAAGCTCAGACGCGATTTACGGATCGAAGCAATGCTGATGTGCGCTCTTTGCAAAGCTGAAATTGATTTACGCATCCGGCGATTATCAACAGCTTCAAAATGGCAGGAATATAAAAACAATGCTTGAAGAAGGTAAATTATACAAATAATGAACTCTACAATGGTGAAGACACAGAAAATCCGGGATCGTCTCAACAGAATCCACGGGAAGAGCCATCGTGTCCTGAATTGAGCAGTTTAGACGATTTCATGTCTAATTTGGCAGAAGTAAAAGTACCGTTACAACGCTGAAGTAGCGGGAAAAATGCAAGCGGTCAGGTTTGGATGACCTAACTGTGACTACTTTGACAAGAGGATTTCTCGCAACGTTTTATCTACCAAATGCGTAGAGATTTCAACAACTATATGGAATCTCGAGCGATTATGGTGCACCGTGTATTACGTCTGTGCTGCAGGAATAGAAATCGCATTACTATCTTGATGTATATATGGATATTTTTTGTTTGCAGTCTCACCGATCGAGGTGGCATTGGGACAAGCGGAGGGAGTTGGTGTTCGCAACGATGCTGAAGCGTACCGCAAGCTCGGGGACCCCATATTCTCTGGTCTCTGCGCCTTTCATTGGTTTGGTTTATATATTATATTATATGTATTGGTTTTTTTTATTTATATATTATATGTATTGGTTTGGTAATATACGTAATAATGAGCGTTCAAAATATTTTGGAAGAGTGTTTGCTCCGATATTTTTTATTTTCAGAAATATATACTTTGTATGTCTCTTTTAGTCTAAAGAAAATTTGTATAGTACATTTTAGCTTGTAGATTTAGTAGTATCGTTTCAAATATTCGCTCCATTATTCTGAACGTCAAGATTTTGTATATTTGCTTAATGTTAATTAACAGTTTTGTAGACTTTAAGAAATAAAATGAAATTAATAAAATTTGGAAAATGTTTACAATTTTTCTGCAATCTTCTAGTTCATATTAATGCCAAAAATCCTTTTCTGCCCAACATACTACACATAACAAAATTCTGTCGCAGGCAAGATGTACCCAGGCTGTTGGCCGTCATCGGCAACATTATTTGGCCTGTCTGTGTATGAGATAAGGAGCGGCGAGGGAGGATTGGTACGGGATAAAGAAGGGGGAAAAGTCTTTGTTTTTAGAAAATCGTGCATGAAGTTTTCTGGCTGACGAATGGGTTGCACCGTGATCAAGTTGTACATAAACGTCTCATCACTCCGAGCTTCCGTATCTTGAACATCCAAGCATCAACTAATTCGAAAATCGTCTGACGCGTGATACTCATAGGCTTGTTGTGACGAACTACGGCAAATTGTAGCAAATCTTATTTGGTGAGCTCTAATCCCTTTCGTTCGTTATCTGTGCAAATGTGTTTTCTCAGGTCCGGAAAAGTTTTTTCATAGCTTGTATCACCAGGTTGTATGCGAGTTGTCAACGCCGTTCGTCGCGCTTGGAAACACGCGTTCCCGGCTGATCACGAAAGATAAGCAGCAGCGGTCACGGAGCGGTCTAGGATGGGTGACCGCTCCGTGAGGCGTTGACGAAGAGGAGACGCGCCGAAGCCATTTTTCGCCCTTGGAGTTTTGAGCCCCTCTGGGGCGCTGGACAGCGCTAGGGGTAATGGCCGCTCTAACGCCAATTCAATAGTCAGGAAATATTAGGACTGGCTAGAACAAGAGCACGCGTGAAGGCGGTGCAACTGAAGTTAATTCATAAGAGGTTCCTGGAGCACCCCTGTCATACGCGTAGGATGGACATCGTGGAGTTTTAGTCGGTAAGAGTCCGACACTACTCTGCTGTTACGCAATTACTGCAACAGCGGAGCGTCCATGAGGATTTCTCCACGTAAAAAAAAAAAAGGTTATATGCGAGTTACTCTGGCTTATGAATATGCCTTGTTCAAAGTTGACCAAGCTGAATACTGTCACAGCTCTCTATCTTCCCATTCGAATTAAGATAATAAGAGCTTTTTTGAGGTATAGAGTAAATTGAATGCATCTTTGTTGAGTCTAGATGATCCAGAATGGCGAACTACTGCAAGTAGAGCAACTAATCGACGTAATAGACATATCGTAATATGTTTAATATGGATAGGAAATTGTTTTGATATGTAACAATCATTGCAATAATTATGTCCGTTCGGAAGTCGTATTACTAGATACTTATTTTCACAGATTTCAATTCACTTATCCACTGATTGATGTTGGGACAAATGAGGAACTTCGCATGTTATTAGATTAACAAGTAAAATGTATTGTTCCTGATAAATGGTATGCAGAATAGCAATGGAAATAAAAAGACTGGTTTATATTACAGTTCAGGTGACTGATAGTAGGAAAGCAGTGATGGAAAATGAGGCAACGTATTATAAAATTGAATCCCTAAGTATAGCATGTAGATAATATTTTGAGTGTTGACGGAGGACAAAATTATGCACATTCCTTTTTCAATTCCAAGGAAATACATCATCGATGAGTCAGTTGTCAAAACATGATGGAAATTGCTCATTGTTAATTGAACAAGTTTGATATAATTACACAAGCTAAAGATTTAACTTGAAATTTGTTTGAAGAAATTTTTTTTTGCTTATACCTGATTTCAAGTGCGGTATTAAGTATCATGCTTTTATACCTATTGTTTTAAATATTTTTGTGTTGAAATAACGTCGTTTCGGTGTCTGTTTTGTACTGCAGGAATACCCGAAATAATTATACTCGTCCGTGTACAGCTAAACAACGACAGGCAGTTGATTCTATTCCTGGAACGCGTTGGATTCGTGTTTACATGGTACGTTGATTAGAATGACTTAGAGGTGGGTTACTGGGGGTGTGAGTAATTATGTTTCAGCCAGGCTTGGATAGAGAACGCGTTTAATCGACGTTTAAAGGTCCGCTTAAAATATACATGCTCCGGTAGTTTCTAATTGGATCGTTATAGATGTCGTATACTTTCTGCTAAATCCGTTTTTGGGAGACATTAAGATGAAAAAGTTCATATTTTTAAAGAGGGGAAGAGAGGTGGTATGCTTTGGATAAAGGTAACAATTTTATATTGTTACGACCGTTCGCGGAGAGACGCGGTCGCTAGGAAAACGCGTCAGCGAGAGGCGTAAATTCTCGCTACGATTATGTTAATGGACGCCACGAAATAGTCGTTCCCCTGTTTCGGATAAGACAACAGAGGTGGTTTAATGAATGTAACACTGTATTAACAGGTTAACCAAGAATGATATATTTTACAATAATATGATGAAGAAGTTGTCGGAAAGAGTTTCGGACTAAATCACAATCCAGAGGAGACAAAGTACCAAAATGAAAACTTTCGAATTTATACAAGTAAGAAAACTTAAATACATATAAAATTCCACCTATCCGATACGAGATGATATGTGAATTTCGTATATGTTGAATTTAAAAAGCGGTGTTCCATAAAACACAAGAAATACAACGTGTTTTTCACTACTTTAATAATAGTCATTCACTAAACTACGAATCGGATATCGACAAAGAGCTGAGTTTAAACTAGGCAAATCAAATTCGTTCCAACTATTTCTCTTCGCCACTAAAAAGCAAAAAATACTGACGTTCAAAGAGAAACAAAGGAGCAAATAGAAAAAAAGAGGAGAAAAAATGAAGAAGAAAAAAGAAGCCCTACAATGCAACAAGTCGTATCGCGGATCTCTTTGAAAGAAACTAGCAAAGGATCGGTTTAACGTCTTAGGCACGATTAAATTTTGTACGGGGCTGTTACTCTGTACGGCAGAGTTTGATGCAAATGACGCATAAAAGATACAGCACTGCAATATGTAACGGATAATACGGTTCTCTACGCAAGCACATTGCATAAATAAATGATAATTTATCTTAAAAGTATGATGCATATACTTGAAATATGTACAAACAGTAGTTCCATAATCCTTATTTGAGGCTAAACATTCTGATCTCGCACTATTAGATATATATTACTCATTATTCCCCCCCCCCCGCCCCTCCCTCTCATTCGACCACTCCCCAAAGTTACACAGCACAAAAAACA
Organism: Bombus sylvicola; assembly: GCA_019677175.1. Lineage (NCBI taxonomy): Eukaryota > Metazoa > Arthropoda > Insecta > Hymenoptera > Apidae > Bombus > Bombus sylvicola. Next base: position 15,075 of record JACSOB010000152.1, read on the forward strand.
GACTACCGAAGCGTCCTGTTTTGCGACCAAGTTTTCAGGACGGAAGAAAATAAAAAAAATTCATAAAAACACTCCGCTCCCCAGCGGCTTAAACACAAAAGTTGTATTATACACGAAAAATGTAAAGCGCCGACACATAATACAGCATGGCTACGACGTACCGCCGCGTATCGGTACCTTTGCCTAATATATCATTACAAAAATTCACCGTTTATTGTGAATATGTAGCCAAAACTGTATCTGGGGCTGAATAAACAAATAAAAAAAAAATATATTATTCATTATAAAATATATATGAAACTTTACTTCCTTTAGTTGCGTTCCTGCTGAGTTGGACGTCTGCGGTGATGACAGCGACTGTGATAATAACGATGCGAGCACACTGACCTTAGAGGATCATTAACACCGCGTTGTAGTCATAGTAATACACCCTGTGTAGCGCCTGCGCCTTCTGTAATACACCCAGTGTAGTGTCCTGCGCCTTCTGTAATACACCCAGTGTAGCGTCTGCGCCTTCTGTAATACACCCAGTGTAGTGTCCTGCGCCTTCTGCAATACACCTAGTGTGGTGTCCTGCGCCTTCTGTAATACGCTCAGTGGTGTCTTGCGCCTTCTGTAATACACCTAGTGTGGTGTCCTGCGCCTTCTGTAATACGCTCAGTGGTGTCTTGCGCCTTCTGTAATACGCACACTGGTGTCCTGCGCCTTCAGTAATACGCCCAGTGTGCTGTCTTGCGCCTTTTGTAATGCACCCAACGTGGCAATACGATCCAACAAACTGAGATCTGTGTGCGATATCGAAAATGATCTGTCGTGTCATTGCGGTCTGACTGGTGGCTCGCAGAATGCAACTGGTACTTTTAATACAAACTATAACACTACTAATTTGCGTTCTCTTTCATTTCCTTGCTTGTCAAATCTCCGAACAAAGTTTTGTTGTTGAACTGGACCCTTGACTTATTTGGAACATCTAATCGAATGGTAAATAATATCAATTACACCGAGTCTAATGTTGAAAAAATACTGTGTATTTTAGCTGCACACGAAGACGTGTGATAGTCAGAATGGCCGTGTCGGAGATGAAAGGAAAACCGGAGCCTTCCCCTTGCACTGTTGGGAAAGTCTTCTAATGCTTTAGCCTAGACTTTATCATAGCTGTAATTAAACAATTGTTGTCATTCAATCTGATTGTAACTCTTCGATATTTGTGATAGCGAAAGTGGGTTCGAGGTGACAACTGGTCGCCGAACGTAGCCACGGTCACGGGATAAACGTTTTGCCTGACGAAGGTGTGGATCGGTTGTATAGTTCTCACTAGAAATCACATAGAATTGTACTTTCAAGATGTGGAAATAAATGATTGTCAGATGTCGATGCGTCTCCGCAGTACATTTTCAGCTAGCCTGAGGGCCCGTTATAAATCTTAAGATTTAGTTGACTAAAGTCCTTCAGACAGACAAACAATCCTTGTCCCAACTACGGGAAGATAGGGGAGACCTATTTTTCAACGAGCGGCGTCTCCCACTTGCAACTTTCCTTCGAGGGCGGCTAGCATCTTTTTCTAACCACCGATATGGAGATTGACCAATTAGCGGCAACGTCAATTTCCCCTTACTTTATGAACGAAGGCTTTTCTCGGCGAATCCGAGGATCCCGCCCCTTTAGACACACCGCATATAGTTTTCCTCCGTGACATCATCGACAAGGAAATTCATTTCTTCTTACGACCCCATCGACGAATAGAGTAACACCTTACGATCAGTGAATATTACACGTCCGACTTAGATTTTGTGAGCACGTTCATCTATCATCCCGTCGACCGCGGATTCGTTATTGAACATAAGATCATTGCCATTAGTTTCTCGTGTATCTAATTACCACGGTTATTGTCCAGTTCTATGATAATCGTTATTGCACTAGTCAATGTCATCTCTATTGCATAACGACAACGTGTAATCCAAACAAAGGTTCGTTTCACGCCCCTAACCCTAATTCTAATGTAAACCCGACAGATATATTAGATATAATATTGGTTGCATGGAACGTTCGTTCCGACTTTTTTAAGGAATTTAATAAAATAATAATTTTTACTCCATAACGAAATTTTAATTGATAACGAAGGAGGATCAATATAGGAATTTTATTTTCTACGATTTTCTATAGCAGGCAATTTTCTATGTCGTGAAAAGAAGTTGCCGGAAAGAGTTTCGGACTAATTCATAATCCAGAGAAGACAACGTACCAAAATAAAAACTTTCGTATTTATACAAGTAAGAAAACTGAACTATATATAAAATTCCATCTATTCGATACGAGAGGTTATGGGAATTTCGTATATATTGAATTTAAAGAGCAGTCTTCCATAAAATACATGAAATACAACGTGTTTTCACCACTCCAATAATTGTTAATCACCAAACAACGAATCGGATATCAGCGAAGAGCCGAGTTTAAACTCCGCAAATCAAATTCGTTCCAACTATTTCTCTTCGCCATTAAAAAAAAAAACTAGTGACGACCAAAGAGAAACAAAGGAGCAAATAGAAAAGAGTAGGAGAAAAGAAACAAGAAAAGAAACCCTTCAATCCAACAAGTCGTGTCGCGTATCTCTTTGAAGAAAACTTGCAAAGGTTCGGTTTAACGTCTTAGGTACGATTGAATTTTTGTGCGGGGATGTTCCTTCGTAGGGCAGGGTTTGACGCGAATTACGCGAAAACGATACAGCACAGCAATACGTGACGGATAATGCTGTTCTCTACGCAAGCACATTGGATAATTAAATGTTCATTTTTCATAAAGGTACGATACATATACGTGAAATTTAATAATTTACTTTAATAATTAATAATACAATTGAGTGTGATATATTTTAAAGCAGGGCAAAGCACATACACCCACGTCACAATTTTCACATTCAAGCGAGCTAGTGCTTTTCAAATTGTTCTTCGTTTTCTATCTTCTAGCGACATTTTTAGGTTAAAAATTGTAAAATATTGTAAGGATGCTGATCGGAATGTTAAAAGAGCATTTAATAATGATATATTTATTTTAACGGAAAGCAATAATTGATATCTGACACTTGTGTATCAAAAATAGACTATATATTTTGCCTGTATATATTGTTAACACTGTTATAAAAATTTTGTGCGGACAAGAAAAGTGTGAAACAAGGCAAACGAAAACGTGCGTTTAGCTTAAACGGTGGTGACCTAGTACCTCTCAAGTTGGGTGCTGGTGATATTTAAAGGGGAGTCCTCTCCAAGGTCGGTGCTGCTGAAATATAAAAAGGGTCCTCTCAAGGTCGGTGCTGCTTGGTATATGCAAAGGGGGTCCGATTCCCGGCGGAGCCAGCATCATCCGACCTAACGTAAAAAAACAAAAAACAACATAACCTTCAAACACAAAAAACAACACAAAAAAAACAAACAAAAAAAACAAAGAACAATGTCCTATTGTGTAATTACAGCTTAACATGTACAGCTTTTCCCTGTATCTTATTATTACATTCAATTGCATAATGATACCTGATTAAGAAAATTAGATTCTTCCCTGTAGTGGATTTTCTAATAAAAATCATTTTTAAAAAATTCGTTTAATCCAAATGTTTTATTTTTTACTTTTTTAGTCTTTACAGTTGTCGTCACAGTTGTCACATAAAAATGTATTTTCTCAAATTTCTCCTCGGCTAAACCAACAATTATCTCCAATAGAAAATTGTCAAGTTTTTGAAATGAGCATTCGTTTCAAATTTCAGTTTTTTACAGCTGTACGCAAAATGAACGTTATTTAGCTTCGATAGTATTACGCAGGCATACTGAAGGCACCACGAAGTGCAACGCGTCTATTGAGTGGTCCGCTCGAGCTGAAAAGTGCCACCGCGAGTCGTCTCGCGCATTAGCTGTCTCGAAAATGTTAGCGCATCTGATTCCAGGCGCGCCCGTTAGGCTCGCGCTCGACACTTCCGATAACGCCATAGGTGAGGTACTTCAACAGCGCGTCAACGATACCTGGCAGCCCCTAGGTTTCATGACGAAATCGCTATCCCCCGCGCAACGGAAGTACGGCGCGTACGATCCAGAGTTACTAACGATGTACACCGCGGTGAAACGATTCAGGCACACAGACGAAGGGAGAGATTTCGGGATCTACACGGATAACAAACCCCTAGTATACGCGTTTGATCAAAATCCCGATAAGTGTTCGCCGAGGCAATTTCGTCATCTGGACTACGACGGACAATTTACGACCGATATTCGACACTTAAAAGGGATAGACAACAATGTAGCCGATACTCTATCCCGGATCGAAACGATCGGGAAATCAGTCGATAATCCAACGCAAGCCACAGCGCAATTGAACGATGCCGAGCTGCGCGAGAACATTAGGTCAGCCTCTAGTGCGCTGAAATTAAGAAAAGGACAAATTCCCGATCAAGATGTCGGAATATATTGTGATCTTTCGACCGCAGACCTGCAACCATTCGTATCGGAACCGTTACGACGCACAGTATTTCGTATATCGCGCACAGTATACCGGGCAAAACAATATCGCCGCTACGTCGAACAAAGACGAATTTGAATCATCCGACTTCCCCCACGACCAGTACAGATAAACCGACGCTAGCGAAAGAGTACAGTATCTTCGAGTATCTACGACTATCAACGAGCGATCTACCGAATTACGTGATTGATCATTTATCGAGGTTTCATCCGCGATTTTATGGTGCGATTTATACTTTGTATTAACGACTCAGCGATTATAATATGTACTTTAATATATTATTTGAATAAATTCGACGGTTACGACAACGAACGATGACCTCAAATAAAGCTCACGGTCAAGCTTCCGATATACTTTTAGCGCCGGGCCCGCCGCCCCCCGCCCCAGAGGGTTCCAGCTTGGACGCTTGGCGGCTCAGCGCCTCGGGGCCGCCAAGCAGTCCGGTAGGGGACCGAGCTGCCTGGCACGGCGGCTCCGGCGACGAGGCGGTGTGACAATGGTTACACACCGCTCCATCATCGGTGGTATTAGGCGCGCGGGGGAGGCCCCGTTGCGACGCTCACAGCGGTTCCCGAGCCTCGCTCGATCGCAGCCGGGACAGTTATCGTGGAGGTTTTAGTCGGTTGGAGTCCGACACTACCACGCCGCTTTCCCCGGAAGCGGCCTGGCGTCCGTGCGGATTTCCTCCACGTGAAATATAAAAAAAAAATTTTCTCGCAACTGCGACGAATCATTCACAAAGCTCGTAAGCGACTCACAAGTTCCAGGATCAGGCTTTTTCCTCATCGCAAACGATTCGGCGATAAAAACAAAACACGGGTTACCTAAACACGATCTAAGGTCATTATGCCCGCGTACCTTGTCATTATAAACGACAAGAATTATTTATTTTATTATAAAATATTATATACACGTTTTTTACTATAAAACAAAGGAAGTAAAGTTTCATATATATTTTATTATGAATAACATATTTTTTTATTTGTTTATTTAGCCCCAGGTACAGTTTTGGATACATATTCACAAAAACGGTGAATTTTTGTAATGATATGTTAGGCAAAGGTACCGATACGCGGCGGCACGTCGTAGCCATGCTGTATTATGTGTCGGCGCTTTACATTTTTCGTGTATAATACAATTTTTGGGTTTAAGCCGCTGGGAAGCGGAGCGTTTTTATGAATTTTTTTTATTTTCTTCCGTCCTGAAAACTTGGTCGCAAAACAGGACGCTTCGGTAGTCTGCTTTTTTGGTGCTGTGTAACTTTGGGGAGTGGTCGAATGAGAGTTTAGCCTCAAATAAGAATTATGGAACTACAGTTTGTACAGGACGACGGTGGCTATGTTGTTACTGTAGCTGGCTGCAAACACATAGGTTGGCGGTTCGAATCCATTCCCTCCTGGATTTTGACATAAGTGTGTTCAGGATCAGAAGTAAAATGTGATGTGTGTGAGAATCCGTACTTGGGCGACGCAGCTTCTACGTCTTAGGTCTCTCTAGGAAATTACCTCCCCAGATGAGAAAAAAAAAGTAAAAAAAAAATAAAATAAAAAAAAAAAAGTAAACAAAAAAAAAAGGCTACATATGAAAACAACATAGAAAAAAATGTGAAAAAAAAAAAAAAAAAGCCTACCTATGAAAAAACAAACAAAAAAAAAAAAAGGAAAAGAAACTCTTCCTCCTCATATTCGTAATACTTGTAACACAGCAACATTGATACTAACCCCGAACAACGAAACGAAGGTCACCTGTCATCAAAATGATTGTGAAGAAGAATAAGGTTGTGAATATCCGTACTGCCATTGCCTTAGTGTAGTAGTCCAGCTACAGATTCCAGGTTTACATCCCCCTGGGGCCCCGTAGTCCATATTTTTTGATAATTCCTACAATAAAATTTTATAATTAGACTTACAGATTTTTATGCAAATTTATCTGCGAGAATATATTTAAAAAAGTAAAATCCCGGTAAAAGACAAAAGGGTGGACAATTGCATTACCTATTAAGTATTATAGAAACATATTAAAGGAAGCATATATATGTCGGATTAACATTAGAATTTAAAGTGCATAACGAATCTTCGTTTGAATTAGCCATCGTTTTACGAAACCGAGATTATATTTACGCGTATATACAAGATTTTACAAAATATTATGAATATTGAGTTTAATGAAAAATAAGATTAACAAACGATAAGTTTAATTAATGATTAGATTAAAGAATAATAAGTTTAATGAATAACAAGAGTAACGAATAATATGTTTTACGAATAAAGAATTTAATTAACGCTATTAATAATGTTTCCTGGGTTCAAACGAATCCACGGTCAACGGGATAACTATTTACTATGCGTAGAATAATTTCAAACACAAAAAAATACGATTGCTGAGACACTCGGTAAATTGCTCGATGTAACACTTTCCAAGGCGATCACACGAATGAATATCTGATCAAAATCTTTTCTCGCTGTACGACTGCATTTGTTTGTTATATGCGCGCTGGAAGCATCGAGAAGGTTCCAATCGCCGTTGCTAGGCAGTTTCTGCCAAGGGTTTGTTGTATACTCTTTGGAAGCATCGAGAAAGATCCAAACGCCGTTGCTAGGCAATTTCTGTCTGGAGTTTGATTCCTAATACAACGTGTGTCCCATTATTTCCACATCTTGAAAGTACAATTCTATGTGATTTCTAGTGAGAACTATACAACCGATCCACACCTTCGTCAGGCAAAACGTTTATCCCGTGACCGTGGCTACGTTCGGCGACCAGTTGTCACCTCGAACCCACTTTCGCTATCACAAATATCGAAGAATTACAATCAGATTGAATGACAACAATTGTTTAATTACAGCTATGATAAAATCCAGGCTAAAGCATTAGAAGACTTTCCCAAAATTACAAGGGGAAGGCTCCGATTTTCCTTTCATCTCCGACATATAAATAAGCGTAGCGACATAGAAGAGAGAGAAATTATTCCTTAGTTCAGAGTAGTTAATTCCTCAGTTTTGTGTGATTAGTTCCTCAGTTCTTGGTGATTAATTCCTTGGTTCTTGGCGATCAGTTCCCCAATTCTTGCAAGTAATTTCTTTGTTCATAGCGATTAATTCTCAATTCCTTTAGCTCCTAATTTCTCAATTCCTTTGCCTTTCAATTCTTTAGTTCCTTAGCTTTTCAGCTCTTAGTTCCTTTAGCTCATAGTTTTCTGCTCTCAGTTCTTAAGTTCTTTAGTCCTTTAGTTCTTTAGCTTTTAGTTCCTTGTTTCATTAGTTCCCAGTTCTTGTTAGTCTTGTTAATCGACGTGTTTGTATTTGTATATTATAGAAAATCAATCAAATTAAAACCTTGTAATTATTAAGAGTGAAAACGTATTGCGAACGGTTGTAACTTCGAGTATTCGAAATCTCAACGACAATTCTGTCAATATCCAGTTAGAATTAGAATAAACAATAGTTATGAAGAATATCTGTCTAATAACATAATAGGATTAAGCGAACATTTATTTTCACCAACTTTAATCCTCTCCCTTGCCAGTACTCCTGCGCGTAGCAGGTTAAGATAAATGGAAAATCCAGAGTGGAATTTGTCCTATTGTTGTCGAGGAAACAGAGTTTGAAAATTCGCACAGCATACTCGAATTTGGCTGATTATACCGGAGCTACTATTTTATATTTTCTGCGGATTAATCGTTTGCTGTCTCGTATTTTATTGTATAGAATTTTAACGAAAATTATTCGCCGGTTTCACCTAAGAGACTATCATCAAAGAAAATCGCATTCACGCGTATCGTGAATGACATTCCACTTCAAAATATATCTTCCTTGTTTCGGAACTCGATAAAGTCAGACAAACGTAATTTAAACGTGGTAATTAAGCGATAAAACTTGAATATTAAAGAAGAAAAATAGAAAAATTATTGTTTGCCACGATTGTTTACACAACGATTTTAAAATGGAGATCAGAGTTAGATTTCCACCGTGATATCATGTAACAGCTAACAATATATGTAGTATCGGGGAAAAGGGCCTAAGAAACATCGAATTAACCATGAACAGTGTCGCGAGAGCCGAGGCGCCGTCGGGTCCATCAATGTGTCGTCGGTCTTTTCAACTGTATAGTTTTGTAGAAAAGGCCTACGTGACCCTGGCAACGAGCGTCTGCGGAACACGTGCGTGGTGGGCCTAGGAAAAGACAAAGGGATGCTATAACATTATTTCGGCTTCAAAGACCCACAATTTTCAACAATACCTATTGTTTTAAATATTTTTGTGTTGAAATATCGTCGTTAGGGTGTCTCTTTTGTACTGCAGGATTACCCGAAATAATTATACTTGTCGTGTACAGCTAAACAACTACAGGCAGTTGATTCTATTCCTGGAACGCGTTGGATTCGTGTTTACATGGTACGATGATTAGAATGACTTAGAGGTGGGTTACCGGGGGTGTGAGTAATTATGTTTCAGCCAGGCTTGGATAGAGAACGCGTTTAATCGACGTTTAAAGGTCCGCTTAAAATACACATGCTCCGGTAGTTTCTAATTGGATCGTTATAGATGTCGTATACTTTCTGCTAAATCCGTTTTTGGGAGACATTAAGATGAAAAAGGTCGTATTTTTAAAGAAGGGGAGAGAGGTGGTATGCTTTGGATAAAGGTAACAATTTTATATTGTTACGACCGTTCGCGGAGAGACGCGGTCGCTAGGAAAACGCGTCAGCGAGAGGCGTAAATTCTCGCTACGATTATGTTAATCGACGCCACGAAATAGTCGTTCCCCTGTTTCGGTTAAGAACGAGAGGTGGTTTAATGAATGTAAATTAACATAACGGTTAACCAAGAATGATATATTTTACAATAATATGATGAAGAAGTTGCCGGAAATAGTTTTGGACTAATTCATAATCCAGAGAAGACAACGTACCAAAATAAAAACTTTCGTATTTATACATGTAAGAAAACTGAACTATATATAAAGTTCCATCTATTCGATACGAGAGGTTATGGGAATTTCGTATATATTGAATTTAAAGAGCAGTCTTCCATAAAACACAAGAAATACAACGTGTTTTTCACTACTTTAATAATAGTCATTCACTAAACTACGAATCGGATGTCGACAAAGAGCTGAGTTTAAACTAGGCAAATCAAATTCGTTCCAACTATTTCTCTTCGCCACTAAAGCAAAAAATACTGACGTTCAAAGAGAAACAAAGGAGCAAATAGAAAAAGAGGAGGAAAAAATGAAGAAGAAAGGAAGCCCTACAATGCAACAAGTCGTATCGCGGATCTCTTTGAAAGAAACTAGCAAAGGATCGGTTTAACGTCTTAGGCACGATTAAATTTTGTACGGGGCTGTTACTCTGTACGGCACGGAGTTTGACGCAAATGAGCGTATAAAAGATAAAGCACTGCAATATGTAACGGATAATGCGGTTCTCTACGCAAGCACATTGCATAAATAAATGATAATTTATCTTAAAAGTATGATGCATATACTTGAAATATGTACAAACAGTTGTTCCATAATCCTTCTTTGAAGGCTAAACATTCTGATCTCGCACTATTTGATATATATTATTCATTATTCCCCCCCCCCGCCTACCTCTCATTGCGACCACTCCCCCAAAGTTACACCGCACCAAAAAACAGAATACACGAAGCGTCCTGTTTTGCGACAAGTTTTCAGGACGGAAGAAAATAAAAAAATTCATAAAAACCACTTCCGCTAACAAAAAATAAATTGACGTTGTATAAAACACGAAAAGATAAGGGCAAAAGCAATTTCTATTCTGACCGATGTACCGCCGTGTTAACGGTACCTTTGCCTAATATATCCTATAGAATTACATACCGATGCTAGTTTGAATGGATATGGCGCTATTTTAATGCAGAAACTTGAAGGCTAAATAAACAAATAAAAAAAAAAAAAAAAAAAAAACGAGGAAAGAAACCAACAAAGTTAAATTCAAAATTCAGGGGTCCATTCGTGATGGTAGAGATTTGTAAGGAGATAGATACACCTTAAAACCTTAGACGGCAAACGGTCATACAAGGACAGACACGACAAATTGAGGAAAATGCCAGATAGTTGCGTTCCTGCTGAGTTGGACGTCTGCGGTGATGACAGCGACGGTGATAATAACGATGCGAGCACACTGAACTCAGAGGATCATTGACACCGCGTTGTAGTCATAGTAATACACCCAGTGTAGCGCCTGCGCCTTCAGTAATACATCCATTGTAGTGTCTTGCGCCTTCTGCAATACCAGTGTAGTGTCTTGCGCCTTCTGTAATACACCTAGTGTGGTGTCCTGCGCCTTCTGTAATACGCTCAGTGGTGTCTTGCGCCTTCTGTAATACGCTCAGTGATGTCTTGCGCCTTCTGTAATACGCTCAGTGATGTCTTGCGCCTTCTGTAATACGCTCAGTGATGTCTTGCGCCTTCTGTAATACGTACACTGGTGTCCTGCGCCTTCTGTTATACGCCCAGTGTGGTGTCCTGCGCCTTTTGTAATGCACCCAACGTGGCAATACGATCAAACAAACTGAGATCTGTGTGCGATATCGAAAATGATCTGTCGTGTCATTGCGGTCTGACCGGTGGCTCACAGAGTGTAACTGGCACTTTGAATACAAACTATAATACTACTAACTTGAGTTCTCTTTCATTTCCTTGCTTGCCAAATCTCCGAACAGAGTTTTGTTGTTGAACTGGACCCTTGACTTATTTGGAACATCTAATCGAATGGTAAATAATATCAATTACACCGAGTCTAATGTTGAAAAAAAATCTGTATTTTAGCTGCACACGAGGACGTGTGATAGTCAGAATGGCCGTGTCGGAGATGAAAGGAAAACCGGAGCCTTCCCCTTGCACTGTTGGGAAAGTCTTCTAATGCTTTAGCCTAGACTTTATCATAGCTGTAATTAAACAATTGTTGTCAAAGTGGGTGCGAGGTGACAACTGGTCGCCGAACGTAGCCACGGTCACGGGATAAACGTTTTGCCTGACGAAGGTGTGGATCGGTTGTATAGTTCTCACTAGAAATCACATAGAATTGTACTTTGAAGATGTTGAAATAATGGGACACACGTTGTATTAGGAATCAAACTCCAGACAGAAATTGCCTAGCAACGGCGTTTGGATCTTTCTCGATGCTTCCAAAGAGTATACAACAAATCCTTGGCAGAAACTGCCTAGCAACGGCGATTGGAACCTTCTCGATGCTTCCAGCGCGCATATAACAAACAAATGCAGTCGTACAGCGAGAAAAGATTTTGATCAGATATTCATTCGTGTGATCTCCTTGGAAAGTGTTACATCGAGCAATTTACCGAGTGTCTCAGCAATCGTATTTTTTTGTGTTTGAAATTATTCTACGCATAGTAAATAGTTATCCCGTTGACCGTGGATTCGTTTGAACCCAGGAACATTATTAATAGCGTTAATTAAATTCTTTATTCGTAAAACATATTATTCGTTACTCTTGTCATTCGTTAAACTTATTATTCTTTAATTTAATCATTAATTAAACTTATCGTTTGTTAATCTTATTATTCATTAAACTCAATATTCATTTTTTTTTAAATCTTGTATATACGCGTAAATATAATCTCTGTTTCGTAAAACGATGGCTAATTCAAACGAAGAATCGCTACGCGCCTTAAATTCTAATGCTAAAACCCGACATATATTTAGGTCTACCGTGGAGAGGTCGTCATGTGACGGGTTATTCCGTGGGGGTTGTGAGGCTCGAATTTGGTTGTTATACAAATTGTTAAGGTTTATTTAAATTTCAAATTGGAACGCTCATTCGCGTTATTGGTAGTTTTAGTCTACATTACGGCGCGTGCGCAGCGCGGGATGTGACAGTATAACTGTATCTTTCCAACTGTTTTCAACTACTTTCTCCTTGGCACCATTACTTGACCACTAGATCACCAGGCCCGATTTGGTCATCGGATTGCTGCCGCTAGACTGCTAGAATCTATGTTACGCGACTCTAGTCGCTTTTCTTAGTTTCTTAAATCTGCGCAATTTTTCTTTACGGATCAGCTTCGTCTAATTTCTTCGAAAGATTCGAATTAGAAATCTCAACATTTTCCAGTAATGTCTACTTTCTTTAAGAAAATCAAACTCGATGATACGAATAACGCGAGATTTGACTGTACATAAAGCTGTATTTAAAATAATATATTAAGGTACATCCTATAATCGCTGAGTCGTTAATACAAAGTATAAATCGCAAAATAAAATCGCGGATGAAAACTCGATAAATGATCAATCACGTAATTCGGTAGATCGCTCGTTGATAGTCGTAGATACTCGAAGATACTGTACTCTTTCGCTAGCGTCGGTTTATCTATACTGGTCGGGGGGGGGGAGTCGGATGATTCAAATTCGCCTTTGTTCGACGTAGCGGCGTCTAAAATTTTTTTAAAAACGATTTTTATTAGAAAATCCACTACAGGGAAGAATCTAATTTTCTTAGTCAGGTATCATTATGCAATTGAATGTAATAATAAGATACAGGGAAAAGCTGTACATGTTAAGCTTGTAATTACACAATAGGATATTGTTGGATTGCTGGACTTTATTTACTTCATTTTGTATTTTTTATTTTATTACCAAAAATAAAAACATGACCAGCTCGCGGATTAGTTCAATTCCAAGATTTTTAGACGCGATTCGATGCAGTTTTTAATTCTCTACAGAAGAGTATACAAGTACTTCATTTGAAGAATGATTAGTTTGAAAGATATCTTAAATTTAACTTTTTTTATTTTATTTTATTTTATTTCTTTTATTCCTTTCTTTATTTTATTTTATTTTTTTATTTTTTTTTTTATTTTGTACTTTACAATTCGTACAGCTGAACATTAAATTTAATATTGTAGGACTTGTGAGAATGGAAAGGTAGGATAAGAGAGAGTTAACAAGTTTTTAAGCTTTCATTAGTTTTTATTCACCTACAGTCTTGACTAAGAATACACAATTCAGTACTAATATATATAGAAAAATACAAATATCCACATTATACTGTACATACAACCATACATACAAAACCATACATACAAAACGATATTTGACTAAGAATATACAATTCAGTACTAATATATATAGAAAAATACAAATATCCACATAATACTGTACATACAACCATACATACAAAACCATACATACAAGAATTATTATACTTAGAAAAAAAAAGTCTGGAAAGTGTAGCGATTATTGGGGATCGAGGTATCCCAACTCCAGCCAGTATGCTGCCATATCTCTTGCGGATTCTCCCGGCTCTCGGTCCAGCAGCAACCTTGCAGTTATTGCTTCTCCTGGAGAAGGATCGATGTTGACTAGGCTCCCTGTCCGTCTCAACATGGTGAATTGGGCCACTCGATGTCTCTTCCCTTGGATCGGTTGTTCTCGTACACCTGGCAGGACGATTTTTCTAGCCCACGGTGCCATTTTTGCCAAATTACGGGGCAGTAGCCGTATTGAATCGAGACATTGCTCGCTTTCTAACCCCCAATCGACTAGAAAGACGATGTAGCCAGTCATGGTCCTTTGTAAAAGGATGGCTCTTTCCCAAGCGCTAGCTTCCTTAAAATCTACTAGCACGGCGACTAGCATCCCTGTTCTTAAACTCTTCGCCTTCGGCAAGTACTCCATGGGATGTTCCATCATCTCCAAATTGAGTGTTTGGGTTATCTTCGGCCATCCAGCCAAACGGACCCACATGGTGGTAAGTGATTCGACTCGAACCACCCGAACGGGAACTCCTTCTCGGAACCGATTGTTTGTCTTTTGTAAAATCTCCATGTTTTACAAGTTTTCGAAAAAATTTCGAATGTTAATGTTCGACTATACTGATCTGCCTAGTTTACGTGTCTAGGTCGGATGATGCTGGCTGCCCCGGGAATCGGACCCCCTTTATATACCAGCAGCACCGACCTTGGAGAGGACCCCCTTTAAATATCAGCAGCACCGACCTTGGAGAGGACCCCCTTTAAATATCAGCAGCACCGACCTTTGAGAGGACCCCCTTTAAATATCAGCAGCTCCGACCTTGGAGATGTACTAGGTCACCGTTTAAGCTAAACGCACGTTTTCGTTTGCCTTGTTTCACACTTTTGTTGTCCGCACAAAATTTTATAACAGTATCAACAATATATACAGGCAAAATATATAGTCTATTTTTGATACACAAGTGTCAGATATCAATTATTGCTTTCCGTTAAAATAAATATATCATTATTAAATGCTCTTTTTAACATTCCGATCAGCATCCTTACAATATTTTACAATTTTTAACCTAAAAATGTCGCTAGAGGATAGAAAACGAAGAACAATTTGAAAAGCACTAGCTCGCTTGAATGTGAAAATTGTGACGTGGGTGTATGTGCTTTGCCCTGCTTTAAAATATATCACACTCAATTGTATTATTAAATATTAAAGTAAATTATTAAATTTCACGTATATGTATCGTACCTTTATGAAAAATAAACATTTAATTATCCAATGTGCTTACGTAGAGAACAGCATTATCCGTCACGTATTGCTGTGCTGTATCGTTTTCGCGTAATTCGCGTCAAACCCTGCCCTACGAAGGAACATCCCCGCACAAAATTCAATCGTACCTAAGACGTTAAACCGAAACTTTGCAAGTTTTCTTCAAAGAGATACGCGACACGACTTGTTGGATTGAAGGGTTTCTTTTCTTGTTTCTTTTCTCCTACTCCTTTTCTATTTGCTCCTTTGTTTCTCTTTGGTCGTCACTAGTTTTCGTTTTAATGGCGAAGAGAAATAGTTGGAACGAATTTGATTTGCGGAGTTTAAACTCGGCTCTTCGCTGATATCCGATTCGTTGTTTGGTGATTAACAATTATTGGAGTGGTGAAAAACACGTTGTATTTCATGTATTTTATGGAAGATTGCTCTTTAAATTCAATATATACGAAATTCCCATAACCTCTCGTATCGAATAGATGGAATTTTATATATAGTTCAGTTTTCTTACTTGTATAAATACGAAAGTTTTTATTTTGGTACGTCGTCTTTTCTGGATTATGAATTAGTACGAAACTCTTTCCGGCAACTTCGATTCACGACATAGAAAAATGCCTGCTATAGAAAATCGTAGAAAATAAAATTCCTATATTGATCCTCCTTCGTTATCAATTAAAATTTCGTTATGGAGTAAAAATTATTATTTTATTACATTCCTTAAAAAGTCGGAACGAACTTTCCATGCAACCAATATTATATCTAATATATCTGACGGGTTTACATTAGAATTAGGGTTAGGGGCGTGAAACGAACCTTTGTTTGGATTACACGTTGTCGTTATGCAATAGAGATGACATTGACTAGTGCAATAACGATTATCATAGAACTGGACAATAACCGTGGTAATTAGATACACGAGAAACTAATGGCAATGATCTTATGTTCAATAACGAATCCGCGGTCGACGGGATGATAGATGAACGTGCTCACAAAATCTAAGTCGGTCGTGTAATATTCACTGATCGTAAGGTGTTACTCTATTCGTCGATGGGGTCGCAAGAAGGAATGAATTTCCTTGTCGATGATGTCACGGAGGAAAACTATATGCGGTGTATCTAAAGGGGCGGGATCCTCGGATTCGCCGAGAAAAGCCTTCGTTCATAAAGTAAGGGAAATTGACGTTGCCGCCAATTGGTCAATCTCCATATCGGTGGTTAGAAAAAGATGCTAGCCGCCCTCGAAGGAAGGTTGCAAGTGGGAGACGCCGCTCGTTGAAAAATAGGTCTCCCCTATCTTCCCGTAGTTGGGACAAGGATTGTTTGTCTGTCTGAAGGACTTTAGTCAACTAAATCTTAAGATTTATAACGGGCCCTCAGGCTAGCTGAAAATGTACTGCGGAGACGCATCGACATCTGACAATCATCTTACTCGAAGGATAGGGTCTGCGTGTGGCGAGCCACGGGACAGAAACCGTTGGAATATTTACTGTCGCGTGCCGCCACAAATATTTCTTTTAAGGAGAGCTATAGAATTACTCCATACCTTTGTTAGACAAAGCGTTCGGCGACAGGCTGTCACCTCGAGCCCAAGCTCATCTTTCGAACGTTTCCCTGTAGAACGATCGTCGACCAATGATGCAAATATGGTTTCTGTTTGTTCTATAATATTTGACAAGTAAAAATGAACAGATCGCTTATGTCATTACAATAGAAAACCACATATTAGCCCAGTACTCTTCAGTTATGTATCTGTGGTGCGTCGCACACTTCTTTTTGATTATCTTTGCAAGTGGCTATCTTTGGTTATCTTTCCTATTTACAAACATAGTACGTACATTTTGCAATCGAGACGCTGCGTTGTAATCATATTAATTATATTAATTATAAATTATAAATAAACCTGCTTATCTTGCTATAAAATGAAACGACTCTATCAAGAAAGGTATTGATATTATCTCGAATGTAGACATTCGGAGTTTAAATCGTTAAACAATGATCCGTCTATTGAGATTGTGTTTTATCTGCCTCCAAGCTGAACGACTTTAACCGTTTTAGCACCACGCAGCGCGACCGCGCGGTTTACATACTGTTGTGAACTGTGCGTAATGTTTCAACACGATCGTCAACTTGCGACGCGCTCGGTTCCGAATGTAGCTCGTCGCGGGACATATCAGAGTTTCCTCTCGTAATTACTTCTTTTTCCAAATAATCGTAAATATCTTATACACCTGCATAGACAAAAAAAGAGCTGTGCGATCGCATCGATCGTTATTTCTCGGAAATAAATGAACGAAGCGCTATCGTGCTGCATGACACAATCTGACACGAATTCTTAAAACCCTCTGCACTAAAACTATTAAATTCGTCAAAAACGTTATTTTTGCGACATTATCATAGTAGTATGCTACATCACCTATATCGAAATAAAATAAATTCATTTTTACTATAACATTTTCGAAGAGAATATAATATTGTACATGTACCATGGGTTTTTACCATGTTTTACCATAATGAGCATTAACTTCTTCGGTACGTAACCTGAGAACGTTTCGAGTTGAAAAATATTTATAGCAATTCAGGGCCTTGCAGAAAATTAAGAGCTTCAACTTTAGAACGGTCCCTTAGGATTATTACGGGTCCGAGTAAATATATTGCAAAAATAGCGACCACCCTGACTGATGGACTATGGTTTATGGTAGGATAGTCACGGTACGTAAGAACGGTATAACTGCGGATGAATGATAGATCAATTATTGGAATTTCCTGTTTCGTTCCGAACGATTAATTTCCCAATTTCTAAATCCCTACAAACAAGGAAATTTTTCACTATTAATATAGACGGTAGTCGTAAACACCTGAATCACTGCGAATTATTGCACACCTTAGATTATACAAATATCTTGATGATTGCGTATATATATGTGCATTTACATTGCAAACTAAAAATTGTACTTTCTTTAGCCACCAATAAATTACGACAGCTAAGGGTGATCAAAACCTAAAAAAAAAAAAAAAATATTGCGAGATATTTATGCAAAACACACACACATGTAAATTAATACGTTCGAATTTCAAATTGTCCTTTCGAATCGCATCGCAAGCAACTAAGCTCTAGATATCGATGAATCTGGCAAACAAATCCGGTTCGCGGGGCTTAGTACACAATCCTGTCTGTGCATAATCGTGAACTGCCGCTTGTGGTCAAAATGCGCAGCGAAATGGAATTACGGTGCACGTAGTGGAAAGTGTCGAACAAACGGTAGCGAGAAGATAAGGATTCGTCCATCTCTACCAGAATATTAAATACAAAATAACCTTTAAAGCGGAAAGTCGAATTATTCTGTTGATTCTCTGTTTTGAAATTTTTTACTCTCCGTTCGGACTTGCCATCCATTAGTTCATTTCATCGGTCGAAATGCAGATTCTTAATTAATCAATTAATCTACTATATGTAAATTGTAACGTTTAGTGAAATTAAATGGAGAATCGTTCCTTGTCGTTGAACATTGATAAAAAATTTTGTAGGAAAAACTTGTGAAACGGAATTTAAATCCCGGGGCTAAACATGATTAAATACTGACAGTAAGTATTTGAAATACTTAAGGAGAACTCGATTTTTCAGAAATACATTAAATTTCAAAATAAGTAGAAGCAGAATGACAAATTTAAATATATAATGACATATAACTTATCGATAAATAAGTATTTCTTTTGAACAAAGGTTGCACGTTTGATTAATATTTTTCAAATGCAATCAAATTGAATTGTTATTAGTTTCGATATATGTATGTGTATAATTTTAATCGCTCTGATATTGTCACGCCACGAGGCTTACTATAGGCCATATTTCCAACCGTCGCTTGCGGTCCTGAGTTGTCGCACACGGATCATCTTATCTGCCCGACGGAAGATATACAATGTATCGACGAGCGCATAGTTGTCACCAAGCAGCGAGTCCCTGGAAACGTCGATTTCCGTCTGTTACGTCATACACATAAAGAAGGTGGCATACGTGATCATAGGCGCGAACAGTGGCGTGACCCGAGCGTAGTGGGGGTCGTCTCCCAGAGAAGACAAAGAAATGATCGAAGGGCAATCAGACCCTACTAAAGAGTCAAACGTTATACATCGAGAGGTCTGACGATTAAAATTAAAGTCGCATAGTCTAACGAATTCATTGAGAGATATCGTAATGTCAGGTCGACTTTCTGTAACATATTTAGTGTATTCATTGTTATTGTGATTAGTTCACGTTAAACAACCACCGTTCTTCTGTTTAATCAACATCTGTACAATCCATTTATTGTAAATAAATCATCATCATCATTAATGATCGAGAATAATTATAATATTATATTCCCGATATTACATTATACTTCCAATACTCGATATACTTTCGCGTATTGCGCGCAGTTTGTGCGTATTTACATCTTCTAACAATAACGATAATAATATCGAGCGAAGCTGACACTACAGGTAGTTGGTATTGTTCACGTTCGCGCATCGTTCCGAACAATCACTTCTCCGGGGAATGACGTCACGGACAAATGCAGCATCGTGATGGGTCGGTCAGCTTGAAGCATCACGGTCGCGACGGTGGTGAATAGAGCGCGCTCGACGAGTTAAAGAGAGGGGCGTCTGCATGAGGAGGGCAGAGCTGTCTCCGCACTGTGCTATTTTCATCGGCGCGCTACTGCTGGCCCAGATTCGATTCGACCGTCTCGGCGTGAACATCCGAGTTGTCCATGAGTTCGCAGGGCCTCCCGGTTCTCTTATATCGTCGTCTACGACTATCCACCAAACATGCAGTTAATAAATCCAATAGTTATTCGCCTTGTCGCTGGTTGACCACGTTGGCCAACGCCAACCTCTTACGCGTAAATCTTAAAATCTCAAGATCAGTTAAGTGATTGTAAGCCATGTATAATACATATACGTGTGTGTGCGTGTGTATATACATATTGTAATACATATCTCGTGATGTTAGTGGAAGTTCATCAAACGTATTATATTCGCTGGAGTGAGAGATAGAAAGGCGTGTTTTTACGACCTGTTCCTGCTACGGAATTATTGCGAGGTGAAATCGTGTACAACACGTAGTGTGTATTACACAGTGTGTATAAGATATGACTATCGGCGTAACTACTGGCACAAGACTGAGATACAGCTTCTCACCGTGACCAGGCTTGTCGCGTTGTCAGATGACCTTAGGGTGCGTTTCTCTTGGTTACACTTTTTCTTTCGTTCTCCGCTGCTAGAAATGTTATGTGGTCTGATATCTCCATCGGATTATGTATAGTCGATAAAGAAAGAGCGAGTGTTCGTATGAAAATAAAATCCTATGACTTTACAGTGGAAACGTATTTCGCTTTTTTCTATTTTTTAAAGAAAACGTAATACGCTAAAAACTGAAGAGCAATTCTGCCGAAAATACATGCATCTGTCGTTTAGCTAGACGTATCGTTAAAACGTATTTTTCGTCGCTGCAAGTGAAGCGTAAAGGAAAAACACGATTTGATTAACCATTCGTTTCTTGGAACTTTTCAGTTCAAACAAAAGTTTTCCGAAAACTCGACTTTCCTTATTTATCTGTTAAGGAAATAGAGGATTCGGAAATACAAATAATTGCTTTATTTCACACACAACAGCTATACATCTATATTACACTCTGAAGAACGTCTTGCACACACGCTTGTTGCCAACCGACTCTCCCAGATTCTTCTAACATCTGGCGACAGTCTTTTGTCTCAACTAAGACCTGGACGCCCTCTGACTCTTACACACACACTCTCATGTACAGTGTAAATGTATCACTTTCCTAACACGCCTCCTTACATTTATACTGTACACTTAATTGTATTTACGTGCTTGTCGAATTGATTAACAGAAAATTTAACACATATTGCTTTATTTACATTCCTCTTATTTTACATTCAACCAAGACCTAAACCTTTCGAATTTCTCCCTACACAGTGCCTTCGTAAAAATATCCGCAGTATTTTCGTCTGTACTTACTTTAATTATATTTATCCTATTTTCCTTTAAGCATTCGTGAACATAGTGGTAATGAACTTCAATGTGTTTAGAATTTTTTGTGAAATTTCCGTACTTTGCTATACTTATCGCTCCCGAGTTTTCCTCATAAATTTTTACTACAAATTAAAAAATCATCTACATATATTAGCAAATAAACATTACATTATTCTTCTTAAAACCTAATCTCGTCACATACCAATCAAAACACTCATACCAATCTCTCGGACTTTCTTTTAACTCATAAATCGCTTTCGATAATTTACAAACTCTATTCATTCATTCTACATACCATATTCTTTGCAACATCGCTCTCTTTTCTCTTTTATTTGCAATGTCCTATTTTTTTTATCTCTTTCTTTTCCTCGCTTCGTTCTACTTTTGTTACATTTTCGCCCTTGTTCCTCGTAGATACTTTACCTTTCCTGCTTCTATCTTCCTCATTACCCTTCTCCAATTTTCTATTCCTTTTCCTCTTATAATTTTCTTCATTCTTACCATCTTCACTATTTTCACAACAAATCGCCTCCTCGAATGTACAAGGGATGTCTCCTCTACAATAATTTGTGTGAATCTCACTGCTGTTTTCCTTTTCTGATCTTTCTTGTTCATCTTCGCTTTCTGATGGCTTAAGTGGTTTTGGAAACTTTTTCACAATATATGCTGATGGCTCGCAATCATCATCTCCACCTGAATATTGTTTTTCTTCTTCATCTTCGTCAGAATCCAAATACATTATCACATTTCTAGCATTATTGATTTCTCTCCTCAAAGCCTTGAGCTCACTATGTTCACTGATCTTTTGTTCTTGTCTCTTAATCTCCGCGTCAGACATGGTTTTAATCCTCTGCTGTAACCATTCGCCTTTATCTTGTTTCGCTTTTAGTTGCTTTTCAAAATGTTGTTTTATATGTGTGACATAATCTGCCCTATCTCTCTCACGTTCCCTATCTCTTTCTCTTTCTCTTTCCCTGTCACGGTCCCTATCTCTTTCTCTTTCTCTTTCCCTGTCACGGTCCCTATCTCTTTCTCTTTCTCTTTCCCTGTCACGGTCCCTATCTCTTTCTCTTTCTCTTTCATACCACTACATTTGGCACTGTTTACTAAGTGCTCCTTCCCTTTCAATATACTTTTCATTTTATATATTCCGTTTTCTTTGACCGCTGTGGCTGTAAGTATATTGTTTTTATCTATTATTTTCGCAATATTTCCTTTTGAGATAACCGTATTGTTATTATCCGTTAACCTGCCTAAGCTAATTAAGTTTGCGGACATTTCTTTCACATAAAATACTTTCCTCATATTTATTTTATTTCTCTTTCCAAATGCTTCGAAATAACTTAAAACATTACCTACTTTCGTTGCCTTTATCGATCTATTATCGCCCAAATATATATTTACCGGTTCTTTAAGGTCGATAAATTTGTCAAAATAATCTATATCGTTAATTATATGATCGGTACAACCACTATCTAATAGCCACCTAATCTCATTATTACTTATCCCTTTCATCTTGCTGCTGTGTGCTGCGTGCGCCGTTGCTATCCATATGCCTGCTCTTGAGTTTCCCTGCTCGTCCGTGCCGGTTGTTGATTGACGATGAAAGTTTCCACGTCCCCTGCTCGTATAGCTTTTGTTTCCTCTTCCTCTGCTGCTGCCACGTGTTGACCCACGCCGATAACTGCTGCTGCTTCCCGCTTGGACGCCATTTTGACACTCTCTTGCAAAGTGTCCCACTCTTCCACATTTGAAGCATTCTTCCTTTTTTGCAGAAAAGGCGTTGGTTTGCCTTTCTCCTCGATTGGATTTATTTTTTTCTTCTCTGCTATTTTATTTTTTTTTTTTCACATACGCTACCGTTTGATTCTCTTCTTTCAATGCGTCTATTATGTCCGCTATGTAGCTGTATTCTTCGGGTAACGTATTCAGCATGTAATTCATCTTTTTCCCTCTCACTTACTTGTGCGCCCGCACTTTTTAATTCATTTATTAATTTTTCGAAATCGTTAAAGAATGATGCTGAATCACTGTAGTCCTCCAGTCTTATTTTTTCCAATCTCCTTCTGCATACGATCTGCAGTGCCGTCGACTCTTTCAAGTACATTTCATCGAACCTTTTTATTATATCATACGCCGTTTTTTCTTCCCTAACATACTCCAATTGTCTGTTCGATATTGCACTATATATTATATTTATTGCCTTCAAATCCTTTTTTGTCCCAATCTTCATTGTCTCTTTCGTTCTTCATTCTAGTTGTAACAACCTCGCATTCCTTATACTTGAGAAACATCGTGATTCTTTGCTTCCACATTCCATAATCCTCACCATCGAATGTAGGTATCATGATTTCCGATCTCTCCATTTTAATTGATTTATCCTTTTTTTTTCTTTTCTTACTCAAGCATTCCTACGTGCTCGAAGTATATTTTTCTTTTATTTTTATATCCTTGGAAAATTTCTTCCCGTACTCAACTCACTCGAACTAACTCGCAAGACTGAAAACCACGCACTAAATAGCTTGCAAAACTAGTAACCACGCTCTGCTACCATGTTAAGGAAATAGAGGATTTGGAAATACAAATAATTGCTTTATTTCACACACATCAGCTATACATCTATATTACACTCTGAAGAACGTCTTGCACACACGCTTGTTGCCAACCGACTCTCCCAGATTCTTCTAACATCTGGCGACAGTCTTTTGTCTCAACTAAGACCTGGACGCCCTCTGACTCTTACACACACACTCTCATGTACAGTGTAAATGTATCACTTTCCTAACATTATCAATTAATTAGTTAATAATTTGTCGAAATACGCATGTCGTACTAACTAAATCGTAGAGGAAGAAAACGAGGTACTTGATAATTTTCTGCTTCGAATATTCTCGTTCCAGCATGAGTTGCTTGAAAGCTCGATTTTTCGAAAATTGAATCACGCTGTTACGTAGTAAATGGTGTAGACATTCGATGGCTCATTCACGGCTCGTAATCTGCAAACAGGTCACACGCATCCCTTGGCATTGCGAGCACTCATTAGCGTGAGCGTTGCGATTATTAAGCGATCAGTGTGTAAATGGAAATGCGATAAAACACGAAGTAAACTCCGTCACGCGACCTTTTCCTCTTCTGGTCTACTACGTCTAACGAATGATTGTACGAGTGAACGTAATTTATTGCAACTTTTAGTGGCTCTGTTTCAAATCGCGCTCGATATTATCTATATATCGAAAAAAGTTCAAAAGCTCGCGCCATTTAACTTCTTATACGACCAAGTCAGAACTGTTATAGGAAATGATCATTTTGCTTGTGTCACTTTCACGTTTAAAGAAATCACAGGAACAGCGTAAAGTTATTTCAAGGTAGAAGGTATCTTTGCTTTGAAATATATGCAGTTTTCTTAAAATAGATGTTGGATATTCGTTTCTATCTTATTTTATTTTTTACGCTATTCCTTCATGTTAAATTTATGAAAATAAGCATTTCCATTTGCGTTATCTAATTTCTATACCCGAACAATGCGAATTTAATAACTTTATAAAAGGTGGGATTAATCAACTTGGCTTTCGAGGGGCTCGTTTATCGATCGATTGCGCCACGAATTGGTCCAACATCGCAGCTCAATCGTTCCGGCGCGGCATTTCCACTATTTTTATCGACAAGTTTTTCTCTAGGCACGTTGAACTTACGCGTGACCCGTAAAGGCTCGCTAGTTACGCATCATTGTCTAATCCATACGTATCGTTTCTGAAATATGGACGCAGAATGGGATGTCTCAACTTGTTTGAACGAATCTTAGAATCTTACGATATATATGAAATAATTGAAACATATTAACGGAAATTTTTATGGATTTTAACGCGATCGGAAATTCTGAAGATGTTAGAACATTGCAAATTGCGAAGCTTTTTCGCGATCTTTTTTATCGATAGTGAAATATAACGCACCTAAAAATATGATGGGAAAGATAGCATTACAAAATATACAGATGTTTCATAAACGGGAAAAGTTTCGATAAAAAATTACAGACTATTCGTTTATAATATACAATTATTAGATTATCATGCAATTTGGTTTCGAGAATCGTTTATGCGTTTCCAACGGTTTTTGCACCTCCGTGCGAATATATAAAATATGGATTTAACAAATAGAAGGGAAACACTAATTAAGCGGTAGTTTCGCCTGTGTTCGTTGAACGAGTATTAGTAAACGAGTATTAGTAAACAAGCATCGTGGACACGCGCTCCTCGCCGTAGAGGACAGTCAAATAAACAATTTAAACGATTTCGGGAATAAATTAATAGATCTGTTCGGTCCAGGAAAAGCAGTTAACGAGTATAAAGGCGAATTAACAACAGTGTTTCCTACGTAACAACGAGTTCGCGAGAAAAATAGGCAGATCGATGGCTGGCGAACGGGTGCGGCTCGACCTCGGGGGCCGATTTTTCCATCGGTATCGTGGAAAAACTACGGTCACCGGGGCGCATCCATTCGGCAACCCTGACCTTTGCTCGCGTCGAGAACGAGAAATTACGCGAGAAAGCATGGAATTTCACGTGTCGCTTTTTATTTTAACGATCGGACTGCTTCGGCTTTCTCGTTTCGCGGGTTTCAGCCTCTTGTTTCGCTGGCGTTGGTAATTTTACGCCGCGACACGCGCATTCACCTTCACACGTTCAGCTGTTTCTCGCTCTGTCGTGTAAAGCGCGTACCACAGCAATTACGTTCGCGCTGAATGATCGCCGTTTTTCGATCGTCGATACCTTTTTGAATTGCCAATGCTGTAATATGATACGTAAGACTTTGAAATGTTTACTCGTATTGTTTTATCTATTACTCGTTTTTATAAATGTTCATCAAAGGCAACCGTTATTAAAATCTCGGTTTAACGAAGAAACGATTGGAATGGGTAACGAATCGCTACGAAGCATACACGGAGGGGGCTGTTAGAGCGAAAGGTTTTATAACGAGCGAATCATACAGTGAACGAGTTTTATCGGTAAAATAAAGGTTTACGCGGAGTTAGGACTGTTCGATGTTTTCGATATTTTACATTTTTATCGCAAAATCGAAACTTTATATAAGAATATTGTTTGTGATTAATTTTCCAAGCTGTAAACAATTTAGAGATACAATGGCAGCTGCGGAGGTCGTTGAATTCATTAACAAACATTTCTCTTCATTTCATTCTACTGTTTTTCAGATCCTACCATCGTTCAC
Organism: Bombus sylvicola; assembly: GCA_019677175.1. Lineage (NCBI taxonomy): Eukaryota > Metazoa > Arthropoda > Insecta > Hymenoptera > Apidae > Bombus > Bombus sylvicola. Next base: position 41,324 of record JACSOB010000152.1, read on the forward strand.
ATGTTATGCTCATACGTGTTGATAAGCATGCAACATGTAACATGGATTTCGTGCAGCAATTCCAGAACCCTACGAACGGATTAGGCACAACGGATGGTTACTTTTCTCGAGATTATGATATATACGTTAGAATAAATGAAAAGGAAACTTTCCGTTCCGTTTATGATATTACATTATATATGTATTACAGAAGTCAACAAATTATTTAAATGGTTAATTATATTTTGCCGTAATGATTTTGATTAACGATTTCACATATTGTTTATAGAATAGATTAAATTAAAAGTATATAAAAATATAGGTAAAATTAAAAGTATTAAAAATGACTAAAGATAATAACACGGCTTGAACGTGAAATTATAAATTCATAACGCATTTTAATTTTTTTTTTCAGTGTGATATCGTTCGATTATCACTTTATTTAGTCATAACTGATAGTGTAGCTGCTTCATTAATTTTAATACCACCAAATTGATGTATCTTATTATTCACTGTACTTTATAGAAGCAGAAAATGTAGCGTAATTAATTGGGAACAATTCCAAGTAAACAACAACTGATAATAGCAAAAAAAAAAAAAAAAGAAAACGAGTCTCCGGGGACAAAAAGAAAAAGAAAATATTAAAAATATTCTAAACGAAGAAAAAATATTTCTCTGAAAAAATTAACCATCGAAAAACCTACCAGCGGATTTCGTGCCACAGAGAATTTCTTTCGAGTTTTAAAATTAAATTTTCTTCGCTTTCCATCGTCTCGTTCAACGAACACAGGCGAAACTACCGCTTAATTAGTGTTTCCCTTCTATTTGTTAAATCCATATTTTATATATTCGCACGGAGGTGCAAAAACCGTTGAAAACGCATAAACGATTCTCGAAACCAAATTGCATGATAATCTAATAATTGTATATTATAAACGAATAGTCTGTAATTTTTTATCGAAACTTTTCCCGTTTATGAAACATCTGTATATTTTGTAATGCTATCTTTCCCATCATATTTTTAGGTGCGTTATATTTCACTATCGATAAAAAAGATCGCGAAAAAGCTTCGCAATCTTGCAATGTTCTAACATCTTCAGAATTTCCGATCGCGTTAAAATCCATAAAAATTTCCGTTAATATGTTTCAATTATTTCATATATATCGTAAGATTCTAAGATTCGTTCAAACAAGTTGCAAGACATCCCATTCTGCGTCCATATTTCAGAAACGATACGTATGGATTAGACAATGATGCGTAACTAGCGAGCCTTTACGGGTCACGCGTAAGTTCAACGTGCCTAGAGAAAAACTTGTCGATAAAAATAGTGGAAATGCCGCGCCGGAACGATTGAGCTGCGATGTTGGACCAATTCGTGGCGCAATCGATCGATAAACGAGCCCCTCGAAAGCCAAGTTGATTAATCCCACCTTTTATAAAGTTATTAAATTCGCATTGTTCGGGTATAGAAATTAGATAACGCAAATGGAAATGCTTATTTTCATAAATTTAACATGAAGGAATAGCGTAAAAAATAAAATAAGATAGAAACGAATATCCAACATCTATTTTAAGAAAACTGCATATATTTCAAAGCAAAGATACCTTCTACCTTGAAATAACTTTACGCTGTTCCTGTGATTTCTTTAAACGTGAAAGTGACACAAGCAAAATGATCATTTCCTATAACAGTTCTGACTTGGTCGTATAAGAAGTTAAACGGCGCGAGCTTTTGAACTTTTTTCGATATATAGATAATATCGAGCGCGATTTGAAACAGAGCCACTAAAAGTTGCAATAAATTACGTTCACTCGTACAATCATTCGTTAGACGTAGTAGACCAGAAGAGGAAAAGGTCGCGTGACGGAGTTTACTTCGTGTTTTATCGCATTTCCATTTTACACACTGATCGCTTAATAATCGCAACGCTCACGCTAATGAGTGCTCGCAATGCCAAGGGATGCGTGCGACCTGTTTGCAGATTACGAGCCGTGAATGAGCCATCGAATGTCTACACCATTTACTACGTAACAGCGTGATTCAATTTTCGAAAAATCGAGCTTTCAAGCAACTCATGCTGGAACGAGAATATTCGAAGCAGAAAATTATCAAGTACCTCGTTTTCTTCCTCTACGATTTAGTTAGTACGACATGCGTATTTCGACAAATTATTAACTAATTAATTGATAAATAAGGAAAGTCGAGTTTTCGGAAAACTTTTGTTTGAACTGAAAAGTTCCAAGAAACGAATGGTTAATCAAATCGTGTTTTTCCTTTTACGCTTCACTTGCAGCGCGAAAAATACGTTTTAACGATACGTCTAGCTAAACGACAGATGCATGTATTTTCGGCAGAATTGCTCTTCAGTTTTTAGCGTATTACGTTTTCTTTAAAAAAATAAAAAAAAAGCGAAATACGTTTCCACTGTAAAGTCATAGGATTTTTATTTTCATACGAACACTCGCTCTTTCTTTATCGACTATACATAATCCGATGGAGATATCAGACCGCATAACATTTCTAGCAGCGGAGAACGAAAGAAAAAGTGTAACCAAGAGAAACGCACCCTAAGGTCATCTGACAACGCGACAAGCCTGGTCACGGTGAGAAGCTGTATCTCAGTCTTGTGCCAGTAGTTACGCCGATAGTCATATCTTATACACACTGTGTAATGCACACTACGTGTTGTACACGATTTCACCTCGCAATAATTCCGTAGCAGGAACAGGTGCAAAAACACGCCTTTCTCTCTCTCACTCCACCGAATATAATACGTTTGATGAACTTCCACTAATCATCACGAGATATGTATTACAATATGTATATATACACACGCACACACACGTATATGTATTATACATGGCTTACAATCACTTAACTGATCTTGAGATTTTAAGATTTACGCGTAAGAGGTTGGCGTTGGCCAACGTGGTCAACCAGCGACAAGGCGAATAACTATTGGATTTATTAACTGCATGTTTGGTGGATAGTCGTAGACGACGATATAAGAGAACCGGGAGGCCCTGCGAACTCATGGACAACTCGGATGTTCACGCCGAGACGGTCGAATCGAATCTGGGCCAGCAGTAGCGCGCCGATGAAAATAGCACAGTGCTGAGACAGCTCTGCCCTCCTCATGCAGACGCCCCTCTCTTTAACTCGTCGAGCGCGCTCTATTCGCCACCGTCGCGACCGTGATGCTTCAAGCTGACCGACCAATCACGATGCTGCATTTGTCCGTGACGTCATTCCCCGGAGAAGTGATTGTTCGGAACGATGCGCGAACGTGAACAATACCAACTACCTGTAGTGTCAGCTTCGCTCGATATTATTATCGTTATTGTTAGAAGATGTAAATACGCACAAACTGCGCGCAATACGCGAAAGTATATCGAGTATTGGAAGTATAATGTAATATCGGGAATATAATATTATAATTATTCTCGATCATTAATGATGATGATGATTTATTTACAATAAATGGATTGTACAGATGTTGATTAAACAGAAGAACGGTGGTTGTTTAACGTGAACTAATCACAATAACAATGAATACACTAAATATGTTACAGAAAGTCGACCTGACTTTACGATATCTCTCAATGAATTCGTTAGACTATGCGACTTTAATTTTAATCGTCAGACCTCTCGATGTATAACGTTTGACTCTTTAGTAGGGACTGATTGCCCTTCGATCATTTCTTTGTCTTCTCTGGGAGACGACCCCCACTACGCTCGGGTCACGCCACTGTTCGCGCCTATGATCACGTATGCCACCTTCTTTATGTGTATGACGTAACAGACGGAAATCGACGTTTCCAGGAACTCGCTGCTTGGTGACAACTATGCGCTCGTCGATACATTGTATATCTTCCGTCGGGCAGATAAGATGATCCGTCTGCGACAACTCAGGACCGCAAGCGACGGTTGGAAATATGGCCTATAGTAAGCCTCGTGGCGTAACAATATCAGAGCGATTAAAATTATACATATACATATATCGAAACTAATAACAATTCAATTTGATTGCTCAAACCATTTGAAAAATATTAATCAAACGTGCAACCTTTGTTCAAAAGAAATACTTATTTATCGATAAGTTATATGTCATTATATATTTAAATTTGTCATTCTGCTTCTACTTATTTTGAAATTTAATGTATTTCTGAAAAATCGAGTTCTCCTTAAGTATTTCAAATACTTACTGTCAGTATTTAATCATGTTTAGCCCCGGGATTTAAATTCCATTTCACAAGTTTTTTCCTACAAAATTTTTTGATCAATGTTCAACGACAAGGAACGATTCTCCATTTAATTCCACTAAACGTTACAATTTACATATAGTAGATTAATTGATTAATTAAGAATCTGCATTTCGACCGATGAAATGAACTAATGGATGGCAAGTCAGAACGGAGAGTAAAAAATTTCAAAACAGAGAATCAACAGAATAATTCGACTTTCCGCTTTAAAGGTTATTTTGTATTTAATATTCTGGTAGAGATGGACGAATCCTTATCTTCTCGCTACCGTTTGTTCCACACTTTCCACTACGTGCACCGTAATTCCATTTCGCTGTGCATTTTGACCACAAGCGGCAGTTCACGATTATGCACAGACAGGATTGTGTACTAAGCCCCGCGAACCGGATTTGTTTGCCAGATTCATCGATATCTAGAGCTTAGTTGCTTGCGATGCGATTCGAAAGGACAATTTGAAATTCGAACGTATTAATTTATATGTGTGTGTGTTTTGCATAAATATCTCGCAATTTTTTTTTTTTTTTTTTTTGATAGGTTTTGATCACCCTTAGCTGTCGTAATTTATTGGTGGCTAAAGAAAGTACAATTTTTAGTTTGCAATGTAAATGCACATATATATACGCAATCATCAAGATATTTGTATAATCTAAGGTGTGCAATAATTCGCAGTGATTCAGGTGTTTACGACTACCGTCTATATTAATAGTGAAAAATTTCCTTGTTTGTAGGGATTTAGAAATTGGGAAATTAATCGTTCGGAACGAAACAGGAAATTCCAATAATTGATCTATCATTCATCGCAGCTATACCGTTCTTACGTACCGTGACTATCCTACCATAAACCATAGTCCATCAGTCAGGGTGGTCGCTATTTTTGCAATATATTTACTCGGACCCGTAATAATCCTAAGGAACCGTTCTAAAGTTGAAGCTCTTACTTTTCTGCAAGGCCCTGAATTGCTATAAATATTTTTCAACTCGAAACGTTCTCAGGTTACGTACCGAAGAAGTTAATGCTCATTATGGTAAAACATGGTAAAACCCATGGTACATGTACAATATTATATTCTCTTCCAAAAATGTTATAGTAAAAATGAATTTATTTTATTTCGATATAGGTGATGTAGCATACTACTATGATAATGTCGCAAAAATAACGTTTTTGACGAATTTAATAGTTTTAGTGCAGAGGGTTTTAAGAATTCGTGTCAGATTGTGTCATGCAGCACGATAGCGCTTCGTTCATTTATTTCCGAGAAATAACGATCGACGCGATCGCACAGCCTCTTTTTCGTCTATGCAGGTGTATAAGATATTTACGATTATTTGAAAAAGAAGTAATTACGAGAGGAAACTCTGATATGTCTCGCGACGAGCTACATTCGGAACCGAGCGCGTCGCAAATTGACGATCGTGTTGAAACATTACGCACAGTTCACAACAGTATGTAAACCGCGCGGTCGCGCTGCGTGGTGCTAAAACGGTTAAAGTCGTTCAGCTTGGAGGCAGATAAAACACAATCTCAATAGACGGATCATTGTTTAACGATTTAAACTCCGAATGTCTACATTCGAGATAATATCAATACCTTTCTTGATAGAGTCGTTTCATTTTATAGCAAGATAAGCAGGTTTATTTATAATTTATAATTAATATAATTAATATAATTACAACGCAGCGTCTCGATTGCAAAATGTACGTACTATGTTTGTAAATAGGAAAGATAACCAAAGATAACCACTTGCAAAGATAAAAAAAAAAAGAAGTGTGCAACGCACCACAGATACATAACTGAAGAGTACTGGGCTAATATGTGGTTTTCTATTGTAATGACATAAGCGATCTGTTCATTTTTACTTGTCAAATATTATAGAACAAACAGAAACCATATTTGCATCATTGGTCGACGATCGTTCTACAGGGAAACGTTCGAAAGATGAGCTTGGGCTCGAGGTGACAGCCTGTCGCCGAACGCTTTGTCTAACAAAGGTATGGAGTAATTCTATAGCTCTCCTTAAAAGAAATATTTGTGGCGGCACGCGACAGTAAATATTCCAACGGTTTCTGTCCCGTGGCTCGCCACACGCAGACCCTATCCTTCGAGTAAGATGATTGTCAGATGTCGATGCGTCTCCGCAGTACATTTTCAGCTAGCCTGAGGGCCCGTTATAAATCTTAAGATTTAGTTGACTAAAGTCCTTCAGACAGACAAACAATCCTTGTCCCAACTACGGGAAGATAGGGGAGACCTATTTTTCAACGAGCGGCGTCTCCCACTTGCAACTTTCCTTCGAGGGCGGCTAGCATCTTTTTCTAACCACCGATATGGAGATTGACCAATTAGCGGCAACGTCAATTTCCCTTACTTTATGAACGAAGGCTTTTTCTCGGCGAATCCGAGGATCCCGCCCCTTTAGACACACCGCATATAGTTTTCCTCCGTGACATCATCGACAAGGAAATTCATTCCTTCTTACGACCCCATCGACGAATAGAGTAACACCTTACGATCAGTGAATATTACACGTCCGACTTAGATTTTTGTGAGCACGTTCATCTATCATCCCGTCGACCGCGGATTCGTTATTGAACATAAGATCATTGCCATTAGTTTCTCGTGTATCTAATTACCACGGTTATTGTCCAGTTCTATGATAATCGTTATTGCACTAGTCAATGTCATCTCTATTGCATAACGACAACGTGTAAATCAAACAAAGGTTCGTTTCACGCCCCTAACCCTAATTCTAATGTAAACCCGACAGATATATTAGATATAATATTGGTTGCATGGAAAGTTCGTTCCGACTTTTTAAGGAATTTAATAAAATAATAATTTTTACTCCATAACGAAATTTTAATTGATAACGAAGGAGGATCAATATAGGAATTTTATTTTCTACGATTTTCTATAGCAGGCAATTTTCTATGTCGCGAAAAGAAGTTGCCGGAAAGAGTTTCGTACTAATTCATAATCCAGAGAAGACAACGTACCAAAATAAAAACTTTCGTATTTATACAAGTAAGAAAACTGAACTATATATAAAATTCCATCTATTCGATACGAGAGGTTATGGGAATTTCGTATATATTGAATTTAAAAGAGCAGAATCTTCCATAAAATACATGAAATACAACGTGTTTTTCACCACTCCAATAATTGTTAATCACCAAACAACGAATCGGATATCAGCGAAGAGCCGAGTTTAAACTCCGCAAATCAAATTCGTTCCAACTATTTCTCTTCGCCATTAAAACGAAAACTAGTGACGACCAAAGAGAAACAAAGGAGCAAATAAAAAAAAGAGTAGGAGAAAAGAAACAAGAAAAGAAACCCTTCAATCCAACAAGTCGTGTCGCGTATCTCTTTGAAGAAAACTTGCAAAGGTTCGGTTTAACGTCTTAGGTACGATTGAATTTTTGTGCGGGGATGTTCCTTCGTAGGGCAGGGTTTGACGCGAATTACGCGAAAACGATACAGCACAGCAATACGTGACGGATAATGCTGTTCTCTACGCAAGCACATTGGATAATTAAATGTTTATTTTTCATAAAGGTACGATACATATACGTGAAATTTAATAATTTACTTTAATAATTAATAATACAATTGAGTGTGATATATTTTAAAAGCAGGGCAAAGCACATACACCCACGTCACAATTTTCACATTCAAGCGAGCTAGTGCTTTTCAAATTGTTCTTCGTTTTCTATCCTCTAGCGACATTTTTAGGTTAAAAATTGTAAAATATTGTAAGGATGCTGATCGGAATGTTAAAAAGAGCATTTAATAATGATATATTTATTTTAACGGAAAGCAATAATTGATATCTGACACTTGTGTATCAAAAATAGACTATATATTTTGCCTGTATATATTGTTGATACTGTTATAAAATTTTGTGCGGACAAGAAAAGTGTGAAACAAGGCAAACGAAAACGTGCGTTTAGCTTAAACGGTGACCTAGTACATCTCCAAGGTCGGAGCTGCTGATATTTAAAGGGGGTCCTCTCAATGGTGGTGCTGCTGATATTTAAAGGGGGTCCTCTCCAAGGTCGGTGCTGCTGATATTTAAAGGGGGTCCTCTCCAAGGTCGGTGCTGCTGGTATATAAAGGGGGTCCGATTCCCGGGGGAGCCAGCATCATCCGACCTAGACACGTAAACTAGGCAGATCAGTATAGTCGAACATTAACATTCGAAATTTTTTCGAAAACTTGTAAAACATGGAGATTTTACAAAAGACAAACAATCGGTTCCGAGAAGGAGTTCCCGTTCGGGTGGTTCGAGTCGAATCACTTACCACCATGTGGGTCCGTTTGGCTGGATGGCCGAAGATAACCCAAACACTCAATTTGGAGATGATGGAACATCCCATGGAGTACTTGCCGAAGGCGAAAAGTTTAAGAACAGGGATGCTAGTCGCCGTGCTAGTAGATTTTAAGGAAGCTAGCGCTTGGGAAAGAGCCATCCTTTTACAAAGGACCATGACTGGCTACATCGTCTTTCTAATCGATTGGGGGTTAGAAAGCGAGCAATGTCTCGATTCAATACGGCTACTGCCCCGTAATTTGGCAAAAATGGCACCGTGGGCTAAAAAAATCGTCCTGCCAGGTGTACGAGAACAACCGATCCAAGGGAAGAGACATCGAGTGGCCCAATTCACCATGTTGAGACGGACAGGGAGCCTAGTCAACATCGATCCTTCTCCAGGAGAAGCAATAACTGCAAGGTTGCTGCTGGACCGAGAGCCGGGAGAATCCGCAAGAGATATGGCAGCATACTGGCTGGAGTTGGGATACCTCGATCCCCAATAATCGCTACTCTTGCCAGACTTTTTTTTTCTAAGTATAATAATTCTTGTATGTATGGTTTTGTATGTATGGTTGTATGTACAGTATTATGTGGATATTTGTATTTTTCTATATATATTAGTACTGAATTGTATATTCTTAGTCAAATATCGTTTTGTATGTATGGTTTTGTATGTATGGTTTTGTATGTAGATTGTATGTACAGTATAATGTGGATATTTGTATTTTTCTATATATATTAGTACTGAATTGTGTATTCTTAGTCAAGACTGTAGGTGAATAAAAACTAATGAAAGCTTAAAAACTTGTTAACTCTCTCTTATCCTACCTTTCCATTCACACAAGTCCTACAATATTAAATTTAATGTTCAGCTGTACGAATTGTAAAGTACAAAAAAAAAAAAAGAATAAAAAAGTAAAATAAAATAAAGAAAGGAATAAAAGAAAAAAATAAAAAAAAATAAAAAAAAAAAAGTTAAATTTAAGATATCTTTCAAACTAATCATTCTTCAAATGAAGTACTTGTATACTCTTCTGTAGAGAATTAAAAACTGCATCGAATCGCGTCTAAAAATCTTGGAATTGAACTAATCCGCGAGCTGGTCATGTTTTTATTTTTGGTAATAAAATAAAAAATACAAAATGAAGTAAATAAAGTCCAGCAATCCAACAATATCCTATTGTGTAATTACAAGCTTAACATGTACAGCTTTTCCCTGTATCTTATTATTACATTCAATTGCATAATGATACCTGACTAAGAAAATTAGATTCTTCCCTGTAGTGGATTTTCTAATAAAAATCGTTTTTAAAAAATTTTAGACGCCGCTACGTCGAACAAAGGCGAATTTGAATCATCCGCCCCGACCCCCGCCCCGACCAGTATAGATAAACCGACGCTAGCGAAAGAGTACAGTATCTTCGAGTATCTACGACTATCAACGAGCGATCTACCGAATTACGTGATTGATCATTTATCGAGTTTTCATCCGCGATTTTATTTTGCGATTTATACTTTGTATTAACGACTCAGCGATTATAGGATGTACCTTAATATATTATTTTAAATACAGCTTTATGTACAGTCAAATCTCGCGTTATTCGTATCATCGAGTTTGATTTTCTTAAAGAAAGTAGACATTACTGGAAAATGTTGAGATTTCTAATTCGAATCTTTCGAAGAAATTAGACGAAGCTGATCCGTAAAGAAAAATTGCGCAGATTTAAGAAACTAAGAAAAGCGACTAGAGTCGCGTAACATAGATTCTAGCAGTCTAGCGGCAGCAATCCGATGACCAAATCGGGCCTGGTGATCTAGTGGTCGAGTAATGGTGCCAAGGAGAAAGTAGTTGAAAACAGTTGGAAAGATACAGTTATACTGTCACATCCCGCGCTGCGCACGCGCCGTAATGTAGACTAAAACTACCAATAACGCGAATGAGCGTTCCAATTTGAAATTTAAATAAACCTTAACAATTTGTATAACAACCAAATTCGAGCCTCACAACCCCCACGGAATAACCCGTCACATGACGACCTCTCCACGGTAGACCTAAATATATGTCGGGTTTTAGCATTAGAATTTAAGGCGCGTAGCGATTCTTCGTTTGAATTAGCCATCGTTTTACGAAACAGAGATTATATTTACGCGTATATACAAGATTTAAAAAAAAAAATGAATATTGAGTTTAATGAATAATAAGATTAACAAACGATAAGTTTAATTAATGATTAAATTAAAGAATAATAAGTTTAACGAATGACAAGAGTAACGAATAATATGTTTTACGAATAAAGAATTTAATTAACGCTATTAATAATGTTCCTGGGTTCAAACGAATCCACGGTCAACGGGATAACTATTTACTATGCGTAGAATAATTTCAAACACAAAAAAATACGATTGCTGAGACACTCGGTAAATTGCTCGATGTAACACTTTCCAAGGAGATCACACGAATGAATATCTGATCAAAATCTTTTCTCGCTGTACGACTGCATTTGTTTTGTTATATGCGCGCTGGAAGCATCGAGAAGGTTCCAATCGCCGTTGCTAGGCAGTTTCTGCCAAGGATTTGTTGTATACTCTTTGGAAGCATCGAGAAAGATCCAAACGCCGTTGCTAGGCAATTTCTGTCTGGAGTTTGATTCCTAATACAACGTGTGTCCCATTATTTCAACATCTTCAAAGTACAATTCTATGTGATTTCTAGTGAGAACTATACAACCGATCCACACCTTCGTCAGGCAAAACGTTTATCCCGTGACCGTGGCTACGTTCGGCGACCAGTTGTCACCTCGAACCCACTTTGACAACAATTGTTTAATTACAGCTATGATAAAGTCTAGGCTAAAGCATTAGAAGACTTTCCCAACAGTGTAAGGGGAAGGCTCCGGTTTTCCTTTCATCTCCGACACGGCCATTCTGACTATCACACGTCCTCGTGTGCAGCTAAAATACAGATTTTTTTTTCAACATTAGACTCGGTGTAATTGATATTATTTACCATTCGATTAGATGTTCCAAATAAGTCAAGGGTCCAGTTCAACAACAAAACTCTGTTCGGAGATTTGGCAAGCAAGGAAATGAAAGAGAACTCAAGTTAGTAGTATTATAGTTTGTATTCAAAGTGCCAGTTACACTCTGTGAGCCACCGGTCAGACCGCAATGACACGACAGATCATTTTCGATATCGCACACAGATCTCAGTTTGTTTGATCGTATTGCCACGTTGGGTGCATTACAAAAGGCGCAGGACACCACACTGGGCGTATAACAGAAGGCGCAGGACACCAGTGTACGTATTACAGAAGGCGCAAGACATCACTGAGCGTATTACAGAAGGCGCAAGACATCACTGAGCGTATTACAGAAGGCGCAAGACATCACTGAGCGTATTACAGAAGGCGCAAGACATCACTGAGCGTATTACAGAAGGCGCAAGACATCACTGAGCGTATTACAGAAGGTGCAGGACACCACACTAGGTGTATTACAGAAGGCGCAAGACACTACACTGGGTGTATTGCAGAAGGCGCAAGACACTACAATGGATGTATTACTGAAGGCGCAGGCGCTACACTGGGTGTATTACTATGACCACAACGCGGTGTCAATGATCCTCTGAGTTCAGTGTGCTCGCATCGTTATTATCACCGTCGCTGTCATCACCGCAGACGTCCAACTCAGCAGGAACGCAACTATCTGGCATTTTCCTCAATTTGTCGTGTCTGTCCTTGTATGACCGTTTGCCGTCTAAGGTTTTTAAGGTGTATCTATCTCCTTACAAATCTCTACCATCACGAATGGACCCCTGAATTTTGAATTTAACTTTGTTGGTTTCTTTCCTCGTTTTTTTTTTTTTTTTTTTTTCTTATTTTTACCTTCAAGTTTCTGCATTAAAATAGCGCCATATCCATTCAAACTAGCATCAGTATGTAATTCTATAGGATATTTAGGATCAAGTATCGTTAACACCGGCACATCGGTCAGAATAGAAATTGCTTTTTGCCTTATCTTTTCGTGTTTTTCCGTCCAATTTATTTTTTTGTTACCGGAAGTGAGTGCATACGAAGGTTTCATGACTTGTGAGAATTTAGGAACGAATTTTCGGAAATATGAAGCTAGACCAATGAATTGCCGAAGCTGCGTGACGGTCGTCGGTGCGGGTAAGGAACTCAAGGCTTGTATTCTACCTGGGTTTGGACGAACTTCTCCGTTATGAATCACATAACCCAGATAAAGTACTGACGTCTTCAAGAAGGAGTATTTAGAGAAATTGAAAGAGAATCCGGCGTTTACGAGGGTATCTAAGACGGTGTTTAATCTTTCTAACGCCTGATCTATGGAGTCGGCAATAATTAGGACGTCATCCAAATAAACAATAACGTATGAATACGCAAGGTCGCCTAGGGCTTTGAAAATGGCTCTCTGAAAGACGGATGGTGCATTCTTCAATCCAAACGGCATCGATGTGTACTCGTATTGTCCGTCGGGGGTAACAAACGCTGTATATACAGTTGAATTCGGGAGGATAGGGATTTGGTGGAACCCGCTGGCCATGTCCATGTTAATAAAGTATCTCGCGTTTTGTAATCTCGAGATTTGATCAGCAATAGGGGTAAGGGATACCGAACTGCAACCGTATTTTTATTTAGCGCTCGGAAATCTACACACAATCTATCTGAGCCGTCCATCTTTTTCACGAGTAACATAGGGCTCGCGAACGGCGAATTGCTAAGCCATACAATTTTTTTTTGCTTTAATTAGTTCACTTATTCTCTCGCGCACTATTTTCCGCTCTTCCTCGCTAAGTCTGTAAGGCTTCTTTGTACGGTGACGTTAGGGTCAATTAACAGAATTTCTAACTGGCCCGTATTTACACGAGTCCGCGGGAAACCCGTAATATATGACTCTTTGAATTTTTCAAGAACAGAAATCAATCGATCTTTATCGTTAACAACTACATCAGTGTTGATCTCGTTAAAGTTGACCGCATCTTCCGCGACTTTACTACAGGCGTTAACCATTTTTGTCTTACAAATATCGACGCTGTTTCCTGTAATATTCGCGTCAAAACCTTGGCTCAAAATTTCACGAACAATCATGATATCGTATTTTAAGTAGTTATCAGCAAGGACATGAAAAGTTATCTCCAACGTAAAACCGTTAATACATACAGTGGACAAGATCTGAGGTGTACTGTTAACACAAGTATTTCCTATGCCTCGCATTACTACTATATCAGTCGTTCGTTTGCCAGAAAATTTCGAGACTGTAGATTCTTTAATTAATGAGCATTTGGCTCCGGAATCGAAGTAAAATGGGAACGACTCACCCAGATGACTCAAACTACCAGCTAAAGACTCCATCACGCAGGAGTCGACTCGACGTTCGTTCTTGAGGCCGGGTTTTCTGTTCTGCAGTAGCGGACAATCAGGTGCGATACGATCCTCCGCACGACACTTGAAGCAAACCACCTTGGACGATGTGGCTGGTCGGCTTTTTCCTGGCGTTGTGTATCCTTCTGCTGTTCGCTATGCATCATAGTGGCCCGATAGCTTGCATCGTTGGGCTTCGGTTTCCACCGGTGAATTTCCTGGCGAAGATGTCGGCGTAAGCTCCTGGGGATTCGGTCTCCGACGGTCGTTCTCTGGATATCCTTATTAACGCCGAGGCGGCTGTCTCTTTGCCACCACAACGCGAAAGGAATTGATCTATCTTGTATCGAGTAGTCTCGGTCTTTGCTGCTTCGGCTGAGTTATCCGGTCCACGATTTTCATGAGTTGTTCCATGGTTACACATGGGCTCGATCCCACTTCTGATGTCGGGTTTTAGCATTAGAATTTAAGGCGCGTAGCGATTCTTCGTTTGAATTAGCCATCGTTTTACGAAACAGAGATTACATTTACGCGTATATACAAGATTTTACAAAATATTATGAATATTGAGTTTAATGAATAATAAGATTAACAAACGATAAGATAAATTAATGATTAAATTAAAGAATAATAAGTTTAACGAATAATAAGAGTAACGAATAATAGGTTTTACGAGTAACAAGTTTAACGAATAATGAATTTAGTTAACACTATTAACAATGACCCTGGGTTCTAACGAATCCACGGTCAACGGTATAACTATTTACTGTGCTTAGAATAATTTCAAACACAAAAAAATACGATTGCTGAGACACTCGGTAAATTGCTCGATGTAACACTTTCCAAGGCGATCACAAGAATGAATATCTGATCAAAATCTTTCTCGCTGTATGACTGCATTTTGTTTGTTATATGCTCGCTGGAAGCATCGAGAAGGTTCCAATCGCCGTTGCTAGGCAGTTTCTGCCAAGGGTTTGTTGTATACTCTTTGGAAGCATCGAGAAAGATCCAAACGCCGTTGCTAGGCAATTTCTGTCTGGAGTTTGATTCCTAATACAACGTGTGTCCCATTATTTCGACATCTTCAAAGTACAATTCTATGTGATTTCTAGTGAGAACTATACAACCGATCCACGCCTTCGTCAGGCAAAACGTTTATCCCGTGACCGCGGCTACGTTCGGCGACCAGTTGTCACCTCGAACCCACTTTCGCTATCACAAATATCGAAGAATTACAATCAGATTGAATGACAACAATTGCTTAATTACAGCTATGATAAAATCCAGGCTAAAGCATTAGAAGTCTTTCCCAAAATTACAAAGGGAAGGCTCCGATTTTCCTTTCATCTCCGACATATAAATAAGCGTAGCGACATAGAAGAGAGAGAAATTATTCCTTAGTTCAGAGTAGTTAATTCCTCAGTTTTGTGTGATTAGTTCCTCAGTTCTTGGTGATTAATTCCTTGGTTCTTGGCGATCAGTTCCCCAATTCTTGCAAGTAATTTCTTTGTTCATAGCGATTAATTCTCAATTCCTTTAGCTCCTAATTTCTCAATTCCTTTGCCTTTCAATTCTTTAGTTCCTTAGCTTCTCAGCTCTTAGTTCCTTTAGCTCATAGTTTTTTGCTCTCAGTTCTTAAGTTCTTTAGTCCTTTAGTTATTTAGCTTTTAGTTCTTTGTTTCATTAGTTCCCAGTTCTTGTTAGTCTTTTTAATCGACGTGTTTATATTTGAATATTATTGAAAATCAATCAAATTAAAGCCTTGTAATTATTAAGAATGAAAACGTATTGCGAACGATTGTAACTTCGAGTATTCGAAACCTCAACGACAATTCTGTCAATATCCAATTAGAATTAGAATAAACAATTGTTATGAAGAATATCTGTCTAATAACATGATAGGATTAAGCGAACATTTATTTTCACCAACTTTAATCCTCTCCCTTGCCAGTACTCCTGCGCGTAGCAGGTTATCCGGAACGTGGAGTTTAATTGCATTAAACATCAGAAAACGCTACAATTTAATCTAAATTCAAAAATTAACGGCTACACAACCAAACAAAACGTAACAATACAACAAATAGCTGTCATTCCTAACGGTGAAGAAATGTCACTCGAAATATACAGAGTGTCGCTGAACTGGCGATACAAGTGGAAAGGAGAGAGAAGATAAATGGAAAATTCAGAGTGGAATTTGTCCTATTGTTGTCGAGGAAACAGAGTTTGAAAATTCGCACAGCATACTCGAATTTGGCTGATTATACCGGAGCTACTATTTTATATTTTCTGCGGATTAATCGTTTGCTGTCTCGTATTTTATTGTATAGAATTTTAACGAAAATTATTCGCCGGTTTCACGTAAGAGACTACCATCAAAGAAAATCGCATTCACGCGTATCGTGAATGACATTCCACTTCAAAATATATCTTCCATGTTTCGGAACTCGATAAAGTCAGACAAACGTAATTTAAACGTGGCAATTAAGCGATAAAACTTGAATATTAAAGAAGAAAAATAGAAAAATTATTGTTTGCCACGATTGTTTACACAACGATTTTAAAATGGAGATCAGAGTTAGATTTCCACCGTGATATCATGTAACAGCTAACAATATATGTAGTATCGGGGGGGAAAAGGGCCTAAGAAACATCGAATTAACCATGAACAGTGTCGCGAGAGTCGAGGCGCCGTCGGGTCCATCAATGTGTCGTCGGTCTTTTCAACTGTATAGTTTTGTAGAAAAGGCCTACGTGACCCTGGCAACGAGCGTCTGCAGAACGTGTGCGTGGTGGGCCTAGGAAAAGACAAAGAGATGCTATAACATTATTTCGGCTTCAAAGACCCACAATTTTCAACAATACCTATTGTTTTAAATATTTTTGTGTTGAAATATCGTCGTTAGGGTGTCTCTTTTGTACTGCAGGATTACCCGAAATAATTATACTCGTCGTGTACAGCTAAACAACTACAGGCAGTTGACTCTATTCCTGGAACGCGTTGGATTCGTGTTTACATGGTATGTTGATTAGAATGACTTAGAGGTAGGTTACTGGGGGTGTGAGTAATTATGTTTCAGCCAGGCTTGGATAGAGAACGCGTTTAATCGACGTTTAAAGGTCCGCTTAAAATACACATGCTCCCGTAGTTTCTAATTGGATCGATATAGATGTCGTATACTTTCTGCTAAATCCGTTTTTGGGAGACATTAAGATGAAAAAGTTCGTATTTTTAAAGAGGGGAAGAGAGGTGGTATGCTTTGGATAAAGGTAACAATTTTATATTGTTACGACCGTTCGCGGAGAGACGCGGTCGCCTGGAAAACGCGTCAGCGAGAGGCGTAAATTTTCGCAACGATTATGTTAATCGACGCCGCGAAATAGTCGTTCCCCTGTTTCGGTTAAGACAACTAGAGGTGGTTTAATGAATGTAACACTGTATTAACAGGTTAACCAAGAATGATATATTTTACAATAATATGATGAAGATGTTACAGAAAGTTGACTCGACTTTATGATATTTTTATATGAATTCTTTTGCTCGTCAGATTTGTCGATGTGTCACGTTTGACTCGACAGAAGGAAGTGATCGCTTTTCGATTATTCCTTTGTCTCATTTGGAAGACGACCCCCGCTATGCTCGGGTCACGCCACCGCTCGCGCCTATGATTACGTATGCCTCTTCTTGTGTGTGAAAACGTAACGGTCAAAAATCGACGTTTCTAGAGCTCGCTGCTCGTCGATAACTAGGCTCTTGTGACATCAACCTCATATCAACCATAAGATATCGACTCCTGACCTTCGACGCATCTCCGGCGACACAGAAGCTATGACACACCTCAGTCCGCGTCATAGATAAAGGCTTCGACCCCCGACCTTCGGACACTTTTGGACACATCACCACCTTATCATCATAGCATACACCAAGGCTGTGACGCACCTTAGTCCACAGCAGAGATAGGATATGGACCCCGACCTTCGGACACTTTTCCACATCATAACCTACACCTAGCCCCTCAACATTCTAAAACCAAAAACATATATAAACGGAGACTTCACCTAGCTCGGGCAGTCCTTGTTCTTCTAGTTCTTGCACAAACACTTTTCTCCGGTTCAGTGTTGTTCTATTATTGTAAGTGCTAAGATTATAATAAAGTTCGATTAATAGTTGGGTTACGACTCAGTTTTCTTTTCTCTTACGATCCTAGTATCAATTTTACGTGACATTTTGGCGATCCTGCCAGGATAGTGAAAATTGTTTGTTCGGAAACCAAGACTTTCATCATCTACGGAAGATAGAATTACTTGGGACTACGGTCATCCGCGACAACGAAGTAACTATCAACGAACCGGAAGAAACACTCATAAAACGTAAAGCATCTACGGACGCTAAATCCCAGGATTGTGAAACATCGCTTCGTGTGGAAAACAAGGACATCCATACCTACGGGAAGGACTAACTTGGACTACGGTCATCCTCGACGACGAATTCTTAATCCACGAAACCAGAAGGCCTTTGGAACTGGAAGCATCTACGGAAGCTAACAAATCAAGGTAAGCGCTGGATTCATTTTACATATAGAGGCAGACTATCTAGCTTTGAACAAGACTCAGACAAAGAGTTAGAGACACTTAAAACGATGTCGAAAGATCAAACATGCAGAGACGAACAAAGTATTGAGGTATCAGACCGACTACAAGAACGAATCGCGCGAATAGAAAGACGCCTAGACCTTTTAGCCCAACAATCAAATGGAGAGAACAAGCAAAGAGCTAAGGAAATCGAAATATTGGGCCGCTCGGTAGCTAAAATAAAGGTAGGGCTGGACGATGACCGAGCCACGTTAATGAAAGAAGACTTTGAATCAGTCCACGATGATGCGCTTCGACGCACCCGGGCGTCTGCACCAGAGACAGAAAGCGATGACGATGACGTGCGAACACAGTTAAGAAACACATGTGAACCTCTCCTGATAGCAGAAAAAGCTGTAAAATACATCCCGATACTAAACGGTGATGACGACATAGGCGTAGAAGATTTCATAGCGGATGTCAGAGCAATAAGAAACTTATGCTCACAAAAGGAATTACTACTAAGGGCCATTAAAATCGAGAAAATAATAGGCCGAGCAGCACAAGGCATCCGGAATATACGAATAGATAGCTATACCGATCTATTCGACGCATTACGACAGAACGTAGCCGCACAAGTGACGTCCGACGAATACGCAGAACAGCTCCGGGAACTAAGGCAGGGAAGAGACGAGTCAGTTCAATCGTTTAACATTAGGTTCCGGCAAGTGTTTAACAGACTGACATACGCAATAACCAACGAGAATCCGCAACCGTTGACACGAAAAATAACACTCGAGAAAGTAATGAAGGGAGTAAGCCGGACATATCTGAGAGGACTACGCACTGAGATAGGACGAATGTTAATGCCGTGTAAACCCTCAACCTTAAACAGTCCGAGAAATGTTGATTGGTAAGGCTTGAAGGACTGTAGTGGCCAATGATGCGAGAAGAAGTGCTCCACTTAGTTCCAGCCTTGGAATGGTTTGTGATTTGAGTGGAGCCACCTTTGATTTTGCAGTGAGGAGTCGTGTCCAGACATGACCATCCGGAGTGATGGTGCGAAGGTAAATGCATGCCCCATACGCCCTTTCGCTAGCGTCACAGAACCCGTGTAATTCAATTTTCGCTGCAGCCTTGATTATGGTTTTACGTGGAAACTTCACGTTATTCAACAGTGGTAGCTGCGCATAATATTTGCTCCATTCCGTGTGCACGTCAGCCGGAAGAGATTCGTCCCAATCAATTTTTAAAGTCCAGAGTCGTTGGAGCAGCACCTTAGCTCGAACGATCACTGGTGCCAATAATCCCAGTGGGTCGTAGATCTTGGCGATTTCGGAGCTGATTGTTCTCTTCGTGATTCGAGAGGCGGTAGGATTAATTTTGACGTAATATAGGATCGAATCGTCAAAGGAATTCCAAACAACACCCAAAGTTTTGAAAGTTTGCGATGCGCCTAGTAGCAGCTTGTCGTTTATGTCTTGCTCCGAAAGTCCTCGTAGCAGTTCCCGGTCGTTCGATGCCCATTTTCGAATATTTAAACCGGCTAGTTTGAGCAATTCCGTGAGCTCCGTTCTCAATGATCGTGCCTCGGCCCTTGTACCAACTCCAGTGAGAACATCGTCGACGTAGAAGTCTCGCTGTAGGACCATCGCCGCTCGTGGGTACCGATGTCCCTCGTCGTCCGCCAATTGTCTGAGACACCGAATGGCTCGATAAGGGGCCGCTGATAGCCCGAATGTCACCGTATTAAGTTGATAGGTGTCAACTTCTCCATCAGAGTTGCGCCACAAAATCTGTTGGAATTTGCGATCCTCTGGACGCGCAAGAAATTGTCGATACATTTTTTCGACATCGCCTGTAATGACGTATTGATGAGAACGAAATCTTATAAGAATGAAGAATAAGTCATCTTGTAATTTCGGTCCCGTATGAAGTACGTCGTTTAATGAAACTCCGGTGGTGGTTGGTGCAGATCCGTCAAACACGACTCGGAGTTTTGTAGTTTGGCTGGACTCTTTGATCACGCCGTGACGTGGCAGAAAATATCCGTTGTCCGTGCAGTGGTCCGTGGTAATCTTCGTCATGTGTCCTAATTCCAAATATTCTTGTATCACGGCGCGATAGTCGGCTTCGAATTGTTTGTCTCGTTGGAATCGACGGCAAAGGGATGTGAGTCGCTTCATCGCCATTGCTTTAGAAGAGCCAAGCGAAGGAGTTGTTTCGTTGAAAGGGAGAGCGACCATGTATCGCCCTTCGTTGGTGCGTTGAACGTGATTTCGAAAGTGTTCTTCGCACTGCCGTTCCGCTTCCGAAATGTGTGCAGTGGGCGGTCCTTCGTCGATTTCCCAATAACGGGCGAGGTCCCTCTGTAAAGCCGTCGTGGAGGCGTGCAGTGCGTGTGCTGATGATTGCGAGGTTGGGCTCCCCCCGATGACCCATCCGTATCGCGTTTTTTGCAGACGCAAGTCGGGCCCGTTTGCTTGACTGATATCAAGTTGGCCGACACAGAGTGAAGCTAGTGTTGGTCCGGCGCTCAACAAGATTTCGATCGGAGCAGGCCTATGGAATCTTGGATCGGCTAGTTGGAGATTCCTAGGTATCTGCATCGTTGAGCGATCTATTGGTTGATCTGGGATCCAAGGCGATATTGTCGGTATGATTAAAAACGTCAAGGTGCGTTCGTATGTGCCGTCGATGGAGGTAATCGTGGCCGTGATGTAACGTTTCGAGGTCGTCGATAACGTGTTGAGTGTTCCGATTGGGACCGAACATTTCCGTTGGTTGATTTTTAGTGAATCAGCGAGTTTTTCAGTGATAAAGTTCATGCTAGAGCCGGTGTCTAGCAGAGCTCTACAACGGAATGGTTGAAGTTTATTATTCAGTATGTTGACCTGCGCTGTGACTAATAAATCGTGCTGCAATGGTTCAGAAGGAAGCGAGGTCAGTGAGTCCGTTTTCTGTGGTTCGGTCCCTAGCAAGGTCGTGTGATGACGTCATTGTTTTCCTTGTCGTTTAGGAGACGATATGTTTGATCCCGACGCCGTCGTTCGCGATAGCCGAGATTCGCGTGTCGGTGATGTTCGCGGCGACGTTCGGGGAGACGATCGGGGAGACGATCGGGGAGACTATCGGGGAGACGATCGGGGAGACGCTCGGGGAGACGTGGTTGCGCGTCTCGAACGATGTGACGAGCGCGGAGTCGGTGAACTTGGCGAAGATATATGTCGGATTTACATTAGAATTAGGGTTAGGGGCGTGAAACGAATCTTCATTTGGGTTACACGTTGTCGTTATGCAATGGAGACACTGACTAGTGCAAATACGATTATCATAGAATCGGACAAATAACCGTGATAGTTAGATACTCCAAGATGCTAATGACAATGATCCTAGGTTCAATAACGAATCCGCGGTCGACGGGATGATAGATGAACGTGCTCACAAAATCTAAGTAGGACGCGTAATATTCACTGGTCGTAAAGGGTTACTCTTTTCGTGGATGATTTCGCGAGAGAGAATGCATTTCCCGTCCCGATGATGCCACAGAGGAAAACTATACGGGGTGTGTCTAATGACACGAGATCATCGGATTCGTCGAGAAAAGTCTTCGTTCAGAAAGTAAGGGAAATTGGCGTTGCTGCTAATTGGTCAATCTCCATATCGGTGGTTAGAAAAAGATGCTAGCCACCCTCGAGGGGAAAGTTGCTAGTGGGAGACGCCGTTCGTTGAAAAATAGGTCTCTACTATCTTCCCGTAGCTGGGACAAAGATTGTTTGTTTGTAGGACTTTTAGTCAACTAAATCCTAAGATTTACGACGGGCCCTCAGGCTAGCTGAACATGTACTGCGGAGACGCATCGACATCTGGCAATCATCTTGCTCGAAGAATAGGGTCTGCGTGTGGCGAGCCACGGGACGGAAACCGTTGGAATGTTTACTGTCGCGTGCCGCCCGGAAATATTTCTTTTAAGGAGAGCTATAGAATTACTCCATTACCTTTGTTAGACAAAGCGTTCATCCCGTGACCGCGGCAACGTTCGGAGACTGGCTGTCGCCTCGGAGCCCAAGCTCATTATCACAACTCTCGAACAATTACAATCGGATTGAATAACTACAATTGTTTAATTACAGCTATAGTAGACTCTAGGTTACAATGTTGCGGGATTATCCAAAAATTCCAAAGGTTCCGGTGTTTTTTCATCTCCGACAAATATAATTGGCGAAAATTGAGAAACTGGTGCAACTTGTTGTATTATGAGCTACAGGCCTGGTGCTGTGTCTATCTCTTATCACTTTAATACAATGGATGAGACATTTGTATGGCGTTTTTTGATAATGGAAAACGTGTTCGGGCTGTATGATTTGCATTCAATAACAGGAA
>JACSOB010000153.1:0-63738 GCA_019677175.1 Bombus sylvicola
TTTCGCGTAAAGTGCAGTGAAAAGAGCGCTTAAACGTCGAAATATCTCAAACGGGATGGAAATGACGGTCAATTTTCGTCAAAAATCGACGAAATCATCGCGATTTGCCAGCCGTTGGGCGTTTGTTTCGACGCTGAAACGTGTGCATTACATTTGGCGCGTAAAGTGCAGTGAAAAGAGCGCTTGAAACGTCGAAATATCTCAAACGGGATGGAAATGACGGTCAATTTTCGTCAAAATCGACGAAATCATCGCGATTTGCGAGCCGTTGGGCTTGTTTCGACGCTGAAACGTGCGTGCATTACATTTGGCGCGTAAAGTGCAGTGAAAAGTGCGCTTAAACGTCGAAATATCTCAAACGGGATGGAAATGACGGTCAATTTTCGTCAAAATCGACGAAATCATTGCGATTTGCGAGCCGTTGGGCTTGTTTCGACGCTGAAACGTGCGTGCATTTTTGGCGCAAGTGGAAAAAGAGCGCTTAAACGTCGAAATATCTCAAACGGGATGGAAATGACGGTCGATTTTCGTCAAAATCGACGAAATCATCGCGATTTGCGAGCCGTTGGTTTGTTTCGACGCTGAAACGTGTGTGCATTACATTTGGCGCGTAAATTGCAGTGAAAAGAGCGCTTAAACGTCGAAATATCTCAAACGGGATGGAAATGACGGTCAATTTTCGTCAAAATCGACGAAATCATCGCGATTTGCGAGCCGTTGGGCTTGTTTCGACGCTGAAACGTGTGTGCATTACATTTGGCGCGTAAAGTGCAGTGAAAAGAGCGCTTAAACGTCGAAATATCTCAAACGGGATGGAAATGACGGTCAATTTTCGTCAAAATCGACGAAATCATCGCGATTTGCGAGCCGTTGGGCTTGTTTCGACGCTGAAACGTGTGTGCATTACATTTGGCGCGTAAAGTGCAGTGAAAAGAGCGCTTAAACGTCGAAATATCTCAAACGGGATGGAAATGACGGTCAATTTTCGTCAAAATCGACGAAATCATCGCGATTTGCGAGCCGTTGGGCTTGTTTCGACGCTGAAACGTGTGTGCATTACATTTGGCGCGTAAAGTGCAGTGAAAAGAGCGCTTAAACGTCGAAATATCTCAAACGGGATGGAAATGACGGTCAATTTTCGTCAAAATCGACGAAATCATCGCGATTTGCGAGCCGTTGGGCTTGTTTCGACGCTGAAACGTGTGTGCATTACATTTGGCGCGTAAAGTGCAGTGAAAAGAGCGCTTAAACGTCGAAATATCTCAAACGGGATGGAAATGACGGTCAATTTTCGTCAAAATCGACGAAATCATCGCGATTTGCGAGCCGTTGGGCTTGTTTCGACGCTGAAACGTGCGTGCATTACATTTGGCGCGTAAAGTGCAGTGAAAAGAGCGCTTAAACGTCGAAATATCTCAAACGGGATGGAAATGACGGTCAATTTTCGTCAAAATCGACGAAATCATCGCGATTTGCGAGCCGTTGGGCTTGTTTCGACGCTGAAACGTGTGTGCATTACATTTGGCGCGTAAAGTGCAGTGAAAAGAGCGCTTAAACGTCGAAATATCTCAAACGGGATGGAAATGACGGTCAATTTTCGTCAAAATCGACGAAATCATCGCGATTTGCGAGCCGTTGTGCTTGTTTCGACGCTGAAACGTGCGTGCATTACATTTGGCGCGTAAAGTGCAGTGAAAAGAGCGCTTAAACGTCGAAATATCTCAAACGGGATGGAAATGACGGTCAATTTTCGTCAAAATCGACGAAATCATCGCGATTTGCGAGCCGTTGGGCTTGTTTCGACGCTGAAACGTGTGTGCATTACATTTGGCGCGTAAAGTGCAGTGAAAAGAGCGCTTAAACGTCGAAATATCTCAAACGGGATGGAAATGACGGTCAATTTTCGTCAAAATCGACGAAATCATCGCGATTTGCGAGCCGTTGGGCTTGTTTCGTCGCTGAAACGTGCGTGCATTACATTTGGCGCGTAAAGTGCAGTGAAAAGAGCGCTTAAACGTCGAAATATCTCAAACGGGATGGAAATGACGGTCAATTTTCGTCAAAATCGACGAAATCATCGCGATTTGCGAGCCGTTGGGCTTGTTTCGACGCTGAAACGTGTGTGCATTACATTTGGCGCGTATAGTGCAGTGAAAAGAGCGCTTAAACGTCGAAATATCTCAAACGGGATGGAAATGACGGTCAATTTTCGTCAAAATCGACGAAATCATCGCGATTTGCGAGCCGTTGGGCTTGTTTCGACGCTGAAACGTGCGTGCATTACATTTGGCGCGTAAAGTGCAGTGAAAAGAGCGCTTAAACGTCGAAATATCTCAAACGGGATGGAAATGACGGTCAATTTTCGTCAAAATCGACGAAATCATCGCGATTTGCGAGCCGTTGGGCTTGTTTCGACGCTGAAACGTGTGTGCATTACATTTGGCGCGTAAAGTGCAGTGAAAAGAGCGCTTAAACGTCGAAATATCTCAAACGGGATGGAAATGACGGTCAATTTTCGTCAAAATCGACGAAATCATCGCGATTTGCGAGCCGTTGGGCTTGTTTCGACGCTGAAACGTGCGTGCATTACATTTGGCGCGTAAAGTGCAGTGAAAAGAGCGCTTAAACGTCGAAATATCTCAAACGGGATGGAAATGACGGTCAATTTTCGTCAAAATCGACGAAATCATCGCGATTTGCGAGCCGTTGGGCTTGTTTCGACGCTGAAACGTGTGTGCATTACATTTGGCGCGTAAAGTGCAGTGAAAAGAGCGCTTAAACGTCGAAATATCTCAAACGGGATGGAAATGACGGTAAATTTTCGTCAAAATCGACGAAATCATCGCGATTTGCGAGCCGTTGGGCTTGTTTCGACGCTGAAACGTGTGTGCATTACATTTGGCGCGTAAAGTGCAGTGAAAAGAGCGCTTAAACGTCGAAATATCTCAAACTGGATGGAAATGACGGTCAATTTTCGTCAAAATCGACGAAATCATCGCGATTTGCGAGCCGTTGGGCTTGTTTCGACGCTGAAACGTGTGTGCATTACATTTGGCGCGTAAAGTGCAGTGAAAAGAGCGCTTAAACGTCGAAATATCTCAAACGGGATGGAAATGACGGTCAATTTTCGTCAAAATCGACGAAATCATCGCGATTTGCGAGCCGTTGGGCTTGTTTCGACGCTGAAACGTGTGTGCATTACATTTGGCGCGTAAAGTGCAGTGAAAAGAGCGCTTAAACGTCGAAATATCTCAAACGGGATGGAAATGACGGTCAATTTTCGTCAAAATCGACGAAATCATCGCGATTTGCGAGCCGTTGGGCTTGTTTCGACGCTGAAACGTGCGTGCATTACATTTGGCGCGTAAAGTGCAGTGAAAAGAGCGCTTAAACGTCGAAATATCTCAAACTGGATGGAAATGACGGTCAATTTTCGTCAAAATCGACGAAATCATCGCGATTTGCGAGCCGTTGGGCTTGTTTCGACGCTGAAACGTGTGTGCATTACATTTGGCGCGTAAAGTGCAGTGAAAAGAGCGCTTAAACGTCGAAATATCTCAAACGGGATGGAAATGACGGTCAATTTTCGTCAAAATCGACGAAATCATCGCGATTTGCGAGCCGTTGGGCTTGTTTCGACGCTGAAACGTGCGTGCATTACATTTGGCGCGTAAAGTGCAGTGAAAAGAGCGCTTAAACGTCGAAATATCTCAAACGGGATGGAAATGACGGTCAATTTTCGTCAAAATCGACGAAATCATCGCGATTTGCGAGCCGTTGGGCTTGTTTCGACGCTGAAACGTGTGTGCATTACATTTGGCGCGTAAAGTGCAGTGAAAAGAGCGCTTAAACGTCGAAATATCTCAAACGGGATGGAAATGACGGTAAATTTTCGTCAAAATCGACGAAATCATCGCGATTTGCGAGCCGTTGGGCTTGTTTCGACGCTGAAACGTGCGTGCATTACATTTGGCGCGTAAAGTGCAGTGAAAAGAGCGCTTAAACGTCGAAATATCTCAAACGGGATGGAAATGACGGTCAATTTTCGTCAAAATCGACGAAATCATCGCGATTTGCGAGCCGTTGGGCTTGTTTCGACGCTGAAACGTGTGTGCATTACATTTGGCGCGTAAAGTGCAGTGAAAAGAGCGCTTAAACGTCGAAATATCTCAAACGGGATGGAAATGACGGTCAATTTTCGTCAAAATCGACGAAATCATCGCGATTTGCGAGCCGTTGGGCTTGTTTCGACGCTGAAACGTGTGTGCATTACATTTGGCGCGTAAAGTGCAGTGAAAAGAGCGCTTAAACGTCGAAATATCTCAAACGGGATGGAAATGACGGTCAATTTTCGTCAAAATCGACGAAATCATCGCGATTTGCGAGCCGTTGGGCTTGTTTCGACGCTGAAACGTGCGTGCATTACATTTGGCGCGTAAAGTGCAGTGAAAAGAGCGCTTAAACGTCGAAATATCTCAAACGGGATGGAAATGACGGTCAATTTTCGTCAAAATCGACGAAATCATCGCGATTTGCGAGCCGTTGGGCTTGTTTCGACGCTGAAACGTGTGTGCATTACATTTGGCGCGTAAAGTGCAGTGAAAAGTGCGCTTAAACGTCGAAATATCTCAAACGGGATGGAAATGACGGTCAATTTTCGTCAAAATCGACGAAATCATCGCGATTTGCGAGCCGTTGGGCTTGTTTCGACGCTGAAACGTGCGTGCATTACATTTTGCGCGTAAATTGCAGTGAAAAGAGCGCTTAAACGTCGAAATATCTCAAACGGGATGGAAATGACGGTCAATTTTCGTCAAAATCGACGAAATCATCGCGATTTGCGAGCCGTTGGGCTTGTTTCGACGCTGAAACGTGTGTGCATTACATTTGGCGCGTAACGTGCAGTGAAAAGAGCGCTTAAACGTCGAAATATCTCAAACGGGATGGAAATGACGGTCAATTTTCGTCAAAATCGACGAAATCATCGCGATTTGCGAGCCGTTGGGCTTGTTTCGACGCTGAAACGTGTGCGCATTACATTTGGCGCGTAAAGTGCAGTGAAAAGTGCGCTTAAACGTCGAAATATCTCAAACGGGATGGAAATGACGGTCAATTTTCGTCAAAATCGACGAAATCATCGCGATTTGCGAGCCGTTGGGCTTGTTTCGACGCTGAAACGTGTGTGCATTACATTTGGCGCGTAAAGTGCAGTGAAAAGAGCGCTTAAACGTCGAAATATCTCAAACGGGATGGAAATGACGGAAAATTTTCGTCAAAATCGACGAAATCATCGCGATTTGCGAGCCGTTGGGCTTGTTTCGACGCTGAAACGTGCGTGCATTACATTTGGCGCGTAAAGTGCAGTGAAAAGAGCGCTTAAACGTCGAAATATCTCAAACTGGATGGAAATGACGGTCAATTTTCGTCAAAATCGACGAAATCATCGCGATTTGCGAGCCGTTGGTCTTGTTTCGACGCTGAAACGTGTGTGCATTACATTTGGCGCGTAAAGTGCAGTGAAAAGAGCGCTTAAACGTCGAAATATCTCAAACGGGATGGAAATGACGGTCAATTTTCGTCAAAATCGACGAAATCATCGCGATTTGCGAGCCGTTGGGCTTGTTTCGACGCTGAAACGTGTGTGCATTACATTTGGCGCGTAAAGTGCAGTGAAAAGAGCGCTTAAACGTCGAAATATCTCAAACGGGATGGAAATGACGGTCAATTTTCGTCAAAATCGACGAAATCATCGCGATTTGCGAGCCGTTGGGCTTGTTTCGACGCTGAAACGTGCGTGCATTACATTTGGCGCGTAAAGTGCAGTGAAAAGAGCGCTTAAACGTCGAAATATCTCAAACGGGATGGAAATGACGGTCAATTTTCGTCAAAATCGACGAAATCATCGCGATTTGCGAGCCGTTGGGCTTGTTTCGACGCTGAAACGTGTGTGCATTACATTTGGCGCGTAAAGTGCAGTGAAAAGAGCGCTTAAACGTCGAAATATCTCAAACGGGATGGAAATGACGGTCAATTTTCGTCAAAATCGACGAAATCATCGCGATTTGCGAGCCGTTGGGCTTGTTTCGACGCTGAAACGTGTGTGCATTACATTTGGCGCGTAAAGTGCAGTGAAAAGAGCGCTTAAACGTCGAAATATCTCAAACGGGATGGAAATGACGGTCAATTTTCGTCAAAATC
The DNA here is from genome assembly GCA_019677175.1 of Bombus sylvicola. Classification (NCBI taxonomy): domain Eukaryota; kingdom Metazoa; phylum Arthropoda; class Insecta; order Hymenoptera; family Apidae; genus Bombus; species Bombus sylvicola. Next base: position 6,199 of record JACSOB010000153.1, read on the forward strand.
GACGAAATCATCGCGATTTGCGAGCCGTTGGGCTTGTTTCGACGCTGAAACGTGTGTGCATTACATTTGGCGCGTAAAGTGCAGTGAAAAGAGCGCTTAAACGTCGAAATATCTCAAACGGGATGGAAATGACGGTCAATTTTCGTCAAAATCGACGAAATCATCGCGATTTGCGAGCCGTTGGGCTTGTTTCGACGCTGAAACGTGTGTGCATTACATTTGGCGCGTAAAGTGCAGTGAAAAGAGCGCTTAAACGTCGAAATATCTCAAACGGGATGGAAATGACGGTCAATTTTCGTCAAAATCGACGAAATCATCGCGATTTGCGAGCCGTTGGGCTTGTTTCGACGCTGAAACGTGTGTGCATTACATTTGGCGCGTAAAGTGCAGTGAAAAGAGCGCTTAAACGTCGAAATATCTCAAACGGGATGGAAATGACGGTCAATTTTCGTCAAAATCGACGAAATCATCGCGATTTGCGAGCCGTTGGGCTTGTTTCGACGCTGAAACGTGTGTGCATTACATTTGGCGCGTAAAGTGCAGTGAAAAGAGCGCTTAAACGTCGAAATATCTCAAACGGGATGGAAATGACGGTCAATTTTCGTCAAAATCGACGAAATCATCGCGATTTGCGAGCCGTTGGGCTTGTTTCGACGCTGAAACGTGTGTGCATTACATTTGGCGCGTAAAGTGCAGTGAAAAGAGCGCTTAAACGTCGAAATATCTCAAACGGGATGGAAATGACGGTCAATTTTCGTCAAAATCGACGAAATCATCGCGATTTGCGAGCCGTTGGGCTTGTTTCGACGCTGAAACGTGTGTGCATTACATTTGGCGCGTAAAGTGCAGTGAAAAGAGCGCTTAAACGTCGAAATATCTCAAACGGGATGGAAATGACGGTCAATTTTCGTCAAAATCGACGAAATCATCGCGATTTGCGAGCCGTTGGGCTTGTTTCGACGCTGAAACGTGTGTGCATTACATTTGGCGCGTAAAGTGCAGTGAAAAGAGCGCTTAAACGTCGAAATATCTCAAACGGGATGGAAATGACGGTCAATTTTCGTCAAAATCGACGAAATCATCGCGATTTGCGAGCCGTTGGGCTTGTTTCGACGCTGAAACGTGTGTGCATTACATTTGGCGCGTAAAGTGCAGTGAAAAGAGCGCTTAAACGTCGAAATATCTCAAACGGGATGGAAATGACGGTCAATTTTCGTCAAAATCGACGAAATCATCGCGATTTGCGAGCCGTTGGGCTTGTTTCGACGCTGAAACGTGCGTGCATTACATTTGGCGCGTAAAGTGCAGTGAAAAGAGCGCTTAAACGTCGAAATATCTCAAACGGGATGGAAATGACGGTCAATTTTCGTCAAAATCGACGAAATCATCGCGATTTGCGAGCCGTTGGGCTTGTTTCGACGCTGAAACGTGTGTGCATTACATTTGGCGCGTAAAGTGCAGTGGCGCGTAAACAGTGAAATCAAACGGGATGGAAAACGCTAACTCGAAATATCTCAAACGGGATGGAAATGACGGTCAATTTTTCGTCAAAATCGACGAAATCATCGCGATTTGCGAGCCGTTGGGCTTGTTTCGACGCTGAAACGTGCGTGTGCATTACATTTGGCGCGTAAAGTGCAGTGAAAAGAGCGCTTAAACGTCGAAATATCTCAAACGGGATGGAAATGACGGTCAATTTTCGTCAAAATCGACGAAATCATCGCGATTTGCGAGCCGTTGGGCTTGTTTCGACGCTGAAACGTGTGTGCATTACATTTGGCGCGTAAAGTGCAGTGAAAAGAGCGCTTAAACGTCGAAATATCTCAAACGGGATGGAAATGACGGTCAATTTTCGTCAAAATCGACGAAATCATCGCGATTTGCGAGCCGTTGGGCTTGTTTCGACGCTGAAACGTGCGTGCATTACATTTGGCGCGTAAAGTGCAGTGAAAAGAGCGCTTAAACGTCGAAATATCTCAAACGGGATGGAAATGACGGTCAATTTTCGTCAAAATCGACGAAATCATCGCGATTTGCGAGCCGTTGGGCTTGTTTCGACGCTGAAACGTGTGTGCATTACATTTGGCGCGTAAAGTGCAGTGAAAAGAGCGCTTAAACGTCGAAATATCTCAAACGGGATGGAAATGACGGTCAATTTTCGTCAAAATCGACGAAATCATCGCGATTTGCGAGCCGTTGGGCTTGTTTCGACGCTGAAACGTGTGTGCATTACATTTGGCGCGTAAAGTGCAGTGAAAAGAGCGCTTAAACGTCGAAATATCTCAAACGGGATGGAAATGACGGTCAATTTTCGTCAAAATCGACGAAATCATCGCGATTTGCGAGCCGTTGGGCTTGTTTCGACGCTGAAACGTGTGTGCATTACATTTGGCGCGTAAAGTGCAGTGAAAAGAGCGCTTAAACGTCGAAATATCTCAAACGGGATGGAAATGACGGTCAATTTTCGTCAAAATCGACGAAATCATCGCGATTTGCGAGCCGTTGGGCTTGTTTCGACGCTGAAACGTGTGTGCATTACATTTGGCGCGTAAAGTGCAGTGAAAAGAGCGCTTAAACGTCGAAATATCTCAAACGGGATGGAAATGACGGTCAATTTTCGTCAAAATCGACGAAATCATCGCGATTTGCGAGCCGTTGGGCTTGTTTCGACGCTGAAACGTGTGTGCATTACATTTGGCGCGTAAAGTGCAGTGAAAAGAGCGCTTAAACGTCGAAATATCTCAAACGGGATGGAAATGACGGTCAATTTTCGTCAAAATCGACGAAATCATCGCGATTTGCGAGCCGTTGGGCTTGTTTCGACGCTGAAACGTGTGTGCATTACATTTGGCGCGTAAAGTGCAGTGAAAAGAGCGCTTAAACGTCGAAATATCTCAAACGGGATGGAAATGACGGTCAATTTTCGTCAAAATCGACGAAATCATCGCGATTTGCGAGCCGTTGGGCTTGTTTCGACGCTGAAACGTGTGCGTGCATTACATTTGGCGCGTAAAGTGCAGTGAAAAGAGCGCTTAAACGTCGAAATATCTCAAACGGGATGGAAATGACGGTCAATTTTCGTCAAAATCGACGAAATCATCGCGATTTGCGAGCCGTTGGGCTTGTTTCGACGCTGAAACGTGTGTGCATTACATTTGGCGCGTAAAGTGCAGTGAAAAGAGCGCTTAAACGTCGAAATATCTCAAACGGGATGGAAATGACGGTCAATTTTCGTCAAAATCGACGAAATCATCGCGATTTGCGAGCCGTTGGGCTTGTTTCGACGCTGAAACGTGTGTGCATTACATTTGGCGCGTAAAGTGCAGTGAAAAGAGCGCTTAAACGTCGAAATATCTCAAACGGGATGGAAATGACGGTCAATTTTCGTCAAAATCGACGAAATCATCGCGATTTGCGAGCCGTTGGGCTTGTTTCGACGCTGAAACGTGTGTGCATTACATTTGGCGCGTAAAGTGCAGTGAAAAGAGCGCTTAAACGTCGAAATATCTCAAACGGGATGGAAATGACGGTCAATTTTCGTCAAAATCGACGAAATCATCGCGATTTGCGAGCCGTTGGGCTTGTTTCGACGCTGAAACGTGTGTGCATTACATTTGGCGCGTAAAGTGCAGTGAAAAGAGCGCTTAAACGTCGAAATATCTCAAACGGGATGGAAATGACGGTCAATTTTCGTCAAAATCGACGAAATCATCGCGATTTGCGAGCCGTTGGGCTTGTTTCGACGCTGAAACGTGTGTGCATTACATTTGGCGCGTAAAGTGCAGTGAAAAGAGCGCTTAAACGTCGAAATATCTCAAACGGGATGGAAATGACGGTCAATTTTCGTCAAAATCGACGAAATCATCGCGATTTGCGAGCCGTTGGGCTTGTTTCGACGCTGAAACGTGTGTGCATTACATTTGGCGCGTAAAGTGCAGTGAAAAGAGCGCTTAAACGTCGAAATATCTCAAACGGGATGGAAATGACGGTCAATTTTCGTCAAAATCGACGAAATCATCGCGATTTGCGAGCCGTTGGGCTTGTTTCGACGCTGAAACGTGTGTGCATTACATTTGGCGCGTAAAGTGCAGTGAAAAGAGCGCTTAAACGTCGAAATATCTCAAACGGGATGGAAATGACGGTCAATTTTCGTCAAAATCGACGAAATCATCGCGATTTGCGAGCCGTTGGGCTTGTTTCGACGCTGAAACGTGTGTGCATTACATTTGGCGCGTAAAGTGCAGTGAAAAGAGCGCTTAAACGTCGAAATATCTCAAACGGGATGGAAATGACGGTCAATTTTCGTCAAAATCGACGAAATCATCGCGATTTGCGAGCCGTTGGGCTTGTTTCGACGCTGAAACGTGTGTGCATTACATTTGGCGCGTAAAGTGCAGTGAAAAGAGCGCTTAAACGTCGAAATATCTCAAACGGGATGGAAATGACGGTCAATTTTCGTCAAAATCGACGAAATCATCGCGATTTGCGAGCCGTTGGGCTTGTTTCGACGCTGAAACGTGTGTGCATTACATTTGGCGCGTAAAGTGCAGTGAAAAGAGCGCTTAAACGTCGAAATATCTCAAACGGGATGGAAATGACGGTCAATTTTCGTCAAAATCGACGAAATCATCGCGATTTGCGAGCCGTTGGGCTTGTTTCGACGCTGAAACGTGTGTGCATTACATTTGGCGCGTAAAGTGCAGTGAAAAGAGCGCTTAAACGTCGAAATATCTCAAACGGCATGGAAATGACGGTCAATTTTCGCCAAAATCGACGAAATCATCGCGATTTGCGAGCCGTTGGGCTTGTTTCGACGCTGAAACGTGTGTGCATTACATTTGGCGCGTAAAGTGCAGTGAAAAGAGCGCTTAAACGTCGAAATATCTCAAACGGGATGGAAATGACGGTCAATTTTCGTCAAAATCGACGAAATCATCGCGATTTGCGAGCCGTTGGGCTTGTTTCGACGCTGAAACGTGTGTGCATTACATTTGGCGCGTAAAGTGCAGTGAAAAGAGCGCTTAAACGTCGAAATATCTCAAACGGGATGGAAATGACGGTCAATTTTCCCCAAAACCGACGAAATCATCGCGATTTGCGAGCCGTTGGGCTTGTTTCGACGCTGAAACGTGTGTGCATTACATTTGGCGCGTAAAGTGCAGTGAAAAGAGCGCTTAAACGTCGAAATATCTCAAACGGGATGGAAATGACGGTCAATTTTCGTCAAAATCGACGAAATCATCGCGATTTGCGAGCCGTTGGGCTTGTTTCGACGCTGAAACGTGTGTGCATTACATTTGGCGCGTAAAGTGCAGTGAAAAGAGCGCTTAAACGTCGAAATATCTCAAACGGGATGGAAATGACGGTCAATTTTCGTCAAAATCGACGAAATCATCGCGATTTGCGAGCCGTTGGGCTTGTTTCGACGCTGAAACGTGTGTGCATTACATTTGGCGCGTAAAGTGCAGTGAAAAGAGCGCTTAAACGTCGAAATATCTCAAACGGGATGGAAATGACGGTCAATTTTCGTCAAAATCGACGAAATCATCGCGATTTGCGAGCCGTTGGGCTTGTTTCGACGCTGAAACGTGTGTGCATTACATTTGGCGCGTAAAGTGCAGTGAAAAGAGCGCTTAAACGTCGAAATATCTCAAACGGGATGGAAATGACGGTCAATTTCTCGTCAAAATCGACGAAATCATCGCGATTTGCGAGCCGTTGGGCTTGTTTCGACGCTGAAACGTGTGTGCATTACATTTGGCGCGTAAAGTGCAGTGAAAAGAGCGCTTAAACGTCGAAATATCTCAAACGGGATGGAAATGACGGTCGAATTTTCGTCAAAATCGACGAAATCATCGCGATTTGCGAGCCGTTGGGCTTGTTTCGACGCTGAAACGTGTGTGCATTACATTTGGCGCGTAAAGTGCAGTGAAAAGAGCGCTTAAACGTCGAAATATCTCAAACGGGATGGAAATGACGGTCAATTTTCGTCAAAATCGACGAAATCATCGCGATTTGCGAGCCGTTGGGCTTGTTTCGACGCTGAAACGTGTGTGCATTACATTTGGCGCGTAAAGTGCAGTGAAAAGAGCGCTTAAACGTCGAAATATCTCAAACGGGATGGAAATGACGGTCAATTTTCGTCAAAATCGACGAAATCATCGCGATTTGCGAGCCGTTGGGCTTGTTTCGACGCTGAAACGTGTGTGCATTACATTTGGCGCGTAAAGTGCAGTGAAAAGAGCGCTTAAACGTCGAAATATCTCAAACGGGATGGAAATGACGGTCAATTTTCGTCAAAATCGACGAAATCATCGCGATTTGCGAGCCGTTGGGCTTGTTTCGACGCTGAAACGTGTGTGCATTACATTTGGCGCGTAAAGTGCAGTGAAAAGAGCGCTTAAACGTCGAAATATCTCAAACGGGATGGAAATGACGGTCAATTTTCGTCAAAATCGACGAAATCATCGCGATTTGCGAGCCGTTGGGCTTGTTTCGACGCTGAAACGTGTGTGCATTACATTTGGCGCGTAAAGTGCAGTGAAAAGAGCGCTTAAACGTCGAAATATCTCAAACGGGATGGAAATGACGGTCAATTTTCGTCAAAATCGACGAAATCATCGCGATTTGCGAGCCGTTGGGCTTGTTTCGACGCTGAAACGTGTGTGCATTACATTTGGCGCGTAAAGTGCAGTGAAAAGAGCGCTTAAACGTCGAAATATCTCAAACGGGATGGAAATGACGGTCAATTTTCGTCAAAATCGACGAAATCATCGCGATTTGCGAGCCGTTGGGCTTGTTTCGACGCTGAAACGTGTGTGCATTACATTTGGCGCGTAAAGTGCAGTGAAAAGAGCGCTTAAACGTCGAAATATCTCAAACGGGATGGAAATGACGGTCAATTTTCGTCAAAATCGACGAAATCATCGCGATTTGCGAGCCGTTGGGCTTGTTTCGACGCTGAAACGTGTGTGCATTACATTTGGCGCGTAAAGTGCAGTGAAAAGAGCGCTTAAACGTCGAAATATCTCAAACGGGATGGAAATGACGGTCAATTTTCGTCAAAATCGACGAAATCATCGCGATTTGCGAGCCGTTGGGCTTGTTTCGACGCTGAAACGTGTGTGCATTACATTTGGCGCGTAAAGTGCAGTGAAAAGAGCGCTTAAACGTCGAAATATCTCAAACGGGATGGAAATGACGGTCAATTTTCGTCAAAATCGACGAAATCATCGCGATTTGCGAGCCGTTGGGCTTGTTTCGACGCTGAAACGTGTGTGCATTACATTTGGCGCGTAAAGTGCAGTGAAAAGAGCGCTTAAACGTCGAAATATCTCAAACGGGATGGAAATGACGGTCAATTTTCGTCAAAACGACGAAATCGACGATTTGCGATTGCGACTGAAACGCGTTGTACTACATTTGGCGCGTAAAGTGCAGTGAAAAGAGCGCTAAACGTCGAAATATCTCAAACGGGATGGAAATGACGGTCAATTTTCGTAAAAAATCATCGCGATTTAGCCTTATTTCTTTGACGCTGAAACGTGTGCATTACATTTGGCGCGTAAAGTGCAGTGAAAAGAGCGCTTAAACGTCGAAATATCTCAAACGGGATGGAAATGACGGTCAATTTTCGTCAAAATCGACGAAATCATCGCGATTTGCGAGCCGTTGGGCTTGTTTCGACGCTGAAACGTGTGTGCATTACATTTGGCGCGTAAAGTGCAGTGAAAAGAGCGCTTAAACGTCGAAATATCTCAAACGGGATGGAAATGACGGTCAATTTTCGTCAAAATCGACGAAATCATCGCGATTTGCGAGCCGTTGGGCTTGTTTCGACGCTGAAACGTGTGTGCATTACATTTGGCGCGTAAAGTGCAGTGAAAAGAGCGCTTAAACGTCGAAATATCTCAAACGGGATGGAAATGACGGTCAATTTTCGTCAAAATCGACGAAATCATCGCGATTTGCGAGCCGTTGGGCTTGTTTCGACGCTGAAACGTGTGTGCATTACATTTGGCGCGTAAAGTGCAGTGAAAAGAGCGCTTAAACGTCGAAATATCCTCAAACGGGATGGAAATGACGGTCAATTTTCGTCAAAATCGACGAAATCATCGCGATTTGCGAGCCGTTGGGCTTGTTTCGACGCTGAAACGTGTGTGCATTACATTTGGCGCGTAAAGTGCAGTGAAAAGAGCGCTTAAACGTCGAAATATCTCAAACGGGATGGAAATGACGGTCAATTTTCGTCAAAATCGACGAAATCATCGCGATTTGCGAGCCGTTGGGCTTGTTTCGACGCTGAAACGTGTGTGCATTACATTTGGCGCGTAAAGTGCAGTGAAAAGAGCGCTTAAACGTCGAAATATCTCAAACGGGATGGAAATGACGGTCAATTTTCGTCAAAATCGACGAAATCATCGCGATTTGCGAGCCGTTGGGCTTGTTTCGACGCTGAAACGTGTGTGCATTACATTTGGCGCGTAAAGTGCAGTGAAAAGAGCGCTTAAACGTCGAAATATCTCAAACGGGATGGAAATGACGGTCAATTTTCGTCAAAATCGACGAAATCATCGCGATTTGCGAGCCGTTGGGCTTGTTTCGACGCTGAAACGTGTGTGCATTACATTTGGCGCGTAAAGTGCAGTGAAAAGAGCGCTTAAACGTCGAAATATCTCAAACGGGATGGAAATGACGGTCAATTTTCGTCAAAATCGACGAAATCATCGCGATTTGCGAGCCGTTGGGCTTGTTTCGACGCTGAAACGTGTGTGCATTACATTTGGCGCGTAAAGTGCAGTGAAAAGAGCGCTTAAACGTCGAAATATCTCAAACGGGATGGAAATGACGGTCAATTTTCGTCAAAATCGACGAAATCATCGCGATTTGCGAGCCGTTGGGCTTGTTTCGACGCTGAAACGTGTGTGCATTACATTTGGCGCGTAAAGTGCAGTGAAAAGAGCGCTTAAACGTCGAAATATCTCAAACGGGATGGAAATGACGGTCAATTTTCGTCAAAATCGACGAAATCATCGCGATTTGCGAGCCGTTGGGCTTGTTTCGACGCTGAAACGTGTGTGCATTACATTTGGCGCGTAAAGTGCAGTGAAAAGAGCGCTTAAACGTCGAAATATCTCAAACGGGATGGAAATGACGGTCAATTTTCGTCAAAATCGACGAAATCATCGCGATTTGCGAGCCGTTGGGCTTGTTTCGACGCTGAAACGTGTGTGCATTACATTTGGCGCGTAAAGTGCAGTGAAAAGAGCGCTTAAACGTCGAAATATCTCAAACGGGATGGAAATGACGGTCAATTTTCGTCAAAATCGACGAAATCATCGCGATTTGCGAGCCGTTGGGCTTGTTTCGACGCTGAAACGTGTGTGCATTACATTTGGCGCGTAAAGTGCAGTGAAAAGAGCGCTTAAACGTCGAAATATCTCAAACGGGATGGAAATGACGGTCAATTTTCGTCAAAATCGACGAAATCATCGCGATTTGCGAGCCGTTGGGCTTGTTTCGACGCTGAAACGTGTGTGCATTACATTTGGCGCGTAAAGTGCAGTGAAAAGAGCGCTTAAACGTCGAAATATCTCAAACGGGATGGAAATGACGGTCAATTTTCGTCAAAATCGACGAAATCATCGCGATTTGCGAGCCGTTGGGCTTGTTTCGACGCTGAAACGTGTGTGCATTACATTTGGCGCGTAAAGTGCAGTGAAAAAGAGCGCTTTAAACGTCGAAATATCTCAAACGGGATGGAAATGACGGTCAATTTTCGTCAAAATCGACGAAATCATCGCGATTTGCGAGCCGTTGGGCTTGTTTCGACGCTGAAACGTGTGTGCATTACATTTGGCGCGTAAAGTGCAGTGAAAAGAGCGCCTTAAACGTCGAAATATCTCAAACGGGATGGAAATGACGGTCAATTTTCGTCAAAATCGACGAAATCATCGCGATTTGCGAGCCGTTGGGCTTGTTTCGACGCTGAAACGTGTGTGCATTACATTTGGCGCGTAAAGTGCAGTGAAAAGAGCGCTTAAACGTCGAAATATCTCAAACGGGATGGAAATGACGGTCAATTTTCGTCAAAATCGACGAAATCATCGCGATTTGCGAGCCGTTGGGCTTGTTTCGACGCTGAAACGTGTGTGCATTACATTTGGCGCGTAAAGTGCAGTGAAAAGAGCGCTTAAACGTCGAAATATCTCAAACGGGATGGAAATGACGGTCAATTTTCGTCAAAATCGACGAAATCATCGCGATTTGCGAGCCGTTGGGCTTGTTTCGACGCTGAAACGTGTGTGCATTACATTTGGCGCGTAAAGTGCAGTGAAAAGAGCGCTTAAACGTCGAAATATCTCAAACGGGATGGAAATGACGGTCAATTTTCGTCAAAATCGACGAAATCATCGCGATTTGCGAGCCGTTGGGCTTGTTTCGACGCTGAAACGTGTGTGCATTACATTTGGCGCGTAAAGTGCAGTGAAAAGAGCGCTTAAACGTCGAAATATCTCAAACGGGATGGAAATGACGGTCAATTTTCGTCAAAATCGACGAAATCATCGCGATTTGCGAGCCGTTGGGCTTGTTTCGACGCTGAAACTGTGTGCATTACATTTGGCGCGTAAAGTGCAGTGAAAAGAGCGCTTAAACGTCGAAATATCTCAAACGGGATGGAAATGACGGTCAATTTTCGTCAAAATCGACGAAATCATCGCGATTTGCGAGCCGTTGGGCTTGTTTCGACGCTGAAACGTGTGTGCATTACATTTGGCGCGTAAAGCGCAGTGAAAAGAGCGCTTAAACGTCGAAATATCTCAAACGGGATGGAAATGACGGTCAATTTTCGTCAAAATCGACGAAATCATCGCGATTTGCGAGCCGTTGGGCTTGTTTCGACGCTGAAACGTGTGTGCATTACATTTGGCGCGTAAAGTGCAGTGAAAAGAGCGCTTAAACGTCGAAATATCTCAAACGGGATGGAAATGACGGTCAATTTTCGTCAAAATCGACGAAATCATCGCGATTTGCGAGCCGTTGGGCTTGTTTCGACGCTGAAACTGTGTGCATTACATTTGGCGCGTAAAGCGCAGTGAAAAGAGCGCTTAAACGTCGAAATATCTCAAACGGGATGGAAATGACGGTCAATTTTCGTCAAAATCGACGAAATCATCGCGATTTGCGAGCCGTTGGGCTTGTTTCGACGCTGAAACGTGTGTGCATTACATTTGGCGCGTAAAGTGCAGTGAAAAGAGCGCTTAAACGTCGAAATATCTCAAACGGGATGGAAATGACGGTCAATTTTCGTCAAAATCGACGAAATCATCGCGATTTGCGAGCCGTTGGGCTTGTTTCGACGCTGAAACGTGTGTGCATTACATTTGGCGCGTAAAGTGCAGTGAAAAGAGCGCTTAAACGTCGAAATATCTCAAACGGGATGGAAATGACGGTCAATTTTCGTCAAAATCGACGAAATCATCGCGATTTGCGAGCCGTTGGGCTTGTTTCGACGCTGAAACTGTGTGCATTACATTTGGCGCGTAAAGTGCAGTGAAAAGAGCGCTTAAACGTCGAAATATCTCAAACGGGATGGAAATGACGGTCAATTTTCGTCAAAATCGACGAAATCATCGCGATTTGCGAGCCGTTGGGCTTGTTTCGACGCTGAAACGTGTGTGCATTACATTTGGCGCGTAAAGTGCAGTGAAAAGAGCGCTTAAACGTCGAAATATCTCAAACGGGATGGAAATGACGGTCAATTTTCGTCAAAATCGACGAAATCATCGCGATTTGCGAGCCGTTGGGCTTGTTTCGACGCTGAAACGTGTGTGCATTACATTTGGCGCGTAAAGTGCAGTGAAAAGAGCGCTTAAACGTCGAAATATCTCAAACGGGATGGAAATGACGGTCAATTTTCGTCAAAATCGACGAAATCATCGCGATTTGCGAGCCGTTGGGCTTGTTTCGACGCTGAAACGTGTGTGCATTACATTTGGCGCGTAAAGTGCAGTGAAAAGAGCGCTTAAACGTCGAAATATCTCAAACGGGATGGAAATGACGGTCAATTTTCGTCAAAATCGACGAAATCATCGCGATTTGCGAGCCGTTGGGCTTGTTTCGACGCTGAAACGTGTGTGCATTACATTTGGCGCGTAAAGTGCAGTGAAAAGAGCGCTTAAACGTCGAAATATCTCAAACGGGATGGAAATGACGGTCAATTTTCGTCAAAATCGACGAAATCATCGCGATTTGCGAGCCGTTGGGCTTGTTTCGACGCTGAAACGTGTGTGCATTACATTTGGCGCGTAAAGTGCAGTGAAAAGAGCGCTTAAACGTCGAAATATCTCAAACGGGATGGAAATGACGGTCAATTTTCGTCAAAATCGACGAAATCATCGCGATTTGCGAGCCGTTGGGCTTGTTTCGACGCTGAAACGTGTGTGCATTACATTTGGCGCGTAAAGTGCAGTGAAAAGAGCGCTTAAACGTCGAAATATCTCAAACGGGATGGAAATGACGGTCAATTTTCGTCAAAATCGACGAAATCATCGCGATTTGCGAGCCGTTGGGCTTTGTTTCGACGCTGAAACGTGTGTGCATTACATTTGGCGCGTAAAGTGCAGTGAAAAGAGCGCTTAAACGTCGAAATATCTCAAACGGGATGGAAATGACGGTCAATTTTCGTCAAAATCGACGAAATCATCGCGATTTGCGAGCCGTTGGGCTTGTTTCGACGCTGAAACGTGTGCATTGACATTTGGCGCGTAAAGTGCAGTGAAAAGAGCGGCTTAAACGTCGAAATATCTCAAACGGGATGGAAATGACGGTCAATTTTCGTCAAAATCGACGAAATCATCGCGATTTGCGAGCCGTTGGGCTTGTTTCGACGCTGAAACGTGTGTGCATTACATTTGGCGCGTAAAGTGCAGTGAAAAAGAGCGCTTAAACGTCGAAATATCTCAAACGGGATGGAAATGACGGTCAATTTTCGTCAAAATCGACGAAATCATCGCGATTTGCGAGCCGTTGGGCTTGTTTCGACGCTGAAACGTGTGTGCATTACATTTGGCGCGTAAAGTGCAGTGAAAAGAGCGCTTAAACGTCGAAATATCTCAAACGGGATGGAAATGACGGTCAATTTTCGTCAAAATCGACGAAATCATCGCGATTTGCGAGCCGTTGGGCTTGTTTCGACGCTGAAACGTGTGTGCATTACATTTGGCGCGTAAAGTGCAGTGAAAAGAGCGCTTAAACGTCGAAATATCTCAAACGGGATGGAAATGACGGTCAATTTTCGTCAAAATCGACGAAATCATCGCGATTTGCGAGCCGTTGGGCTTGTTTCGACGCTGAAACTGTGTGCATTACATTTGGCGCGTAAAGTGCAGTGAAAAGAGCGCTTAAACGTCGAAATATCTCAAACGGGATGGAAATGACGGTCAATTTTCGTCAAAATCGACGAAATCATCGCGATTTGCGAGCCGTTGGGCTTGTTTCGACGCTGAAACGTGTGTGCATTACATTTGGCGCGTAAAGTGCAGTGAAAAGAGCGCTTAAACGTCGAAATATCTCAAACGGGATGGAAATGACGGTCAATTTTCGTCAAAATCGACGAAATCATCGCGATTTGCGAGCCGTTGGGCTTGTTTCGACGCTGAAACGTGTGTGCATTACATTTGGCGCGTAAAGTGCAGTGAAAAAGAGCGCTTAAACGTCGAAATATCTCAAACGGGATGGAAATGACGGTCAATTTTCGTCAAAATCGACGAAATCATCGCGATTTGCGAGCCGTTGGGCTTGTTTCGACGCTGAAACGTGTGTGCATTACATTTGGCGCGTAAAGTGCAGTGAAAAGAGCGCTTAAACGTCGAAATATCTCAAACGGGATGGAAATGACGGTCAATTTTCGTCAAAATCGACGAAATCATCGCGATTTGCGAGCCGTTGGGCTTGTTTCGACGCTGAAACGTGTGTGCATTACATTTGGCGCGTAAAGTGCAGTGAAAAGAGCGCTTAAACGTCGAAATATCTCAAACGGGATGGAAATGACGGTCAATTTTCGTCAAAATCGACGAAATCATCGCGATTTGCGAGCCGTTGGGCTTGTTTCGACGCTGAAACGTGTGTGCATTACATTTGGCGCGTAAAGTGCAGTGAAAAGAGCGCTTAAACGTCGAAATATCTCAAACGGGATGGAAATGACGGTCAATTTTCGTCAAAATCGACGAAATCATCGCGATTTGCGAGCCGTTGGACTTGTTTCGACGCTGAAACGTGTGTGCATTACATTTGGCGCGTAAAGTGCAGTGAAAAGAGCGCTTAAACGTCGAAATATCTCAAACGGGATGGAAATGACGGTCAATTTTCGTCAAAATCGACGAAATCATCGCGATTTGCGAGCCGTTGGGCTTGTTTCGACGCTGAAACGTGTGTGCATTACATTTGGCGCGTAAAGTGCAGTGAAAAGAGCGCTTAAACGTCGAAATATCTCAAACGGGATGGAAATGACGGTCAATTTTCGTCAAAATCGACGAAATCATCGCGATTTGCGAGCCGTTGGGCTTGTTTCGACGCTGAAACGTGTGTGCATTACATTTGGCGCGTAAAGTGCAGTGAAAAGAGCGCTTAAACGTCGAAATATCTCAAACGGGATGGAAATGACGGTCAATTTTCGTCAAAATCGACGAAATCATCGCGATTTGCGAGCCGTTGGACTTGTTTCGACGCTGAAACGTGTGTGCATTACATTTGGCGCGTAAAGTGCAGTGAAAAGAGCGCTTAAACGTCGAAATATCTCAAACGGGATGGAAATGACGGTCAATTTTCGTCAAAATCGACGAAATCATCGCGATTTGCGAGCCGTTGGGCTTGTTTCGACGCTGAAACGTGTGTGCATTACATTTGGCGCGTAAAGTGCAGTGAAAAGAGCGCTTAAACGTCGAAATATCTCAAACGGGATGGAAATGACGGTCAATTTTCGTCAAAATCGACGAAATCATCGCGATTTGCGAGCCGTTGGGCTTGTTTCGACGCTGAAACGTGTGTGCATTACATTTGGCGCGTAAAGTGCAGTGAAAAGAGCGCTTAAACGTCGAAATATCTCAAACGGGATGGAAATGACGGTCAATTTTCGTCAAAATCGACGAAATCATCGCGATTTGCGAGCCGTTGGGCTTGTTTCGACGCTGAAACGTGTGTGCATTACATTTGGCGCGTAAAGTGCAGTGAAAAGAGCGCTTAAACGTCGAAATATCTCAAACGGGATGGAAATGACGGTCAATTTTCGTCAAAATCGACGAAATCATCGCGATTTGCGAGCCGTTGGGCTTGTTTCGACGCTGAAACGTGTGTGCATTACATTTGGCGCGTAAAGTGCAGTGAAAAGAGCGCTTAAACGTCGAAATATCTCAAACGGGATGGAAATGACGGTCAATTTTCGTCAAAATCGACGAAATCATCGCGATTTGCGAGCCGTTGGGCTTGTTTCGACGCTGAAACGTGTGTGCATTACATTTGGCGCGTAAAGTGCAGTGAAAAGAGCGCTTAAACGTCGAAATATCTCAAACGGGATGGAAATGACGGTCAATTTTCGTCAAAATCGACGAAATCATCGCGATTTGCGAGCCGTTGGGCTTGTTTCGACGCTGAAACGTGTGTGCATTACATTTGGCGCGTAAAGTGCAGTGAAAAGAGCGCTTAAACGTCGAAATATCTCAAACGGGATGGAAATGACGGTCAATTTTCGTCAAAATCGACGAAATCATCGCGATTTGCGAGCCGTTGGGCTTGTTTCGACGCTGAAACGTGTGTGCATTACATTTGGCGCGTAAAGTGCAGTGAAAAGAGCGCTTAAACGTCGAAATATCTCAAACGGGATGGAAATGACGGTCAATTTTCGTCAAAATCGACGAAATCATCGCGATTTGCGAGCCGTTGGGCTTGTTTCGACGCTGAAACGTGTGTGCATTACATTTGGCGCGTAAAGTGCAGTGAAAAGAGCGCTTAAACGTCGAAATATCTCAAACGGGATGGAAATGACGGTCAATTTTCGTCAAAATCGACGAAATCATCGCGATTTGCGAGCCGTTGGGCTTGTTTCGACGCTGAAACGTGTGTGCATTACATTTGGCGCGTAAAGTGCAGTGAAAAGAGCGCTTAAACGTCGAAATATCTCAAACGGGATGGAAATGACGGTCAATTTTCGTCAAAATCGACGAAATCATCGCGATTTGCGAGCCGTTGGGCTTGTTTCGACGCTGAAACGTGTGTGCATTACATTTGGCGCGTAAAGTCAATCAAAGAGCGCTTAAACGTCGAAATATCTCAAACGGGATGGAAATGACGGTCAATTTTCGTCAAAATCGACGAAATCATCGCGATTTGCGAGCCGTTGGGCTTGTTTCGACGCTGAAACGTGTGTGCATTACATTTGGCGCGTAAAGTGCAGTGAAAAGAGCGCTTAAACGTCGAAATATCTCAAACGGGATGGAAATGACGGTCAATTTTCGTCAAAATCGACGAAATCATCGCGATTTGCGAGCCGTTGGGCTTGTTTCGACGCTGAAACGTGTGTGCATTACATTTGGCGCGTAAAGTGCAGTGAAAAGAGCGCTTAAACGTCGAAATATCTCAAACGGGATGGAAATGACGGTCAATTTTCGTCAAAATCGACGAAATCATCGCGATTTGCGAGCCGTTGGGCTTGTTTCGACGCTGAAACGTGTGTGCATTACATTTGGCGCGTAAAGTGCAGTGAAAAGAGCGCTTAAACGTCGAAATATCTCAAACGGGATGGAAATGACGGTCAATTTTCGTCAAAATCGACGAAATCATCGCGATTTGCGAGCCGTTGGGCTTGTTTCGACGCTGAAACGTGTGTGCATTACATTTGGCGCGTAAAGTGCAGTGAAAAGAGCGCTTAAACGTCGAAATATCTCAAACGGGATGGAAATGACGGTCAATTTTCGTCAAAATCGACGAAATCATCGCGATTTGCGAGCCGTTGGGCTTGTTTCGACGCTGAAACGTGTGTGCATTACATTTGGCGCGTAAAGTGCAGTGAAAAGAGCGCTTAAACGTCGAAATATCTCAAACGGGATGGAAATGACGGTCAATTTTCGTCAAAATCGACGAAATCATCGCGATTTGCGAGCCGTTGGGCTTGTTTCGACGCTGAAACGTGTGTGCATTACATTTGGCGCGTAAAGTGCAGTGAAAAGAGCGCTTAAACGTCGAAATATCTCAAACGGGATGGAAATGACGGTCAATTTTCGTCAAAATCGACGAAATCATCGCGATTTGCGAGCCGTTGGGCTTGTTTCGACGCTGAAACGTGTGTGCATTACATTTGGCGCGTAAAGTGCAGTGAAAAGAGCGCTTAAACGTCGAAATATCTCAAACGGGATGGAAATGACGGTCAATTTTCGTCAAAATCGACGAAATCATCGCGATTTGCGAGCCGTTGGGCTTGTTTCGACGCTGAAACGTGTGTGCATTACATTTGGCGCGTAAAGTGCAGTGAAAAGAGCGCTTAAACGTCGAAATATCTCAAACGGGATGGAAATGACGGTCAATTTTCGTCAAAATCGACGAAATCATCGCGATTTGCGAGCCGTTGGGCTTGTTTCGACGCTGAAACGTGTGTGCATTACATTTGGCGCGTAAAGTGCAGTGAAAAGAGCGCTTAAACGTCGAAATATCTCAAACGGGATGGAAATGACGGTCAATTTTCGTCAAAATCGACGAAATCATCGCGATTTGCGAGCCGTTGGGCTTGTTTCGACGCTGAATGTTTCGACGCTGAAACGTGTGTGCATTACATTTGGCGCGTAAAGTGCAGTGAAAAGAGCGCTTAAACGTCGAAATATCTCAAACGGGATGGAAATGACGGTCAATTTTCGTCAAAATCGACGAAATCATCGCGATTTGCGAGCCGTTGGGCTTGTTTCGACGCTGAAACGTGTGTGCATTACATTTGGCGCGTAAAGTGCAGTGAAAAGAGCGCTTAAACGTCGAAATATCTCAAACGGGATGGAAATGACGGTCAATTTTCGTCAAAATCGACGAAATCATCGCGATTTGCGAGCCGTTGGGCTTGTTTCGACGCTGAAACGTGTGTGCATTACATTTGGCGCGTAAAGTGCAGTGAAAAGAGCGCTTAAACGTCGAAATATCTCAAACGGGATGGAAATGACGGTCAATTTTCGTCAAAATCGACGAAATCATCGCGATTTGCGAGCCGTTGGGCTTGTTTCGACGCTGAAACGTGTGTGCATTACATTTGGCGCGTAAAGTGCAGTGAAAAGAGCGCTTAAACGTCGAAATATCTCAAACGGGATGGAAATGACGGTCAATTTTCGTCAAAATCGACGAAATCATCGCGATTTGCGAGCCGTTGGGCTTGTTTCGACGCTGAAACGTGTGTGCATTACATTTGGCGCGTAAAGTGCAGTGAAAAGAGCGCTTAAACGTCGAAATATCTCAAACGGGATGGAAATGACGGTCAATTTTCGTCAAAATCGACGAAATCATCGCGATTTGCGAGCCGTTGGGCTTGTTTCGACGCTGAAACGTGTGTGCATTACATTTGGCGCGTAAAGTGCAGTGAAAAGAGCGCTTAAACGTCGAAATATCTCAAACGGGATGGAAATGACGGTCAATTTTCGTCAAAATCGACGAAATCATCGCGATTTGCGAGCCGTTGGGCTTGTTTCGACGCTGAAACGTGTGTGCATTACATTTGGCGCGTAAAGTGCAGTGAAAAGAGCGCTTAAACGTCGAAATATCTCAAACGGGATGGAAATGACGGTCAATTTTCGTCAAAATCGACGAAATCATCGCGATTTGCGAGCCGTTGGGCTTGTTTCGACGCTGAAACGTGTGTGCATTACATTTGGCGCGTAAAAGTGCAGTGAAAAGAGCGCTTAAACGTCGAAATATCTCAAACGGGATGGAAATGACGGTCAATTTTCGTCAAAATCGACGAAATCATCGCGATTTGCGAGCCGTTGGGCTTGTTTCGACGCTGAAACGTGTGTGCATTACATTTGGCGCGTAAAGTGCAGTGAAAAGAGCGCTTAAACGTCGAAATATCTCAAACGGGATGGAAATGACGGTCAATTTTCGTCAAAATCGACGAAATCATCGCGATTTGCGAGCCGTTGGGCTTGTTTCGACGCTGAAACGTGTGTGCATTACATTTGGCGCGTAAAGTGCAGTGAAAAGAGCGCTTAAACGTCGAAATATCTCAAACGGGATGGAAATGACGGTCAATTTTCGTCAAAATCGACGAAATCATCGCGATTTGCGAGCCGTTGGGCTTGTTTCGACGCTGAAACGTGTGTGCATTACATTTGGCGCGTAAAGTGCAGTGAAAAGAGCGCTTAAACGTCGAAATATCTCAAACGGGATGGAAATGACGGTCAATTTTCGTCAAAATCGACGAAATCATCGCGATTTGCGAGCCGTTGGGCTTGTTTCGACGCTGAAACGTGTGTGCATTACATTTGGCGCGTAAAGTGCAGTGAAAAGAGCGCTTAAACGTCGAAATATCTCAAACGGGATGGAAATGACGGTCAATTTTCGTCAAAATCGACGAAATCATCGCGATTTGCGAGCCGTTGGGCTTGTTTCGACGCTGAAACGTGTGTGCATTACATTTGGCGCGTAAAGTGCAGTGAAAAGAGCGCTTAAACGTCGAAATATCTCAAACGGGATGGAAATGACGGTCAATTTTCGTCAAAATCGACGAAATCATCGCGATTTGCGAGCCGTTGGGCTTGTTTCGACGCTGAAACGTGTGTGCATTACATTTGGCGCGTAAAGTGCAGTGAAAAGAGCGCTTAAACGTCGAAATATCTCAAACGGGATGGAAATGACGGTCAATTTTCGTCAAAATCGACGAAATCATCGCGATTTGCGAGCCGTTGGGCTTGTTTCGACGCTGAAACGTGTGTGCATTACATTTGGCGCGTAAAGTGCAGTGAAAAGAGCGCTTAAACGTCGAAATATCTCAAACGGGATGGAAATGACGGTCAATTTTCGTCAAAATCGACGAAATCATCGCGATTTGCGAGCCGTTGGGCTTGTTTCGACGCTGAAACGTGTGTGCATTACATTTGGCGCGTAAAGTGCAGTGAAAAGAGCGCTTAAACGTCGAAATATCTCAAACGGGATGGAAATGACGGTCAATTTTCGTCAAAATCGACGAAATCATCGCGATTTGCGAGCCGTTGGGCTTGTTTCGACGCTGAAACGTGTGTGCATTACATTTGGCGCGTAAAGTGCAGTGAAAAGAGCGCTTAAACGTCGAAATATCTCAAACGGGATGGAAATGACGGTCAATTTTCGTCAAAATCGACGAAATCATCGCGATTTGCGAGCCGTTGGGCTTGTTTCGACGCTGAAACGTGTGTGCATTACATTTGGCGCGTAAAGTGCAGTGAAAAGAGCGCTTAAACGTCGAAATATCTCAAACGGGATGGAAATGACGGTCAATTTTCGTCAAAATCGACGAAATCATCGCGATTTGCGAGCCGTTGGGCTTGTTTCGACGCTGAAACGTGTGTGCATTACATTTGGCGCGTAAAGTGCAGTGAAAAGAGCGCTTAAACGTCGAAATATCTCAAACGGGATGGAAATGACGGTCAATTTTCGTCAAAATCGACGAAATCATCGCGATTTGCGAGCCGTTGGGCTTGTTTCGACGCTGAAACGTGTGTGCATTACATTTGGCGCGTAAAGTGCAGTGAAAAGAGCGCTTAAACGTCGAAATATCTCAAACGGGATGGAAATGACGGTCAATTTTCGTCAAAATCGACGAAATCATCGCGATTTGCGAGCCGTTGGGCTTGTTTCGACGCTGAAACGTGTGTGCATTACATTTGGCGCGTAAAGTGCAGTGAAAAGAGCGCTTAAACGTCGAAATATCTCAAACGGGATGGAAATGACGGTCAATTTTCGTCAAAATCGACGAAATCATCGCGATTTGCGAGCCGTTGGGCTTGTTTCGACGCTGAAACGTGTGTGCATTACATTTGGCGCGTAAAGTGCAGTGAAAAGAGCGCTTAAACGTCGAAATATCTCAAACGGGATGGAAATGACGGTCAATTTTCGTCAAAATCGACGAAATCATCGCGATTTGCGAGCCGTTGGGCTTGTTTCGACGCTGAAACGTGTGTGCATTACATTTGGCGCGTAAAGTGCAGTGAAAAGAGCGCTTAAACGTCGAAATATCTCAAACGGGATGGAAATGACGGTCAATTTTCGTCAAAATCGACGAAATCATCGCGATTTGCGAGCCGTTGGGCTTGTTTCGACGCTGAAACGTGTGTGCATTACATTTGGCGCGTAAAGTGCAGTGAAAAGAGCGCTTAAACGTCGAAATATCTCAAACGGGATGGAAATGACGGTCAATTTTCGTCAAAATCGACGAAATCATCGCGATTTGCGAGCCGTTGGGCTTGTTTCGACGCTGAAACGTGTGTGCATTACATTTGGCGCGTAAAGTGCAGTGAAAAGAGCGCTTAAACGTCGAAATATCTCAAACGGGATGGAAATGACGGTCAATTTTCGTCAAAATCGACGAAATCATCGCGATTTGCGAGCCGTTGGGCTTGTTTCGACGCTGAAACGTGTGTGCATTACATTTGGCGCGTAAAGTGCAGTGAAAAGAGCGCTTAAACGTCGAAATATCTCAAACGGGATGGAAATGACGGTCAATTTTCGTCAAAATCGACGAAATCATCGCGATTTGCGAGCCGTTGGGCTTGTTTCGACGCTGAAACGTGTGTGCATTACATTTGGCGCGTAAAGTGCAGTGAAAAGAGCGCTTAAACGTCGAAATATCTCAAACGGGATGGAAATGACGGTCAATTTTCGTCAAAATCGACGAAATCATCGCGATTTGCGAGCCGTTGGGCTTGTTTCGACGCTGAAACGTGTGTGCATTACATTTGGCGCGTAAAGTGCAGTGAAAAGAGCGCTTAAACGTCGAAATATCTCAAACGGGATGGAAATGACGGTCAATTTTCGTCAAAATCGACGAAATCATCGCGATTTGCGAGCCGTTGGGCTTGTTTCGACGCTGAAACGTGTGTGCATTACATTTGGCGCGTAAAGTGCAGTGAAAAGAGCGCTTAAACGTCGAAATATCTCAAACGGGATGGAAATGACGGTCAATTTTCGTCAAAATCGACGAAATCATCGCGATTTGCGAGCCGTTGGGCTTGTTTCGACGCTGAAACGTGTGTGCATTACATTTGGCGCGTAAAGTGCAGTGAAAAGAGCGCTTAAACGTCGAAATATCTCAAACGGGATGGAAATGACGGTCAATTTTCGTCAAAATCGACGAAATCATCGCGATTTGCGAGCCGTTGGGCTTGTTTCGACGCTGAAACGTGTGTGCATTACATTTGGCGCGTAAAGTGCAGTGAAAAGAGCGCTTAAACGTCGAAATATCTCAAACGGGATGGAAATGACGGTCAATTTTCGTCAAAATCGACGAAATCATCGCGATTTGCGAGCCGTTGGGCTTGTTTCGACGCTGAAACGTGTGTGCATTACATTTGGCGCGTAAAGTGCAGTGAAAAGAGCGCTTAAACGTCGAAATATCTCAAACGGGATGGAAATGACGGTCAATTTTCGTCAAAATCGACGAAATCATCGCGATTTGCGAGCCGTTGGGCTTGTTTCGACGCTGAAACGTGTGTGCATTACATTTGGCGCGTAAAGTGCAGTGAAAAGAGCGCTTAAACGTCGAAATATCTCAAACGGGATGGAAATGACGGTCAATTTTCGTCAAAATCGACGAAATCATCGCGATTTGCGAGCCGTTGGGCTTGTTTCGACGCTGAAACGTGTGTGCATTACATTTGGCGCGTAAAGTGCAGTGAAAAGAGCGCTTAAACGTCGAAATATCTCAAACGGGATGGAAATGACGGTCAATTTTCGTCAAAATCGACGAAATCATCGCGATTTGCGAGCCGTTGGGCTTGTTTCGACGCTGAAACGTGTGTGCATTACATTTGGCGCGTAAAGTGCAGTGAAAAGAGCGCTTAAACGTCGAAATATCTCAAACGGGATGGAAATGACGGTCAATTTTCGTCAAAATCGACGAAATCATCGCGATTTGCGAGCCGTTGGGCTTGTTTCGACGCTGAAACGTGTGTGCATTACATTTGGCGCGTAAAGTGCAGTGAAAAGAGCGCTTAAACGTCGAAATATCTCAAACGGGATGGAAATGACGGTCAATTTTCGTCAAAATCGACGAAATCATCGCGATTTGCGAGCCGTTGGGCTTGTTTCGACGCTGAAACGTGTGTGCATTACATTTGGCGCGTAAAGTGCAGTGAAAAGAGCGCTTAAACGTCGAAATATCTCAAACGGGATGGAAATGACGGTCAATTTTCGTCAAAATCGACGAAATCATCGCGATTTGCGAGCCGTTGGGCTTGTTTCGACGCTGAAACGTGTGTGCATTACATTTGGCGCGTAAAGTGCAGTGAAAAGAGCGCTTAAACGTCGAAATATCTCAAACGGGATGGAAATGACGGTCAATTTTCGTCAAAATCGACGAAATCATCGCGATTTGCGAGCCGTTGGGCTTGTTTCGACGCTGAAACGTGTGTGCATTACATTTGGCGCGTAAAGTGCAGTGAAAAGAGCGCTTAAACGTCGAAATATCTCAAACGGGATGGAAATGACGGTCAATTTTCGTCAAAATCGACGAAATCATCGCGATTTGCGAGCCGTTGGGCTTGTTTCGACGCTGAAACGTGTGTGCATTACATTTGGCGCGTAAAGTGCAGTGAAAAGAGCGCTTAAACGTCGAAATATCTCAAACGGGATGGAAATGACGGTCAATTTTCGTCAAAATCGACGAAATCATCGCGATTTGCGAGCCGTTGGGCTTGTTTCGACGCTGAAACGTGTGTGCATTACATTTGGCGCGTAAAGTGCAGTGAAAAGAGCGCTTAAACGTCGAAATATCTCAAACGGGATGGAAATGACGGTCAATTTTCGTCAAAATCGACGAAATCATCGCGATTTGCGAGCCGTTGGGCTTGTTTCGACGCTGAAACGTGTGTGCATTACATTTGGCGCGTAAAGTGCAGTGAAAAGAGCGCTTAAACGTCGAAATATCTCAAACGGGATGGAAATGACGGTGTCACGTCCCGCGCCCCGCACGCGCCGTAACAAGAACAAGAAACCATTCTATACAAAACACACGAATAAGGATTTGAACGCACAAGCGAACACGCGGCATCACAAACGAGGGCGATTAACAGATCCAACCAATAAATAAAATACATAATACAAACAATTCTGAATAAAACAGGAAATAAGAATAACTATAAAAGGGTAAAATAATTGAAACGCCAGGAATATATATATATAAATATATTTCAATCAATCAATTTGGAGAGTTACATATAAGTATAAAACATATATGCTTAACATGTAATAACCTAGTGAATATTAGAGACAGTGCTTCCAATACTACGCAATAAATACAAAATTATCAGATTATAAAATATAAGTATACATGATGTCGAAAACTAATAGTTTAAACATACAATATCGTATTATTAGAGAAATGAAGGTTACGTTGTCAGAAATATATATATATGTGTGCGAATTTTATCAAACCGATAATCTAAGATACATACTTAAAACTAGCCTGCATTCCGGTAAAAGATAAATAAATAATTGACATTTCATTTCGTATGAATACTACACCGCCAAGAGAAATATGCATATGAATACGTATATATATATATATGTGCATGTGTGCGCGTATGTTTTATAGTATCGAATACTCTATAAAATAAACTACTCAAAACAATAAATAACGCAATCGAAGAATTACAAACGCACAACATAAAATATATGTCGGGTTTACATTAGAATTAGAGTTAGGGGCGTGAAACGAATCTTCGTTCGGATTACACGTTGTCGTTATGCAATAGAGAAGACATCGACCAGTGCAAATACGATTATTATAGAATTAGACAAGTAACCGTGGTAATCAGGTACTCGAGAAACTAATGACAATGAACTTAGGTTCAATAACGAATCCGCGGTCAACGGGATGATGGATGAACAAGCTCACAATATCTAAGTCGGACTCTTTGTTAAAACGTGGAATATCCACCGAGCGTACAGACACTAAGTAATTCGCTAGTACGACCTCACGAGAGAATGACTTTCCGTCGCGCTGATGCTGCGGAGGAAAGCTATGATGGGGTGTGTCTAAGGACACGAGATCATTGGATTCGTCGAGGATAGCCTTCGTTCAGAAGGCGAGGGAAATTGGTGTTGCTGCTAATTGGTCAATCTCCATATCGGTGGTTAGAAAAAGATGCTAGCCGCCCTCCAGGGGAAAGTTGCTAGTGGGGGACGCCGTTCGTTGAAACATAAGTCTCTCCTATCTTCCCGTAGTTG
The DNA here is from genome assembly GCA_019677175.1 of Bombus sylvicola. Lineage (NCBI taxonomy): Eukaryota > Metazoa > Arthropoda > Insecta > Hymenoptera > Apidae > Bombus > Bombus sylvicola. The sequence goes on from JACSOB010000153.1 coordinate 31,645, forward strand.
GGACAAAGACTGTTTGTCTGTTTGAAGGACTTTAGGTAACTAGATATTAGTGTTTATAACGGTCCTTGGGCTAGCCGATCACGTACTGCGGAGACGCGTTGACATCTGGTAAACATCCTGCCCGGAGAATAGGATCTGCGTGTGGCGAGCTACGGGACGGAGACCGTTGGAATGTTTACTGCCACGTGCAGCTACAAATCTTTCTTTTAAGGAGAGAGCTATAGAATTATTACGTACCTTTGTTAGACAAAGCGTTCATCCCGTGACCGCGGCTACGTTCGGCGACTGGCTGTCGCCTCGAGCCCAAGCTCACTATCACAAATCTCAAACAAATACAATCGGATCGAAAGACGACAATTGTTTAATTACGCCTATGATAGAATCTAGATTACGGTGTTAGGGGATTATCCCGAAGTTCCAAAGGGGAGGCTTCGATGTCATTTCATCTCCGACACGGCCATCCTGACTATCACACGTCCTCGGGTGTAGCTAAAGTATTAGGTTTTCCTAATATTAGATTTGGTACAATCAACATTAATTACAACTTAATCAAATGTTAAATAAACCAAGGGTCCAGTTCGATAACAGGATTTTTGCTAGGGGTTTCGGTAACAAAAGTAAAAGGACAGAATTATTAACATTATGGTTCGTATTCGAAATATTAGTTGCATCCTGTGGTTTATCAGTCGGGTCGTAGTGGCGTGATGGACTATTGCGATTTTGCACCCAGATGATAGTTGCCGCTAACAGTGCGTGTGAATACACGACCGCTTCGGGCTTCTGGCGTAGCCGCTGGGAGTGCGTGTGAATACACGACCGCTTCGGGCTTCAGGCGTAGCCGCGGGGAGTGCGTGTGAATACACGACCGCTTCGGGCTTCCTGGCGTAGCCGCGGGGAGTGCGTGTGAATACACGACCGCTTCGGGCTTCAGGCGTAGCCGCGGGGAGTGCGTGTAAATACACGACCGCTTCGGGCTTCCTGGCGTAGCCGCGGGGAGTGCGTGTGAATACACGACCGCTTCGGGCTTCAGGCGTAGCCGCGGGGAGTGCGTGTAAATACACGACCGCTTCGGGCTTCCTGGCGTAGCCGCGGGGAGTGCGTGTGAATACACGACCGCTTCGGGCTTCAGGCGTAGCCGCGGGGAGTGCGTGTAAATACACGACCGCTTCGGGCTTCCTGACGTTGCGTTAATGACCCTCAGGGGTCGGGGTACTGATATCGCGTGTGTCACTGTCATCGCCACCACTAACAACATCCAAATCCGCAGGAATGCGACTATCTGGCATCCTTCTCAGCCGGTCATGACTATACTTGTAAGAGCGTTTGCCGTCTAGCGTTTTTAGAATATATCGGTCCCCCTCCAAAATCTCCGCTATCCTAAATGGGCCCTTAAATTTCGGATCTAGTTTACACTGGTTTCTCTCTTCAATTTTGCGTAATACAAAATCACCGAGGTTAAATCTAACTATTTTAGCTTTAGTTTTGTCAAATCCATCTTTATCGTATCCAACACTAATTTCTATATTCTCTATTGCCTGCTGTCTTATATCCGAGATATCTACTTCTCTTTCTTCGATATTATCGGGTATCAACGAGTCGTAAGGTCTTTGCTGTTCTACCAATTAATAGTTCCAATGGACTCGATTTAGTCACGCGGTTGGTAGTGTAATTTAAAGCCAGTTGTATTTTGCCAATCGCGTCTAGCCACGATCGCCCGGTCGTTTCTATGATTGTGAACATAATTTTCAACGTACCCATAATAAACTCTACCTGTCCGTCGGCCCTACTCGCACCGGTTGAAATTAAATGGAGTTTAGTGTTTACATTGGCAGAAGTCTTGGAATTCATTCGTTACCCGTAGGACACCTCTCCTGATCCGCTATTATCCGGCAAGGACCGCCGAATAAAAATATAGCATACTAAAGTGCTTTAACGGTACTAAGAGAATCTATTCTACGAGTATGATGCAGATATGCGAATTTAGTGAAGTCGTCGACCAAAACAATGACATATTCTTTCGAACCACTTTTACCGCTTAGTTTGCCTGTTATGTCCACGTGAACGGTATGTCAGGGTATGCTGATCTTAGGTATAGGATGTAATTCAGCTTGTATTTTACCTGAACTAGCCTTCGAAACTCGACAAGCACGACAGTTCTCAATGAATTTACGAACACATCTCGCCATTCCTTCGAACCAGTAATACTCGTACAGTTTCTCAAGCGTTTTATCCCAACCTAAGTGCATAATTGACTGTTGCACATGGTTAATAACGGACCACCTAAAACTTCTGGGGACAATGGGCAAGCAGAGAGTTTTGCCTTTTCTCTGTATTTTACGATGAAGGGTACCGGACCGGAATTCATACGTATTCGCGGTATCTTCCGTGAGCTCCTCGTTTTGCGATTTATTGCCAATCTCAGAAATTTGTGGGTCGCGACGTTATTCCGCTAATAGCCGATTTCGGAGACTTCGGTCATACTAATTTCCTTCTATATGACTTCGTTGATCGTACGGTGATCCAAGTCTACGGGATTTCGCGAGAGGAAATCTACGTGGGCCATTCGTTTACCTGTGAAGCTTTCGGGACGAATTTTCGGAAATAAAAGGCCAAACCTATGGACTGCCTGAGCTGCGTGACGGTTGTTGACGCAGGTAAAAAAACTCAAGGCGTGTATTTTACCCGGACTGGGACGAACTACTCCGTTATGAATTACGTATCCCAAATAGAGTACCGATGTCTTTAGAAAAGAACATTTTGGAAAGTTAAAGGAGAATCCGGCTTTTACGAGGGTATCTAGTACGGTGTGCAATCCTTTTAGAGCTTGATCTATCGAGTCGGCAATAATTAGGACATCATCCAAATAGACAACAACATACGAATGGCACGTTGGCTGCCATACGTGTTTTTCAAAAGAATCTCAAGAATGATCTCTCGTTTCGTTTGGTCACAACATTAAAATCACGAGTCGCTGCTGGATATAATGAAGGAAAGTGTGGCACAGATCATTTCGACCAAATGGTTTCTTATGTCACCACAATTAGAAAAAGAATCAAATGGTACAGAAGACTTGGCATGCGTCTCCTCCTGAGGATTTCTGTGGTAAATGCTTTGATGGTTTACAAAATTGCAGCAAGGAACAACATAAACATTAGAACATCTAGACAAGTATTAGTCGCGAAATTATTAGGGTTATCCGAAAACGCAAAGATCCCTGTTTTCAACGGAGTCGGCATAGTATTGCCGTTCGGAAAAACGATTCCGAAAGAAGCACTAGACGCGCACGCAACCATGCTGTGCAAATAAAAGACGTCGGATGGACTGAACAAAGGCACAAAAAGAATTTGAAGAAAACAATAAATTATTGTCCAAACTGTCCATCGAGGGTAACCAATGCTGTATACTTCCTAGAATTAGGGTGAATAGGGTTTTGGCGAAATCCGCTGGCCCCGTCCAGACTAATAAAGTATCTCGCTTTTGCAATCTCGCGATTTGATCCGCAATAAGGGGTAAAGGATACCGATCCGCGACCGCATTTTTATTTAGTTCTCGAAAATCTACACGCAATCTATCCGAACCATCGTTCGTCTTCGTGAGTAACATACGACTCGCGAACGGTGAATTACTAGGCCTTGTGATTTTTTGCTCTAATTAATTCGCTTATTCTCTCACGTACTATTCTATGCTCTTCCTCGCGAAGTCTATTAGAATTCCTTGTACGGTGATGTTAGGATCAATTAATAGTACTTCTAACTCGCCCGTATTTACGCAAGTACGTAGGAAACCCGTAACGGATGAATCTTTGAATTTTCGAAAAGAGAAATTAATCGACTCTTATCACTATCACGTACCTCGTTCTCAACTTCATTAACATCGATCTCGTTTTCGACGGTTTTATTACAGGCATTAATTATTTATGTCTTACACATAGCGAGGCTATTTTGTGTAATATTACGTCAAAACCTTAGCTTAAAATTTCACATCAATCGCGATGTCATATTTTAAATAAATATCAGCGAGGACACGAAAATTTATCTCTAACCACTAACACCTGCAACGGACAAAAACGGGGGGGGGGGGTTGTGGTTTTTTTTTTTTCTCCCCCCTCCCTTCCTACCTATCTCCCTTGTGTTTCCCGCCCGGGGCTTTTTGGGGCCCCCCCCCCCCCCCGGGTGGGTGTTTTCTCCCCCCCCCCCCCCCCCGCCCCCGACCCCCCCCCCCCCGAATAAGGATTTGAATACACAAACGAACATACGGCATTAAGAAACGAAATATAGAATTAACAAATGAGGGTGACTAATAAATCCAACCAGTATAAAATTAAAAGTAAATAGAATCTACTAATAAACTGAATGAGTCGCGAACCGAATAAATAAACCAGGAAATAAGAATAACTAGAAAAGGGAAATAATTGAAACACCAGAAATATATGTGTATATAAATATATTTTATTCAATCAACGCAGCAACAACTTGGAGAGTTACATATAAATATAAACATATATGCAAAACATGTAATAATCCAGAAAATATTAGAGACAATACTATGTAACAAACCAAACTATAAATATATGAGTATATAAAATCAAAAGAACTTATAGTCTAACGAATACTTAAAACATACAATATTGTATTATTAAAGAAATAAAGGTTACATTGTCAGGAATATATATATATATGTGTGCGCTCTACATTGTTACATCAAATTATTAATCTAAGATAGATACTTAAAACTAGACGACATTCCGGTAAAGTAATTATAAATGAGAACTACATTAAGAAACATGCATGTCTATATATATATAACATATAAATATATAATCTATACTAAATTACTATCTAAATGAATACTAAAGAAATAGAACACACAACGCAACAAACTGTCGATAGGCTAAAACGTAAATGAAAACTACATTACGAAACATGGATGTCTATATATATATAAAACATATAAATATATAATCTATACTAAATTATTATCTAAATGAATACTAAAGAAATAGAACACGCAACGCAACAACCTGTCGATAGGCTAAAACGTAAATGAAAACTACATTATGAAACATGGATGTATATATATATATATATATATATATATATAATCTGCACTCTAAACTAAACTACTACTAATAATCTAAATGAATACAAAAGAAATAGAACACACAACGCAATACTAGGAACTAAGTAACAACCTGTTGACAGGCTAGAACGTTCAAATAATTGACACCGTAACGACTTGAAGAATTGCGTACAGATTCTACTGTCAAACACAAATATGTGGAAAACACATTAAACACACAATAATCTAGAAAAAAAATACTATGTTGTCACAATACAAGATATATATGTATATATGAAATCAAAATATAACCTCAAACACACAACGTCATATCACTAAAGAATCTAAATGAAAATCAAACTACCAGAAATATATACATATATACATGTACGTGTGTGTGTTCTATCTTATTAAATGAAGTTAATATAAAATAAATAATTAACATTTCACTTCGCGTACACCACTAGAAGAAATATGTATACGCATATGTATATATATATATACACGTTTGTGTGTGTTTTATATTATTGAACACTATAAAATAAACTACTCGGAACAATAAATAACACTATCGGAAAAATTACAAAACATTAGTCACATTAAAAACGACGCACAATATATATATATATATATATATATATATATACATTCACATGAACAATACTATTGTCATTTTAACAATAATAATAGTAACAATATCAAGACAGCAGTCGAAAATTTGGATATATTCACATATGTCAACTCAAAATTCATTTACGTAGAGAAACATATTAAACAACAAATGCCAACATTTCAGTAAAATAATTATAAAATGAGAACTACATTACGAAACATGCATGTCTATATATAATATATAAATATATATACTAAATTACAATCTAAATGAATACAAAAGAAATAGAACACACAACGCAACACTAGGAACTAAGAAACAACCTGTCGATAGGCTAAAACGTTCAAAATTATATATATATTATATAAATATATAATCTATACTGTAAACTAATATTAATAATCTAAATGAATACAAATGAAATAGAACTCATAACGCGACACTAGGGACTAAGTAACGACCTGTCGACAGGCTGGAACGTTCAAAATAATTGACACCGCAACGACTTGAAGAATTGCCTACAGATTCTACTGTCAAACACAAATATGTGGAAAACACATTAAACGCACAATAATCTAGAAATAAACTTTAATACTATGTTGTCACAATACAAGATATATATGTATATATGAAATCAAAATATAACCTCAAGCACACAACATCATATCACTAAAGAATCTAAATGAAAATCAAACTACAAGAAATATATACATGTATACGTGTACGTGTGTGTGTTCTATCTTATTAAATGAAATTAATATAAAATAAATAATTAACATTTCACTTCTTATGAAACTACACCACTAAAAGAAATATGTATACGCATATATATATATATATATATATATATATATATATACACGTTTGTGTGTGTTTTATATTATTGAACACTATAAAATAAACTACTCTGAACAATAAATAACACTATCGGAAAAATTACAAAACATTAGTCACACACAATATAAATATATATATATACATTCACACAAGTAATACTATTGTCATTTTAACAATAATGATAACAATATTAACAATAAATATATAGACTAATTGTGGTAGAATAAGGAAAAACGAGCGACAAACGGAAAATCACTTCGATATCGAACAAAACTAAAGATCCGCCACTGTAACCTCACTGACGACATTTGCGAGCAGCCATGTTAGATTTATACGCGCACGTCGGAACACACGCAATAATTATACACGTTAGATAAATACAAAATACTATATTTCTCACTTCAACTATACGTCAAAACATCAAAACAAGATTTACACATAATTGATAAATAGATCCGAGATCAATAGAAATCACTGTATGCGAGAGACACTCACGGGCGGCCATCTTGAAACATGCGTGCACTAACTATTATGTATTACGAAAAAATAAATTATACTTTCGATAGGAAAAAGAAAGAAAAGGAAAAGGAAAGAACAACGAAAATAAATATTTAATACAAAAATGGAACGTCGTGCCGAGGTAGAAATAAATAATAACACGCGACAGGAATGATGGGGATTGGTGGAAATCAGCCGCGAGAAACAAATCATGAAAACACATTGTTAACATTTTTCTTAAATATATATTGTCAAATACAAAAATATATATATATATATATATATATATATATATATATAATTAATTAAAAAGAAAAAAAAATAAAATTAAACAAATATATTTAACAAACATAAGATAGATAGCTTTGCATTTAAATGTATATATATATTGAACATATAAACAAAATAATAATAAGGAACCCACGACGAGTCGCCCACGGGTTCTTCGGAATCCCTCTTCCAATTGCGCTGAAACGACACAATACAGTTTAAATAAAACGAATCAGGACGAATCAAGCGAACTAAAAACAAGATAAAATACGCACCAGGGAAATCTGCATGAGAACCTCCGATAGAGGCGCCTCCGTAAACACTGTTCAAACGTCAATCACCGAAGCCTAAGGAAACAACAAAAAGGAAAAGGATCAAAATCACGAAAACAACCATAATATGCAAATATCCATCGAAACCAAACTTACGGAAAATAACTCGAAGGTGGAGGACCTCGTTCTGGGAGAGCAGCGGACTGCGCGTGTTGCCCGAGCGAACATCGAAATGATACTGACGCTGCAGCCGCCAGCCCTTGCACGTGCCGAAGAAAACACAGATAATTCCCACGATACAAACGTCAAGGTTTCGCTCAAGAAAAACTAAATCAGCATGGAACTCTTCAAATCTCCTAGACGCTAGCTCAGCAGAAACACAGGACCGACAGAAACTGAGTCGAAATATGAAATTCGCATTCTGTCACGTACGATCTCAGGAAACCAAAAACTGCAACGTCCTGATTCCCACGGAAGCATACCCCCAGTGGACCACCACCCCGTGGGGGATAGCATTATAAATAAGCATAGCAACATAGAGCAGCGTCCAGTTATTTTTTCGATCATTATACCGTCCAGTTTTATTACGTTCATTCTTGTATTCATTCTTGTGTTCATATTCTTGTGGTCATTATTGTAACGAGTATTCTTGGCTCATTATTATTTCGTCCAGTATAGTTTGATTATTACGTTCATTCTTGCGTTAAACATTTGTGTAACACTTAGCGTTTCGGCGATCTTTAGTTGTTCATTATAAAAAAGAAAAGAGAGAGTCGCGATCAAGTTAGAGATTTTCCGAAGTCCCCATTACATTGTCAAAATAAAATATATATATTGTAATTGCGATATTAATTCGGTTAGAGATTTGTAAGGTGTTTATCAAAATAAATAAGTAAGTAAAATAGAAATTCGATAATAAATTATACCCGAGTTCGAGTAATAAATCCCATCGATAAAACACCGACGACCATCGGAACAGGCGAGTTAATGGCGCCAGACAGCACTCACTTATCAAGGTAAGAAATTCAATTTTGAGAATTTCCTTCTTCTCTGATAATTTCGTTGCACCCGAGAATCAAACTAGAGCTATCTACCATCGAATTCATTTTATTTCCGTGGACGGTTTGAAGATAAATTATTGTTTAAACTTCAACCAAAGGGGTTGTCCACTGTGTTGGCTTGTGCAACCGGTGCTTTCGATCATCGGAAACACCTATTGATCTTCGCATTCCTCCTCCCACTGTTGGCAACTTATTGCCCGTCTTTGGGCAAGGCTTGCGAAATCACACAAGTCCCGCACAGAGAGGACGATTAAATTCATCGACGGCGTTAATCGAAAATCTAGAGCAAACACCGCGGCAGAACAATACCGGCATTGCTATTAACCGATATTCTTGCCGTCATTGCATGCGATTGAAAAGAAAACAAGAAGAGAAAATAGTAGAATAATTTCCTTTTGAGAATTCAACCAAAGGATCGTTCGCTGTGTTGGCTTGTGCAACCGGTGTTTTCGATCATCGAAAACACCCATTGATCCTCACATTCCTCCTCCCACTGTTGGCGAAATATTGCCCGTCTTTGGGAAAGGCTTGTGAAATCACACGAACCCCACACAGAGAGGATCGTTAAAATCACCCTCGACAATTATATTCGAAGGCAAGAAAATCGTGACAACCGAACCAATCGTAGTAACGAATTGAGCTTTGGACATATTATTATAGCGAAATTAAAAAGAGAAGAAGAAGGCAAGCGTAAAGTAAATTTGTATCAAACAACGGAAAATTCACATTCTTATCCAATCCGTTAACGCGAAAATTCTTGTTCTACCTCCCTCTCACATTAATATATATATATACACATATACGTGCGTAACAACCTAAGCGATTCAACATTCAAATAAAAATCCGTTCAACAAGTACAAATATTTATTGCATTTAACTTTAATCCTCTCCCGTGCCAGTATTCCTGCGCATAGCAGGTTAGCCGAAAAGTGGAATTTATTTGCCAGTTGCTTTAAACATCAGTTAACGCTACCACTAAACATAAAATTAATGAATGAACATCTCACATAATTACTGAAAATCAAGACAGATAAAGGTACTGAGATTCGTCTTCCCTCAGCCTAGAGCGTGCCCGAAAAGGCATCTCTTGCTAGGAATTCAATCTAATAGTTACCAAAAATCAAGAAAGATAAAGGTACTAAGATTCGTCTTCCCTCAGCCTAGAGCGTGCCTGAAAAGGCATCTCTTGCTAGGAATTCAATCTAATAGTTACCAAACATCACGACAGATAAAGGTACTGAGATTCGTCTTCCCTCAGCCTAGAGCGTGCCTGAAAAGGCATCTCTTGCTAGGAATTCAATCTAATAGTTACCAAAAATCAAGACAGATAAAGGTACTAAGATTCGTCTTCCCTCAGCCTAGAGCGTGCCTGAAAAGGCATCTCTTGCTAGGAATTCAATCTAATAGTTACCAAAAATCAAGACAGATAAAGGTACTAAGATTCGTCTTCCCTCAGCCTAGAGCGTGCCTGAAAAGGCATCTCTTGCTAGAATTCAATCTAATAGTTACCAAAAAAATAAATACTAAATTTTTAGTAATTAAAAACTCTTTAAATTCAATCTAATAGTTACCAAAAGACAGATAAAGGTACTAAGATTCGTCTTCCCTCAGCCTAGAGCGTGCCTGAAAAGGCATCTCTTGCTAGGAATTCAATCTAATAGTTACCAAAAATCACGACAGATAAAGGTACTAAGATTCGTCTTCCCTCAGCCTAGAGCGTGCCTGAAAAGGCATCTCTTGCTAGGAATTCAATCTAATAGTTACCAAACATCACGACAGATAAAGGTACTAAGATTCGTCTTCCCTCAGCCTAGAGCGTGCCTGAAAAGGCATCTCTTGCTAGGAATTCAATCTAATAGTTACCAAAAATCACGACGCCTAGACGAACAATACTACCGCTCACGAACATTTACAAATAAGTAAAGAAAAAAAAAAAAAAAAAAAATTTTAATATAAAGGAAAAGAGAAGAAAAATATTACAATAAATTGTGACACGGAAAAGTTAATAAAGGATAAAGGAAAAGAGAGAAAAAATATTACAATAAATTGTAACGCGAAAAAGTTAATAAAGGAGAGAGGAAAAGAGATAACAGTAATAAAAGAAATTCTTTGAAATAGTCCTTAGACTATTTCTGGTGGCAGCAACTACCTTATTAATCGGCAACCTTAAATCGATATTCCACTAATTTCCCCTGCAGATTACATCCGGACCAAGCAGGTAGGTGGAAAAAAATTTTACCTAGATTTAAGCCAAATTAAGATTAAGAAGCGTCATCGCGAATCGTAGCGGATCAACGAACTGAAACGTGACTGTGCATTACATTTGGCGCGTAAAGTGCAGTGAAAAGAGCGCTTAAACGTCGAAATATCTCAAACGGGATGGAAATGACGGTCAATTTTCGTCAAAATCGACGAAATCATCGCGATTTGCGAGCCGTTGGGCTTGTTTCGACGCTGAAACGTGTGTGCATTACATTTGGCGCGTAAAGTGCAGTGAAAAGAGCGCTTAAACGTCGAAATATCTCAAACGGGATGGAAATGACGGTCAATTTTCGTCAAAATCGACGAAATCATCGCGATTTGCGAGCCGTTGGGCTTGTTTCGACGCTGAAACGTGTGTGCATTACATTTGGCGCGTAAAGTGCAGTGAAAAGAGCGCTTAAACGTCGAAATATCTCAAACGGGATGGAAATGACGGTCAATTTTCGTCAAAATCGACGAAATCATCGCGATTTGCGAGCCGTTGGGCTTGTTTCGACGCTGAAACGTGTGTGCATTACATTTGGCGCGTAAAGTGCAGTGAAAAGAGCGCTTAAACGTCGAAATATCTCAAACGGGATGGAAATGACGGTCAATTTTCGTCAAAATCGACGAAATCATCGCGATTTGCGAGCCGTTGGGCTTGTTTCGACGCTGAAACGTGTGTGCATTACATTTGGCGCGTAAAGTGCAGTGAAAAGAGCGCTTAAACGTCGAAATATCTCAAACGGGATGGAAATGACGGTCAATTTTCGTCAAAATCGACGAAATCATCGCGATTTGCGAGCCGTTGGGCTTGTTTCGACGCTGAAACGTGTGTGCATTACATTTGGCGCGTAAAGTGCAGTGAAAAGAGCGCTTAAACGTCGAAATATCTCAAACGGGATGGAAATGACGGTCAATTTTCGTCAAAATCGACGAAATCATCGCGATTTGCGAGCCGTTGGGCTTGTTTCGACGCTGAAACGTGTGTGCATTACATTTGGCGCGTAAAGTGCAGTGAAAAGAGCGCTTAAACGTCGAAATATCTCAAACGGGATGGAAATGACGGTCAATTTTCGTCAAAATCGACGAAATCATCGCGATTTGCGAGCCGTTGGGCTTGTTTCGACGCTGAAACGTGTGTGCATTACATTTGGCGCGTAAAGTGCAGTGAAAAGAGCGCTTAAACGTCGAAATATCTCAAACGGGATGGAAATGACGGTCAATTTTCGTCAAAATCGACGAAATCATCGCGATTTGCGAGCCGTTGGGCTTGTTTCGACGCTGAAACGTGTGTGCATTACATTTGGCGCGTAAAGTGCAGTGAAAAGAGCGCTTAAACGTCGAAATATCTCAAACGGGATGGAAATGACGGTCAATTTTCGTCAAAATCGACGAAATCATCGCGATTTGCGAGCCGTTGGGCTTGTTTCGACGCTGAAACGTGTGTGCATTACATTTGGCGCGTAAAGTGCAGTGAAAAGAGCGCTTAAACGTCGAAATATCTCAAACGGGATGGAAATGACGGTCAATTTTCGTCAAAATCGACGAAATCATCGCGATTTGCGAGCCGTTGGGCTTGTTTCGACGCTGAAACGTGTGTGCATTACATTTGGCGCGTAAAGTGCAGTGAAAAGAGCGCTTAAACGTCGAAATATCTCAAACGGGATGGAAATGACGGTCAATTTTCGTCAAAATCGACGAAATCATCGCGATTTGCGAGCCGTTGGGCTTGTTTCGACGCTGAAACGTGTGTGCATTACATTTGGCGCGTAAAGTGCAGTGAAAAGAGCGCTTAAACGTCGAAATATCTCAAACGGGATGGAAATGACGGTCAATTTTCGTCAAAATCGACGAAATCATCGCGATTTGCGAGCCGTTGGGCTTGTTTCGACGCTGAAACGTGTGTGCATTACATTTGGCGCGTAAAGTGCAGTGAAAAGAGCGCTTAAACGTCGAAATATCTCAAACGGGATGGAAATGACGGTCAATTTTCGTCAAAATCGACGAAATCATCGCGATTTGCGAGCCGTTGGGCTTGTTTCGACGCTGAAACGTGTGTGCATTACATTTGGCGCGTAAAGTGCAGTGAAAAGAGCGCTTAAACGTCGAAATATCTCAAACGGGATGGAAATGACGGTCAATTTTCGTCAAAATCGACGAAATCATCGCGATTTGCGAGCCGTTGGGGCTTGTTTCGACGCTGAAACGTGTGTGCATTACATTTGGCGCGTAAAGTGCAGTGAAAAGAGCGCTTAAACGTCGAAATATCTCAAACGGGATGGAAATGACGGTCAATTTTCGTCAAAATCGACGAAATCATCGCGATTTGCGAGCCGTTGGGCTTGTTTCGACGCTGAAACGTGTGTGCATTACATTTGGCGCGTAAAGTGCAGTGAAAAGAGCGCTTAAACGTCGAAATATCTCAAACGGGATGGAAATGACGGTCAATTTTCGTCAAAATCGACGAAATCATCGCGATTTGCGAGCCGTTGGGCTTGTTTCGACGCTGAAACGTGTGTGCATTACATTTGGCGCGTAAAGTGCAGTGAAAAGAGCGCTTAAACGTCGAAATATCTCAAACGGGATGGAAATGACGGTCAATTTTCGTCAAAATCGACGAAATCATCGCGATTTGCGAGCCGTTGGGCTTGTTTCGACGCTGAAACGTGTGTGCATTACATTTGGCGCGTAAAGTGCAGTGAAAAGAGCGCTTAAACGTCGAAATATCTCAAACGGGATGGAAATGACGGTCAATTTTCGTCAAAATCGACGAAATCATCGCGATTTGCGAGCCGTTGGGCTTGTTTCGACGCTGAAACGTGTGTGCATTACATTTGGCGCGTAAAGTGCAGTGAAAAGAGCGCTTAAACGTCGAAATATCTCAAACGGGATGGAAATGACGGTCAATTTTCGTCAAAATCGACGAAATCATCGCGATTTGCGAGCCGTTGGGCTTGTTTCGACGCTGAAACGTGTGTGCATTACATTTGGCGCGTAAAGTGCAGTGAAAAGAGCGCTTAAACGTCGAAATATCTCAAACGGGATGGAAATGACGGTCAATTTTCGTCAAAATCGACGAAATCATCGCGATTTGCGAGCCGTTGGGCTTGTTTCGACGCTGAAACGTGTGTGCATTACATTTGGCGCGTAAAGTGCAGTGAAAAGAGCGCTTAAACGTCGAAATATCTCAAACGGGATGGAAATGACGGTCAATTTTCGTCAAAATCGACGAAATCATCGCGATTTGCGAGCCGTTGGGCTTGTTTCGACGCTGAAACGTGTGTGCATTACATTTGGCGCGTAAAGTGCAGTGAAAAGAGCGCTTAAACGTCGAAATATCTCAAACGGGATGGAAATGACGGTCAATTTTCGTCAAAATCGACGAAATCATCGCGATTTGCGAGCCGTTGGGCTTGTTTCGACGCTGAAACGTGTGTGCATTACATTTGGCGCGTAAAGTGCAGTGAAAAGAGCGCTTAAACGTCGAAATATCTCAAACGGGATGGAAATGACGGTCAATTTTCGTCAAAATCGACGAAATCATCGCGATTTGCGAGCCGTTGGGCTTGTTTCGACGCTGAAACGTGTGTGCATTACATTTGGCGCGTAAAGTGCAGTGAAAAGAGCGCTTAAACGTCGAAATATCTCAAACGGGATGGAAATGACGGTCAATTTTCGTCAAAATCGACGAAATCATCGCGATTTGCGAGCCGTTGGGCTTGTTTCGACGCTGAAACGTGTGTGCATTACATTTGGCGCGTAAAGTGCAGTGAAAAGAGCGCTTAAACGTCGAAATATCTCAAACGGGATGGAAATGACGGTCAATTTTCGTCAAAATCGACGAAATCATCGCGATTTGCGAGCCGTTGGGCTTGTTTCGACGCTGAAACGTGTGTGCATTACATTTGGCGCGTAAAGTGCAGTGAAAAGAGCGCTTAAACGTCGAAATATCTCAAACGGGATGGAAATGACGGTCAATTTTCGTCAAAATCGACGAAATCATCGCGATTTGCGAGCCGTTGGGCTTGTTTCGACGCTGAAACGTGTGTGCATTACATTTGGCGCGTAAAAAAAGTGCAGAAAAAAAGCCAACCCAAACGGGATGGAAATGACGGTCAATTTTCGTCAAAATCGACGAAATCATCGCGATTTGCGAGCCGTTGGGCTTGTTTCGACGCTGAAACGTGTGTGCATTACATTTGGCGCGTAAAGTGCAGTGAAAAGAGCGCTTAAACGTCGAAATATCTCAAACGGGATGGAAATGACGGTCAATTTTCGTCAAAATCGACGAAATCATCGCGATTTGCGAGCCGTTGGGCTTGTTTCGACGCTGAAACGTGTGTGCATTACATTTGGCGCGTAAAGTGCAGTGAAAAGAGCGCTTAAACGTCGAAATATCTCAAACGGGATGGAAATGACGGTCAATTTTCGTCAAAATCGACGAAATCATCGCGATTTGCGAGCCGTTGGGCTTGTTTCGACGCTGAAACGTGTGTGCATTACATTTGGCGCGTAAAGTGCAGTGAAAAGAGCGCTTAAACGTCGAAATATCTCAAACGGGATGGAAATGACGGTCAATTTTCGTCAAAATCGACGAAATCATCGCGATTTGCGAGCCGTTGGGCTTGTTTCGACGCTGAAACGTGTGTGCATTACATTTGGCGCGTAAAGTGCAGTGAAAAGAGCGCTTAAACGTCGAAATATCTCAAACGGGATGGAAATGACGGTCAATTTTCGTCAAAATCGACGAAATCATCGCGATTTGCGAGCCGTTGGGCTTGTTTCGACGCTGAAACGTGTGTGCATTACATTTGGCGCGTAAAGTGCAGTGAAAAGAGCGCTTAAACGTCGAAATATCTCAAACGGGATGGAAATGACGGTCAATTTTCGTCAAAATCGACGAAATCATCGCGATTTGCGAGCCGTTGGGCTTGTTTCGACGCTGAAACGTGTGTGCATTACATTTGGCGCGTAAAGTGCAGTGAAAAGAGCGCTTAAACGTCGAAATATCTCAAACGGGATGGAAATGACGGTCAATTTTCGTCAAAATCGACGAAATCATCGCGATTTGGAAATGACGGTCAATTTTCGTCAAAATCGACGAAATCATCGCGATTTGCGAGCCGTTGGGCTTGTTTCGACGCTGAAACGTGTGTGCATTACATTTGGCGCGTAAAGTGCAGTGAAAAGAGCGCTTAAACGTCGAAATATCTCAAACGGGATGGAAATGACGGTCAATTTTCGTCAAAATCGACGAAATCATCGCGATTTGCGAGCCGTTGGGCTTGTTTCGACGCTGAAACGTGTGTGCATTACATTTGGCGCGTAAAGTGCAGTGAAAAGAGCGCTTAAACGTCGAAATATCTCAAACGGGATGGAAATGACGGTCAATTTTCGTCAAAATCGACGAAATCATCGCGATTTGCGAGCCGTTGGGCTTGTTTCGACGCTGAAACGTGTGTGCATTACATTTGGCGCGTAAAGTGCAGTGAAAAGAGCGCTTAAACGTCGAAATATCTCAAACGGGATGGAAATGACGGTCAATTTTCGTCAAATTTCGTCAAAATCGACGAAATCATCGCGATTTGCGAGCCGTTGGGCTTGTTTCGACGCTGAAACGTGTGTGCATTACATTTGGCGCGTAAAGTGCAGTGAAAAGAGCGCTTAAACGTCGAAATATCTCAAACGGGATGGAAATGACGGTCAATTTTCGTCAAAATCGACGAAATCATCGCGATTTGCGAGCCGTTGGGCTTGTTTCGACGCTGAAACGTGTGTGCATTACATTTGGCGCGTAAAGTGCAGTGAAAAGAGCGCTTAAACGTCGAAATATCTCAAACGGGATGGAAATGACGGTCAATTTTCGTCAAAATCGACGAAATCATCGCGATTTGCGAGCCGTTGGGCTTGTTTCGACGCTGAAACGTGTGTGCATTACATTTGGCGCGTAAAGTGCAGTGAAAAGAGCGCTTAAACGTCGAAATATCTCAAACGGGATGGAAATGACGGTCAATTTTCGTCAAAATCGACGAAATCATCGCGATTTGCGAGCCGTTGGGCTTGTTTCGACGCTGAAACGTGTGTGCATTACATTTGGCGCGTAAAGTGCAGTGAAAAGAGCGCTTAAACGTCGAAATATCTCAAACGGGATGGAAATGACGGTCAATTTTCGTCAAAATCGACGAAATCATCGCGATTTGCGAGCCGTTGGGCTTGTTTCGACGCTGAAACGTGTGTGCATTACATTTGGCGCGTAAAGTGCAGTGAAAAGAGCGCTTAAACGTCGAAATATCTCAAACGGGATGGAAATGACGGTCAATTTTCGTCAAAATCGACGAAATCATCGCGATTTGCGAGCCGTTGGGCTTGTTTCGACGCTGAAACGTGTGTGCATTACATTTGGCGCGTAAAGTGCAGTGAAAAGAGCGCTTAAACGTCGAAATATCTCAAACGGGATGGAAATGACGGTCAATTTTCGTCAAAATCGACGAAATCATCGCGATTTGCGAGCCGTTGGGCTTGTTTCGACGCTGAAACGTGTGTGCATTACATTTGGCGCGTAAAGTGCAGTGAAAAGAGCGCTTAAACGTCGAAATATCTCAAACGGGATGGAAATGACGGTCAATTTTCGTCAAAATCGACGAAATCATCGCGATTTGCGAGCCGTTGGGCTTGTTTCGACGCTGAAACGTGTGTGCATTACATTTGGCGCGTAAAGTGCAGTGAAAAGAGCGCTTAAACGTCGAAATATCTCAAACGGGATGGAAATGACGGTCAATTTTCGTCAAAATCGACGAAATCATCGCGATTTGCGAGCCGTTGGGCTTGTTTCGACGCTGAAACGTGTGTGCATTACATTTGGCGCGTAAAGTGCAGTGAAAAGAGCGCTTAAACGTCGAAATATCTCAAACGGGATGGAAATGACGGTCAATTTTCGTCAAAATCGACGAAATCATCGCGATTTGCGAGCCGTTGGGCTTGTTTCGACGCTGAAACGTGTGTGCATTACATTTGGCGCGTAAAGTGCAGTGAAAAGAGCGCTTAAACGTCGAAATATCTCAAACGGGATGGAAATGACGGTCAATTTTCGTCAAAATCGACGAAATCATCGCGATTTGCGAGCCGTTGGGCTTGTTTCGACGCTGAAACGTGTGTGCATTACATTTGGCGCGTAAAGTGCAGTGAAAAGAGCGCTTAAACGTCGAAATATCTCAAACGGGATGGAAATGACGGTCAATTTTCGTCAAAATCGACGAAATCATCGCGATTTGCGAGCCGTTGGGCTTGTTTCGACGCTGAAACGTGTGTGCATTACATTTGGCGCGTAAAGTGCAGTGAAAAGAGCGCTTAAACGTCGAAATATCTCAAACGGGATGGAAATGACGGTCAATTTTCGTCAAAATCGACGAAATCATCGCGATTTGCGAGCCGTTGGGCTTGTTTCGACGCTGAAACGTGTGTGCATTACATTTGGCGCGTAAAGTGCAGTGAAAAGAGCGCTTAAACGTCGAAATATCTCAAACGGGATGGAAATGACGGTCAATTTTCGTCAAAATCGACGAAATCATCGCGATTTGCGAGCCGTTGGGCTTGTTTCGACGCTGAAACGTGTGTGCATTACATTTGGCGCGTAAAGTGCAGTGAAAAGAGCGCTTAAACGTCGAAATATCTCAAACGGGATGGAAATGACGGTCAATTTTCGTCAAAATCGACGAAATCATCGCGATTTGCGAGCCGTTGGGCTTGTTTCGACGCTGAAACGTGTGTGCATTACATTTGGCGCGTAAAGTGCAGTGAAAAGAGCGCTTAAACGTCGAAATATCTCAAACGGGATGGAAATGACGGTCAATTTTCGTCAAAATCGACGAAATCATCGCGATTTGCGAGCCGTTGGGCTTGTTTCGACGCTGAAACGTGTGTGCATTACATTTGGCGCGTAAAGTGCAGTGAAAAGAGCGCTTAAACGTCGAAATATCTCAAACGGGATGGAAATGACGGTCAATTTTCGTCAAAATCGACGAAATCATCGCGATTTGCGAGCCGTTGGGCTTGTTTCGACGCTGAAACGTGTGTGCATTACATTTGGCGCGTAAAGTGCAGTGAAAAGAGCGCTTAAACGTCGAAATATCTCAAACGGGATGGAAATGACGGTCAATTTTCGTCAAAATCGACGAAATCATCGCGATTTGCGAGCCGTTGGGCTTGTTTCGACGCTGAAACGTGTGTGCATTACATTTGGCGCGTAAAGTGCAGTGAAAAGAGCGCTTAAACGTCGAAATATCTCAAACGGGATGGAAATGACGGTCAATTTTCGTCAAAATCGACGAAATCATCGCGATTTGCGAGCCGTTGGGCTTGTTTCGACGCTGAAACGTGTGTGCATTACATTTGGCGCGTAAAGTGCAGTGAAAAGAGCGCTTAAACGTCGAAATATCTCAAACGGGATGGAAATGACGGTCAATTTTCGTCAAAATCGACGAAATCATCGCGATTTGCGAGCCGTTGGGCTTGTTTCGACGCTGAAACGTGTGTGCATTACATTTGGCGCGTAAAGTGCAGTGAAAAAGAGCGCTTAAACGTCGAAATATCTCAAACGGGATGGAAATGACGGTCAATTTTCGTCAAAATCGACGAAATCATCGCGATTTGCGAGCCGTTGGGCTTGTTTCGACGCTGAAACGTGTGTGCATTACATTTGGCGCGTAAAGTGCAGTGAAAAGAGCGCTTAAACGTCGAAATATCTCAAACGGGATGGAAATGACGGTCAATTTTCGTCAAAATCGACGAAATCATCGCGATTTGCGAGCCGTTGGGCTTGTTTCGACGCTGAAACGTGTGTGCATTACATTTGGCGCGTAAAGTGCAGTGAAAAGAGCGCTTAAACGTCGAAATATCTCAAACGGGATGGAAATGACGGTCAATTTTCGTCAAAATCGACGAAATCATCGCGATTTGCGAGCCGTTGGGCTTGTTTCGACGCTGAAACGTGTGTGCATTACATTTGGCGCGTAAAGTGCAGTGAAAAGAGCGCTTAAACGTCGAAATATCTCAAACGGGATGGAAATGACGGTCAATTTTCGTCAAAATCGACGAAATCATCGCGATTTGCGAGCCGTTGGGCTTGTTTCGACGCTGAAACGTGTGTGCATTACATTTGGCGCGTAAAGTGCAGTGAAAAGAGCGCTTAAACGTCGAAATATCTCAAACGGGATGGAAATGACGGTCAATTTTCGTCAAAATCGACGAAATCATCGCGATTTGCGAGCCGTTGGGCTTGTTTCGACGCTGAAACGTGTTTGCATTACATTTGGCGCGTAAAGTGCAGTGAAAAGAGCGCTTAAACGTCGAAATATCTCAAACGGGATGGAAATGACGGTCAATTTTCGTCAAAATCGACGAAATCATCGCGATTTGCGAGCCGTTGGGCTTGTTTCGACGCTGAAACGTGTGTGCATTACATTTGGCGCGTAAAGTGCAGTGAAAAGAGCGCTTAAACGTCGAAATATCTCAAACGGGATGGAAATGACGGTCAATTTTCGTCAAAATCGACGAAATCATCGCGATTTGCGAGCCGTTGGGCTTGTTTCGACGCTGAAACGTGTGTGCATTACATTTGGCGCGTAAAGTGCAGTGAAAAGAGCGCTTAAACGT
Organism: Bombus sylvicola; assembly: GCA_019677175.1. Classification (NCBI taxonomy): domain Eukaryota; kingdom Metazoa; phylum Arthropoda; class Insecta; order Hymenoptera; family Apidae; genus Bombus; species Bombus sylvicola. Next base: position 52,149 of record JACSOB010000153.1, read on the forward strand.
CGAAATATCTCAAACGGGATGGAAATGACGGTCAATTTTCGTCAAAATCGACGAAATCATCGCGATTTGCGAGCCGTTGGGCTTGTTTCGACGCTGAAACGTGTGTGCATTACATTTGGCGCGTAAAGTGCAGTGAAAAGAGCGCTTAAACGTCGAAATATCTCAAACGGGATGGAAATGACGGTCAATTTTCGTCAAAATCGACGAAATCATCGCGATTTGCGAGCCGTTGGGCTTGTTTCGACGCTGAAACGTGTGTGCATTACATTTGGCGCGTAAAGTGCAGTGAAAAGAGCGCTTAAACGTCGAAATATCTCAAACGGGATGGAAATGACGGTCAATTTTCGTCAAAATCGACGAAATCATCGCGATTTGCGAGCCGTAATGAGCTAGAAAACTGCGCGATACAAAACGCGCGAATAAGGATTTGAATACACAAACGAACATACGGCATTAAGAAACGAAATATAGAATTAACAAATGAGGGTGACTAATAAATCCAACCAGTATAAAATTAAAAGTAAATAGAATCTACTAATAAACTGAATGAGTCGCGAACCGAATAAATAAACCAGGAAATAAGAATAACTAGAAAAGGGAAATAATTGAAACACCAGAAAATATATGTGTATATAAATATATTTTATTCAATCAACGCAGCAACAACTTGGAGAGTTACATATAAATATAAACATATATGCAAAACATGTAATAATCCAGAAAATATTAGAGACAATACTATGTAACAAACCAAACTATAAATATATGAGTATATAAAATCAAAAGAACTTATAGTCTAACGAATACTTAAAACATACAATATTGTATTATTAAAGAAATAAAGGTTACATTGTCAGGAATATATATATATGTGTGCGCTCTACATTGTTACATCAAATTATTAATCTAAGATAGATACTTAAAACTAGACGACATTCCGGTAAAGTAATTATAAATGAGAACTACATTAAGAAACATGCATGTCTATATATATATAACATATAAATATATAATCTATACTAAATTACTATCTAAAATGAATACTAAAGAAAAGAACACACAACGCAACAAACTGTCGATAGGCTAAAGCGTAAATGAAAACTACATTACGAAACATGGATGTCTATATATATATAAAACATATAAATATATAATCTATACTAAATTATTATCTAAATGAATACTAAAGAAATAGAACACGCAACGCAACAACCTGTCGATAGGCTAAAACGTAAATGAAAACTACATTATGAAACATGGATGTCTATATATATATATATATATATATATATATATATATATATATATATATATATATATATATATATATATAATCTGCACTCTAAACTAAACTACTACTAATAATCTAAATGAATACAAAAGAAATAGAACACACAACGCAACACTAGGAACTAAGTAACAACCTGTCGACAGGCTAGAACGTTCAAAATAATTGACACCGCAACGACTTGAAGAATTGCGTACAGATTCTACTGTCAAACACAAATATGTGGAAAACACATTAAACACACAATAATCTAGGAAAATACTATGTTGTCACAATACAAGATATATATGTATATATGAAATCAAAATATAACCTCAAACACACAACGTCATATCACTAAAGAATCTAAATGAAAATCAAACTACCAGAAATATATACATATATACATGTACGTGTGTGTGTTCTATCTTATTAAATGAAGTTAATATAAAATAAATAATTAACATTTCACTTCGCGTACACCACTAGAAGAAATATGTATACGCATATATATATATATATATATACACGTTTGTGTGTGTTTTATATTATTGAACACTATAAAATAAACTACTCGGAACAATAAATAACACTATCGGAAAAATTACAAAACATTAGTCACATTAAAAACGACGCACAATATAAATATATATATATATATATATATATACATTCACATGAACAATACTATTGTCATTTTAACAATAATAATAGTAACAATATCAAGACAGCAGTCGAAAATTTGGATATATTCACATATGTCAACTCAAAATTCATTTACGTAGAGAAACATATTAAACAACAAATGCCAACATTTCAGTAAAATAATTATAAAATGAGAACTACATTACGAAACATGCATGTCTATATATAATATATAAATATATATACTAAATTACAATCTAAATGAATACAAAAGAAATAGAACACACAACGCAACACTAGGAACTAAGAAACAACCTGTCGATAGGCTAAAACGTTCAAAATTATATATATATTATATAAATATATAATCTATACTGTAAACTAATATTAATAATCTAAATGAATACAAATGAAATAGAACTCATAACGCGACACTAGGGACTAAGTAACGACCTGTCGACAGGCTGGAACGTTCAAAATAATTGACACCGCAACGACTTGAAGAATTGCCTACAGATTCTACTGTCAAACACAAATACGTGGAAAACACATTAAACGCACAATAATCTAGAAATAAACTTTAATACTATGTTGTCACAATACAAGATATATATGTATATATGAAATCAAAATATAACCTCAAGCACACAACATCATATCACTAAAGAATCTAAATGAAAATCAAACTACAAGAAATATATACATGTATACGTGTACGTGTGTGTGTGTTCTATCTTATTAAATGAAATTAATATAAAATAAATAATTAACATTTCACTTCTTATGAAACTACACCACTAAAAAAAAAATATGTATACATATATATATATATATATATATATATATAAATACACGTTTGTGTGTGTTTTATATTATTGAACACTATAAAATAAACTACTCTGAACAATAAATAACACTATCGGAAAAATTACAAAACATTAGTCACACACAATATAAATATATATATATACATTCACACAAGTAATACTATTGTCATTTTAACAATAATGATAACAATATTAACAATAAATATATAGACTAATTGTGGTAGAATAAGGAAAAACGAGCGACAAACGGAAAATCACTTCGATATCGAACAAAACTAAAGATCCGCCACTGTAACCTCACTGATGACATTTGCGAGCAGCCATGTTAGATTTATACGCGCACGTCGGAACACACGCAATAATTATACACGTTAGATAAATACAAAATACTATATTTCTCACTTCAACTATACGTCAAAACATCAAAACAAGATTTACACATAATTGATAAATAGATCCGAGATCAATAGAAATCACTGTATGCGAGAGACACTCACGGGCGGCCATCTTGAAACATGCGTGCACTAACTATTATGTATTACGAAAAAATAAATTATACTTTCGATAGGAAAAAGAAAGAAAAGGAAAAGGAAAGAACAACGAAAATAAATATTTAATACAAAAATGGAACGTCGTGCCGAGGTAGAAATAAATAATAACACGCGACAGGAATGATGGGGATTGGTGGAAATCAGCCGCGAGAAACAAATCATGAAAACACATTGTTAACATTTTTCTTAAATATATATTGTCAAATACAAATGTATAAAATATATATATATATATATATATAATTAATTAAAAAAAAAAAAAATAAAATTAAGCAAATATATTTAACAAACATAAGATAGATAGCTTTGCATTTAAATGTATATATATATTGAACATTTAAACAAAATAATAATAAGGAACCCACGACGAGTCGCCCACGGGTTCTTCGGAATCCCTCTTCCAATTGCGCTGAAACGACACAATACAGTTTAAATAAAACGAATCAGGACGAATCAAGCGAACTAAAAACAAGATAAAATACGCACCAGGGAAATCTGCATGAGAACCTCCGATAGAGGCGCCTCCGTAAACACTGTTCAAACGTCAATCACCGAAGCCTAAGGAAACAACAAAAAGGAAAAGGATCAAAATCACGAAAACAACCATAATATGCAAATATCCATCGAAACCAAACTTACGGAAAATAACTCGAAGGTGGAGGACCTCGTTCTGGGAGAGCAGCGGACTGCGCGTGTTGCCCGAGCGAACATCGAAATGATACTGACGCTGCAGCCGCCAGCCCTTGCACGTGCCGAAGAAAACACAGATAATTCCCACGATACAAACGTCAAGGTTTCGCTCAAGAAAAAACTAAATCAGCATGGAACTCTTCAAATCTCCTAGACGCTAGCTCAGCAGAAACACAGGACCGACAGAAACTGAGTCGAAATATGAAATTCGCATTCTGTCACGTACGATCTCAGGAAACCAAAAACTGCAACGTCCTGATTCCCACGGAAGCATACCCCCAGTGGACCACCACCCCGTGGAATAGCATTATAAATAAGCATAGCAACATAGAGCAGCGTCCAGTTATTTTTTCGATCATTATACCGTCCAGTTTTATTACGTTCATTCTTGTATTCATTCTTGTGTTCATATTCTTGTGGTCATTATTGTAACGAGTATTCTTGGCTCATTATTATTTCGTCCAGTATAGTTTGATTATTACGTTCATTCTTGCGTTAAACATTTGTGTAACACTTAGCGTTTCGGCGATCTTTAGTTGTTCATTATAAAAAGAAAAAAGAGAGTCGCGATCAAGTTAGAGATTTTCCGAAGTCCCCATTACATTGTCAAAATAAAATATATATATATTGTAATTGCGATATTAATTCGGTTAGAGATTTGTAAGGTGTTTATCAAAATAAATAAGTAAGTAAAATAGAAATTCGATAATAAATTATACCCGAGTTCGAGTAATAAATCCCATCGATAAAACACCGACGACCATCGGAACAGGCGAGTTAATGGCGCCAGACAGCACTCACTTATCAAGGTAAGAAATTCAATTTTGAGAATTTCCTTCTTCTCTGATAATTTCGTTGCACCCGAGAATCAAACTAGAGCTATCTACCATCGAATTCATTTTATTTCCGTGGACGGTTTGAAGATAAATTATTGTTTAAACTTCAACCAAAGGGGTTGTCCACTGTGTTGGCTTGTGCAACCGGTGCTTTCGATCATCGGAAACACCTATTGATCTTCGCATTCCTCCTCCCACTGTTGGCAACTTATTGCCCGTCTTTGGGCAAGGCTTGCGAAATCACACAAGTCCCGCACAGAGAGGACGATTAAATTCATCGACGGCGTTAATCGAAAATCTAGAGCAAACACCGCGGCAGAACAATACCGGCATTGCTATTAACCGATATTCTTGCCGTCATTGCATGCGATTGAAAAGAAAACAAGAAGAGAAAATAGTAGAATAATTTCCTTTTGAGAATTCAACCAAAGGATCGTTCGCTGTGTTGGCTTGTGCAACCGGTGTTTTCGATCATCGAAAACACCCATTGATCCTCACATTCCTCCTCCCACTGTTGGCGAAATATTGCCCGTCTTTGGGAAAGGCTTGTGAAATCACACGAACCCCACACAGAGAGGATCGTTAAAATCACCCTCGACAATTATATTCGAAGGCAAGAAAATCGTGACAACCGAACCAATCGTAGTAACGAATTGAGCTTTGGACATATTATTATAGCGAAATTAAAAAAGAGAAGAAGAAGGCAAGCGTAAAGTAAATTTGTATCAAACAACGGAAAATTCACATTCTTATCCAATCCGTTAACGCGAAAATTCTTGTTCTACCTCCTCTCACATTAATATATATATATACACATATACGTGCGTAACAACCTAAGCGATTCAACATTCAAATAAAAATCCGTTCAACAAGTACAAATATTTATTGCATTTAACTTTAATCCTCTCCCGTGCCAGTATTCCTGCGCATAGCAGGTTAGCCGAAAAAGTGGAATTTATTTGCCAGTTGCTTTAAACATCAGTTAACGCTACCACTAAACATAAAATTAATGAATGAACATCTCACATAATTACTGAAAATCAAGACAGATAAAGGTACTGAGATTCGTCTTCCCTCAGCCTAGAGCGTGCCCGAAAAGGCATCTCTTGCTAGGAATTCAATCTAATAGTTACCAAAAATCAAGAAAGATAAAGGTACTAAGATTCGTCTTCCCTCAGCCTAGAGCGTGCCTGAAAAGGCATCTCTTGCTAGGAATTCAATCTAATAGTTACCAAACATCACGACGGATAAAGGTACTGAGATTCGTCTTCCCTCAGCCTAGAGCGTGCCTGAAAAGGCATCTCTTGCTAGGAATTCAATCTAATAGTTACCAAAAATCAAGACAGATAAAGGTACTAAGATTCGTCTTCCCTCAGCCTAGAGCGTGCCTGAAAAGGCATCTCTTGCTAGGAATTCAATCTAATAGTTACCAAAAATCAAGACAGATAAAGGTACTAAGATTCGTCTTCCCTCAGCCTAGAGCGTGCCTGAAAAGGCATCTCTTGCTAGGAATTCAATCTAATAGTTACCAAACATCACGACAGATAAAGGTACTAAGATTCGTCTTCCCTCAGCCTAGAGCGTGCCTGAAAAGGCATCTCTTGCTAGGAATTCAATCTAATAGTTACCAAAAATCACGACAGATAAAGGTACTAAGATTCGTCTTCCCTCAGCCTAGAGCGTGCCTGAAAAGGCATCTCTTGCTAGGAATTCAATCTAATAGTTACCAAAAATCACGACGCTAGACGAACAATACTACCGCTCACGAACATTTACAAATAAGTAAAGAAAAATAAAAAAAAAAAAAAATTTTAATATAAAGGAAAAAAGAAGAAAAATATTACAATAAATTGTGACACGGAAAAGTTAATAAAGGATAAAAGGAAAAGAGAGAAAAAATATTACAATAAATTGTAACGCGAAAAAGTTAATAAAAGGAGAGAGGAAAAGAGATAACAGTAATAAAAGAAATTCTTTGAAATAGTCCTTAGACTATTTCTGGTGGCAGCAACTACCTTATTAATCGGCAACCTTAAATCGATATTCCACTAATTTCCCCTGCAGATTACATCCGGACCAAGCAGGTAGGTGGAAAAAATTTTACCTGGATTTAAGCCAAATTAAGATTAAGAAGCGTCATCGCGAATCGTAGCGGATCACGAACAGATTCGTGACAGACGGTCAATTTTCGTCAAAATCGACGAAATCATCGCGATTTGCGAGCCGTTGGGCTTGTTTCGACGCTGAAACGTGTGTGCATTACATTTGGCGCGTAAAGTGCAGTGAAAAGAGCGCTTAAACGTCGAAATATCTCAAACGGGATGGAAATGACGGTCAATTTTCGTCAAAATCGACGAAATCATCGCGATTTGCGAGCCGTTGGGCTTGTTTCGACGCTGAAACGTGTTTGCATTACATTTGGCGCGTAAAGTGCAGTGAAAAGAGCGCTTAAACGTCGAAATATCTCAAACGGGATGGAAATGACGGTCAATTTTCGTCAAAATCGACGAAATCATCGCGATTTGCGAGCCGTTGGGCTTGTTTCGACGCTGAAACGTGTGTGCATTACATTTGGCGCGTAAAGTGCAGTGAAAAGAGCGCTTAAACGTCGAAATATCTCAAACGGGATGGAAATGACGGTCAATTTTCGTCAAAATCGACGAAATCATCGCGATTTGCGAGCCGTTGGGCTTGTTTCGACGCTGAAACGTGTGTGCATTACATTTGGCGCGTAAAGTGCAGTGAAAAGAGCGCTTAAACGTCGAAATATCTCAAACGGGATGGAAATGACGGTCAATTTTCGTCAAAATCGACGAAATCATCGCGATTTGCGAGCCGTTGGGCTTGTTTCGACGCTGAAACGTGTGTGCATTACATTTGGCGCGTAAAGTGCAGTGAAAAGAGCGCTTAAACGTCGAAATATCTCAAACGGGATGGAAATGACGGTCAATTTTCGTCAAAATCGACGAAATCATCGCGATTTGCGAGCCGTTGGGCTTGTTTCGACGCTGAAACGTGTGTGCATTACATTTGGCGCGTAAAGTGCAGTGAAAAGAGCGCTTAAACGTCGAAATATCTCAAACGGGATGGAAATGACGGTCAATTTTCGTCAAAATCGACGAAATCATCGCGATTTGCGAGCCGTTGGGCTTGTTTCGACGCTGAAACGTGTGTGCATTACATTTGGCGCGTAAAGTGCAGTGAAAAGAGCGCTTAAACGTCGAAATATCTCAAACGGGATGGAAATGACGGTCAATTTTCGTCAAAATCGACGAAATCATCGCGATTTGCGAGCCGTTGGGCTTGTTTCGACGCTGAAACGTGTGTGCATTACATTTGGCGCGTAAAGTGCAGTGAAAAGAGCGCTTAAACGTCGAAATATCTCAAACGGGATGGAAATGACGGTCAATTTTCGTCAAAATCGACGAAATCATCGCGATTTGCGAGCCGTTGGGCTTGTTTCGACGCTGAAACGTGTGTGCATTACATTTGGCGCGTAAAGTGCAGTGAAAAGAGCGCTTAAACGTCGAAATATCTCAAACGGGATGGAAATGACGGTCAATTTTCGTCAAAATCGACGAAATCATCGCGATTTGCGAGCCGTTGGGCTTGTTTCGACGCTGAAACGTGTGTGCATTACATTTGGCGCGTAAAGTGCAGTGAAAAGAGCGCTTAAACGTCGAAATATCTCAAACGGGATGGAAATGACGGTCAATTTTCGTCAAAATCGACGAAATCATCGCGATTTGCGAGCCGTTGGGCTTGTTTCGACGCTGAAACGTGTGTGCATTACATTTGGCGCGTAAAGTGCAGTGAAAAGAGCGCTTAAACGTCGAAATATCTCAAACGGGATGGAAATGACGGTCAATTTTCGTCAAAATCGACGAAATCATCGCGATTTGCGAGCCGTTGGGCTTGTTTCGACGCTGAAACGTGTGTGCATTACATTTGGCGCGTAAAGTGCAGTGAAAAGAGCGCTTAAACGTCGAAATATCTCAAACGGGATGGAAATGACGGTCAATTTTCGTCAAAATCGACGAAATCATCGCGATTTGCGAGCCGTTGGGCTTGTTTCGACGCTGAAACGTGTGTGCATTACATTTGGCGCGTAAAGTGCAGTGAAAAGAGCGCTTAAACGTCGAAATATCTCAAACGGGATGGAAATGACGGTCAATTTTCGTCAAAATCGACGAAATCATCGCGATTTGCGAGCCGTTGGGCTTGTTTCGACGCTGAAACGTGTGTGCATTACATTTGGCGCGTAAAGTGCAGTGAAAAGAGCGCTTAAACGTCGAAATATCTCAAACGGGATGGAAATGACGGTCAATTTTCGTCAAAATCGACGAAATCATCGCGATTTGCGAGCCGTTGGGCTTGTTTCGACGCTGAAACGTGTGTGCATTACATTTGGCGCGTAAAGTGCAGTGAAAAGAGCGCTTAAACGTCGAAATATCTCAAACGGGATGGAAATGACGGTCAATTTTCGTCAAAATCGACGAAATCATCGCGATTTGCGAGCCGTTGGGCTTGTTTCGACGCTGAAACGTCGTGCATTACATTTGGCGCGTAAAGTGCAGTGAAAAGAGCGCTTAAACGTCGAAATATCTCAAACGGGATGGAAATGACGGTCAATTTTCGTCAAAATCGACGAAATCATCGTGCCGTAACGAGAGAAAGAAAACTGCGCGATACAAAACGCGCGAATAAGGATTTGAATACACAAACGAACATACGGCATTAAGAAACGAAATATAGAATTAACAAATGAGGGTGACTAATAAATCCAACCAGTATAAAATTAAAAGTAAATAGAATCTACTAATAAACTGAATGAGTCGCGAACCGAATAAATAAACCAGGAAATAAGAATAACTAGAAAAGGGAAATAATTGAAACACCAGAAATATATGTGTATATAAATATATTTTATTCAATCAACGCAGCAACAACTTGGAGAGTTACATATAAATATAAACATATATGCAAAACATGTAATAATCCAGAAAATATTAGAGACAATACTATGTAACAAACCAAACTATAAATATATGAGTATATAAAATCAAAGAACTTATAGTCTAACGAATACTTAAAACATACAATATTGTATTATTAAAGAAATAAAGGTTACATTGTCAGGAATATATATATATGTGTGCGCTCTACATTGTTACATCAAATTATTAATCTAAGATAGATACTTAAAACTAGACGACATTCCGGTAAAGTAATTATAAATGAGAACTACATTAAGAAACATGCATGTCTATATATATATAACATATAAATATATAATCTATACTAAATTACTATCTAAATAATACAAAAAATAAACACACAACGCAACAAACTGTCGATAGGCTAAAGCGTAAATGAAAACTACATTACGAAACATGGTATATATATATATATAAAACATATAAATATATAATCTATACTAAATTATTATCTAAATGAATACTAAAGAAATAGAACACGCAACGCAACAACCTGTCGATAGGCTAAAACGTAAATGAAAACTACATTATGAAACATGGATAATATATATATATATATATATATATATATATATATATATATATAAATATATAATCTGCACTCTAAACTAAACTACTACTAATAATCTAAATGAATACAAAAGAAATAGAACACACAACGCAACACTAGGAACTAAGTAACGACCTGTCGACAGGCTGGAACGTTCAAAATAATTGACACCGTAACGACTTGAAGAATTGCGTACAGATTCTACTGTCAAACACAAATATGTGGAAAACACATTAAACGCACAATAATCTAGAAATAAACAATACTATGTTGTCACAATACAAGATATATATGTATATATGAAATCAAAATATAACCTCAAGCACACAACATCATATCACTAAAGAATCTAAATGAAAATCAAACTACCAGAAATATATACATATATACGTGTACGTGTGTGTGTTCTATCTTATTAAATGAAGTTAATATAAAATAAATAATTAACATTTCACTTCGCGTACACCACTAGAAGAAATATGTATACGCATATATATATATATATATATACACGTTTGTGTGTGTTTTATATTATTGAACACTATAAAATAAACTACTCGGAACAATAAATAACACTATCGGAAAAATTACAAAACATTAGTCACATTAAAAACGACACACAATATAAATATATATATATATATACATTCACATGAACAATACTATTGTCATTTTAACAATAATAATAGTAACAATATCAAGACAGCAGTCGAAAATTTGGATATATTCACATATGTCAACTCAAAATTCATTTACGTAGAGAAACATATTAAACAACAAATGCCAACATTTCAGTAAAATAATTATAAAATGAGAACTACATTACGAAACATGCATGTCTATATATAATATATAAATATATATACTAAATTACAATCTAAATGAATACAAAAGAAATAGAACACACAACGCAACACTAGGAACTAAGAAACAACCTGTCGATAGGCTAAAACGTTCAAAATTATATATATATTATATAAATATATAATCTATACTGTAAACTAATATTAATAATCTAAATGAATACAAATATAAAATAACACATAACACGACACTAAACAATAAGTAACGACCTGTCGACAGGCTGGAACGTTCAAAATAATTGACACCGCAACGACTTGAAGAATTGCCTACAGATTCTACTGTCAAACACAAATATGTGGAAAACACATTAAACGCACAATAATCTAGAAATAAAACTTTTAATACTATGTTGTCACAATACAA
>JACSOB010000154.1:0-62323 GCA_019677175.1 Bombus sylvicola
GTTTGAGATATTTCGACGTTTAAGCGCTCTTTTCACTCCACTTTACGCGCCAAATGTAATGCACACGTTTCAGCGTCGAAACAAGCCCAACGGCTCGCAAATCGCGATGATTTCCTCGATTTTGACGAAAATTGACCGTCATTTCCATCCCGTTTGAGATATTTCGACGTTTAAGCGCTCTTTTCACTCCACTTTACGCGCCAAATGTAATGCACACGTTTCAGCGTCGAAACAAGCCCAACGGCTCGCAAATCGCCGATGATTTCGTCGATTTTGACGAAAATTGACCGTCATTTCCATCCCGTTTGAGATATTTCGACGTTTAAGCGCTCTTTTCACACCACTTTACGCGCCAAATGTAATGCACACACGTTTCAGCGTTCGAAAAAACAACCGCCAAATCGCGATGATTTCGTCGATTTTGACGAAAATTGACCGTCATTTCCATCCCGTTTGAGATATTTCGACGTTTAAGCGCTCTTTTCACTCCACTTTACGCGCCAAATGTAATGCACACACGTTTCAGCGTCGAAACATGCCCAACGGCTCGCAAATCGCGATGATTTCGTCGATTTTGACGAAAACTGACCGTCATTTCCATCCCGTTTGAGATATTTCGACGTTTAAGCGCTCTTTTCACTGCACTTTACGCGCCAAATGTAATGCACACACGTTTCAGCGTCGAAACATGCCCAACGGCTCGCAAATCGCGATGATTTCGTCGATTTTGACGAAAACTGACCGTCATTTCCATCCCGTTTGAGATATTTCGACGTTTAAGCGCTCTTTTCACTGCACTTTACGCGCCAAATGTAATGCACACACGTTTCAGCGTCGAAACAAGCCCAACAGCTCGCAAATCGCGATGATTTCGTCGATTTTGACGAAAATTGACCGTCATTTCCATCCCGTTTGAGATATTTCGACGTTTAAGCGCTCTTTTCACTGCACTTTACGCGCCAAATGTAATGCACACACGTTTCAGCGTCGAAACAAGCCCAACGGCTCGCAAATCGCGATGATTTCGTCGATTTTGACGAAAACTAACCGTCATTTCCATCCCGTTTGAGATATTTCGACGTTTAAGCGCTCTTTTCACTCCACTTTACGCGCCAAATGTAATGCACACGTTTCAGCGTCGAAACAAGCCCAACAGCTCGCAAATCGCGATGATTTCGTCGATTTTGACGAAAACTAACCGTCATTTCCATCCCGTTTGAGATATTTCGACGTTTAAGCGCTCTTTTCACTCCACTTTACGCGCCAAATGTAATGCATACACGTTTCAGCGTCGAAACAAGCCCAACGGCTCGCAAATCGCGATGATTTCGTCGATTTTGACGAAAACTAACCGTCATTTCCATCCCGTTTGAGATATTTCGACGTTTAAGCGCTCTTTTCACTGCACTTTACGCGCCAAATGTAATGCACACACGTTTTCAGCATCGAAACAAGCCCAACGGCTCGCAAATCGCGATGATTTCGTCGATTTTGACGAAAACTAACCGTCATTTCCATACCGTTTGAGATATTTCGACGTTTAAGCGCTCTTTTCACTGCACTTTACGCGCCAAATGTAATGCACACACGTTTCAGCGTCGAAACAAGCCCAACAGCTCGCAAATCGCGATGATTTCGTCGGTTTTGACGAAAACTGACCGTCATTTCCATCCCGTTTGAGATATTTCGACGTTTAAGCGCTCTTTTCACTCCACTTTACGCGCCAAATGTAATGCACACACGTTTCAGCGTCGAAACAAGCCCAACAGCTCGCAAATCGCGATGATTTCGCCGATTTTGACGAAAACTGACCGTCATTTCCATCCCGTTTGAGATATTTCGACGTTTAAGCGCTCTTTTCACTCCACTTTACGCGCCAAATGTAATGCACACACGTTTCAGCGTCGAAACAAGCCCAACGGCTCGCAAATCGCGATGATTTCGTCGATTTTGACGAAAACTAACCGTCATTTCCATACCGTTTGAGATATTTCGACGTTTAAGCGCTCTTTTCACTCCACTTTACGCGCCAAATGTAATGCACACACGTTTCAGCGTCGAAACAAGCCCAACGGCTCGCAAATCGCGATGATTTCGTCGATTTTGACGAAAACTGACCGTCATTTCCATCCCGTTTGAGATATTTCGACGTTTAAGCGCTCTTTTCACTCCACTTTACGCGCCAAATGTAATGCACACACGTTTCAGCGTCGAAACAAGCCCAACGGCTCGCAAATCGCGATGATTTCGTCGATTTTGACGAAAACTGACCGTCATTTCCATACCGTTTGAGATATTTCGACGTTTAAGCGCTCTTTTCACTCCACTTTACGCGCCAAATGTAATGCACACACGTTTCAGCGTCGAAACAAGCCCAACGGCTCGCAAATCGCGATGATTTCGTCGATTTTGACGAAAACTAACCGTCATTTCCATCCCGTTTGAGATATTTCGACGTTTAAGCGTTCTTTTCACTCCACTTTACGCGCCAAATGTAATGCACACACGTTTCAGCGTCGAAACAAGCCCAACAGCTCGCAAATCGCGATGATTTCGCCGATTTTGACGAAAACTAACCGTCATTTCCATACCGTTTGAGATATTTCGACGTTTAAGCGCTCTTTTCACTCCACTTTACGCGCCAAATGTAATGCATACACGTTTCAGCGTCGAAACAAGCCCAACAGGTCGCAAATCGCGATGATTTCGCCGATTTTGACGAAAGCTAACCATCATTTCCATACCGTTTGAGATATTTCGACGTTTAAGCGCTCTTTTCACTCCACTTTACGCGCCAAATGTAATGCATACACGTTTCAGCGTCGAAACAAGCCCAACGGCTCGCAAATCGCGATGATTTCGCCGATTTTGACGAAAACTAACCGTCATTTCCATCCCGTTTGAGATATTTCGACGTTTAAGCGCTCTTTTCACTCCACTTTACGCGCCAAATGTAATGCACACACGTTTCAGCGTCGAAACAAGCCCAACGGCTCGCAAATCGCGATGATTTCGCCGATTTTGACGAAAACTAACCGTCATTTCCATACCGTTTGAGATATTTCGACGTTTAATCGCTCTTTTCACTCCACTTTACGCGCCAAATGTAATGCATACACGTTTCAGCATCGAAACAAGCCCAACAGCTCGCAAATCGCGATGATTTCGCCGATTTTGACGAAAACTAACCGTCATTTCCATACCGTTTGAGATATTTCGACGTTTAAGCGCTCTTTTCACTCCACTTTACGCGCCAAATGTAATGCACACACGTTTCAGCTTCGAAACAAGCCCAACAGCTCGCAAATCGCGATGATTTCCTCGGTTATGACGAAAACTGACCGTCATTTCTATCCCGTTTGAGATATTTCGACGTTTAAGCGCTCTTTTCACTCCACTTTACGCGCCAAATGTAATGCACACACGTTTCAGCATCGAAACAAGCCCAACGGCTCGCAAATCGCGATGATTTCGCCGATTTTGACGAAAACTAACCGTCATTTCCATACCGTTTGAGATATTTCGACGTTTAAGCGCTCTTTTCACTCCACTTTACGCGCCAAATGTAATGCATACACGTTTCAGCGTCGGAACAAGCCCAACAGGTCGCAAATCGCGATGATTTCGCCGATTTTGACGAAAGCTAACCATCATTTCCATACCGTTTGAAATATTTCGACGTTTAAGCGCTCTTTTCACACCACTTTACGCGCCAAATGTAATGCACACACGTTTCAGCGTCGAAACAAGGCCAACGGCTCGCAAATCGCGATGATTTCGTCGATTTTGACGAAAACTGACCGTCATTTCTATCCCGTTTGAGATATTTCGACGTTTAAGCGCTCTTTTCACTCCACTTTACGCGCCAAATGTAATGCACACACGTTTCAGCATCGAAACAAGCCCAACGGCTCGCAAATCGCGATGATTTCCTCGATTTTGACGAAAACTAACCGTCATTTCCATACCGTTTGAGATATTTCGACGTTTAAGCGTTCTTTTCACTCCACTTTACGCGCCAAATGTAATGCATACACGTTTCAGCGTCGAAACAAGCCCAACAGCTCGCAAATCGCGATGATTTCGCCGATTTTGACGAAAACTAACCGTCATTTCCATACCGTTTGAGATATTTCGACGTTTAAGCGCTCTTTTCACTCCACTTTACGCGCCAAATGTAATGCACACACGTTTCAGCGTCGAAACAAGCCCAACGGCTCGCAAATCGCGATGATTTCGTCGATTTTGACGAAAACTAACCGTCATTTCCATACCGTTTGAGATATTTCGACGTTTAAGCGCTCTTTTCACTCCACTTTACGCGCCAAATGTAATGCACACACGTTTCAGCGTCGAAACAAGCCCAACGGCTCGCAAATCGCGATGATTTCGTCGATTTTGACGAAAACTGACCGTCATTTCCATCCCGTTTGAGATATTTCGACGTTTAAGCGCTCTTTTCACTCCACTTTACGCGCCAAATGTAATGCACACACGTTTCAGCATCGAAACAAGCCCAACGGCTCGCAAATCGCGATGATTTCGTCGATTTTGACGAAAACTGACCGTCATTTCCATCCCGTTTGAGATATTTCGACGTTTAAGCGCTCTTTTCACTCCACTTTACGCGCCAAATGTAATGCATACACGTTTCAGCGTCGAAACAAGCCCAACAGCTCGCAAATCGCGATGATTTCGTCGATTTTGACGAAAAACTAACCGTCATTTCCATACCGTTTGAGATATTTCGACGTTTAAGCGCTCTTTTCACTCCACTTTACGCGCCAAATGTAATGCACACACGTTTCAGCGTCGAAACAAGCCCAACGGCTCGCAAATCGCGATGATTTCGTCGATTTTGACGAAAATTGACCGTCATTTCCATCCCGTTTGAGATATTTCGACGTTTAAGCGCTCTTTTCACTCCACTTTACGCGCCAAATGTAATGCACACACGTTTCAGCGTCGAAACAAGCCCAACGGCTCGCAAATCGCGATGATTTCGTCGATTTTGACGAAAACTAACCGTCATTTCCATCCCGTTTGAGATATTTCGACGTTTAAGCGCTCTTTTCACTCCACTTTACGCGCCAAATGTAATGCACACACGTTTCAGCGTCGAAACAAGCCCAACAGCTCGCAAATCGCGATGATTTCGTCGATTTTGACGAAAACCAACCGTCATTTCCATCCCGTTTGAGATATTTCGACGTTTAAGCGCTCTTTTCACTCCACTTTACGCGCCAAATGTAATGCACACGTTTCAGCGTCGAAACAAGCCCAACGGCTCGCAAATCGCGATGATTTCGTCGATTTTGACGAAAAACAACCGTCATTTCCATCCCGTTTGAGATATTTCGACGTTTAAGCGCTCTTTTCACTCCACTTTACGCGCCAAATGTAATGCACACACGTTTCAGCGTCGAAACAAGCCCAACAGCTCGCAAATCGCGATGATTTCGTCGATTTTGACGAAAACTAACCGTCATTTCCATCCCGTTTGAGATATTTCGACGTTTAAGCGCTCTTTTCACTCCACTTTACGCGCCAAATGTAATGCACACACGTTTCAGCGTCGAAACAAGCCCAACGGCTCGCAAATCGCGATGATTTCGTCGATTTTGACGAAAAATAACCGTCATTTCCATCCCGTTTGAGATATTTCGACGTTTAAGCGCTCTTTTCACTCCACTTTACGCGCCAAATGTAATGCACACACGTTTCAGCGTCGAAACAAGCCCAACGGCTCGCAAATCGCGATGATTTCGTCGATTTTGACGAAAACTAACCGTCATTTCCATCCCGTTTGAGATATTTCGACGTTTAAGCGCTCTTTTCACTCCACTTTACGCGCCAAATGTAATGACACACGTTTCAGCGTCGAAACAAGCCCAACGGCTCGCAAATCGCGATGATTTCGCCGATTTTGACGAAAACAACCGTCATTTCCATACCGTTTGAGATATTTCGACGTTTAAGCGCTCTTTTCACTCCACTTTACGCGCCAAATGTAATGCACACACGTTTCAGCGTCGAAACAAGCCCAACAGCTCGCAAATCGCGATGATTTCGTCGGTTTTGACGAAAACTGACCGTCATTTCCATCCCGTTTGAGATATTTCGACGTTTAAGCGCTCTTTTCACTCCACTTTACGCGCCAAATGTAATGCACACACGTTTCAGCGTCGAAACAAGTCCAACAGCTCGCAAATCGCGATGATTTCCTCGATTTTGACGAAAACTGTTCGCCATTTCTATCCCGTTTGAGATATTTCGACGTTTAAGCGCTCTTTTCACTCCACTTTACGCGCCAAATGTAATGCACACACGTTTCAGCGTCGAAACAAGCCCAACGGCTCGCAAATCGCGATGATTTCGTCGATTTTGACGAAAAATAACCGTCATTTCCATCCCGTTTGAGATATTTCGACGTTTAAGCGCTCTTTTCACTCCACTTTACGCGCCAAATGTAATGCACACACGTTTCAGCGTCGAAACAAGCCCAACGGCTCGCAAATCGCGATGATTTCCTCGATTTTGACGAAAACTATCCGTCATTTCCATACCGTTTGAGATATTTCGACGTTTAAGCGCTCTTTTCACTCCACTTTACGCGCCAAATGTAATGCATACACGTTTCAGCGTCGAAACAAGCCCAACAGCTCGCAAATCGCGATGATTTCGTCGATTTTGACGAAAACTAACCGTCATTTCCATCCCGTTTGAGATATTTCGACGTTTAAGCGCTCTTTTCACTCCACTTTACGCGCCAAATGTAATGCACACACGTTTCAGCGTCGAAACAAGCCCAACAGCTCGCAAATCGCAATGATTTCGTCGGTTTTGACGAAAATTGACCGTCATTTCTATCCCGTTTGAGATATTTCGACGTTTAAGCGCTCTTTTCACTCCACTTTACGCGCCAAATGTAATGCACACACGTTTCAGCATCGAAACAAGCCCAACGGCTCGCAAATCGCGATGATTTCGTCGATTTTGACGAAAATTAACCGTCATTTCCATCCCGTTTGAGATATTTCGACGTTTAAGCGCTCTTTTCACTCCACTTTACGCGCCAAATGTAATGCACACACGTTTCAGCGTCGAAACAAGCCCAACGGCTCGCAAATCGCGATGATTTCGTCGATTTTGACGAAAAATAACCGTCATTTCCATCCCGTTTGAGATATTTCGACGTTTAAGCGCTCTTTTCACTCCACTTTACGCGCCAAATGTAATGCACACACGTTTCAGCGTCGAAACAAGTGCAACAGCTCGCAAATCGCGATGATTTCCTCGATTTTGACGAAAACTGTCCGTCATTTCTATCCCGTTTGACATATTTCGACGTTTAAGCGCTCTTTTCACTCCACTTTACGCGCCAAATGTAATGCACACACGTTTCAGCATCGAAACATGCCCAACGGCTCGCAAATCGCGATGATTTCGTCGATTTTGACGAAAACTCACCGTCATTTCCATCCCGTTTGAGATATTTCGACGTTTAAGCGCTCTTTTCACTCCACTTTACGCGCCAAATGTAATGCACACACGTTTCAGCGTCGAAACAAGCCCAACAGCTCGCAAATCGCGATGATTTCGTCGGTTTTGACGAAAAACTGACCGTCATTTCCATCCCGTTTGAGATATTTCGACGTTTAAGCGCTCTTTTCACTCCACTTTACGCGCCAAATGTAATGCACACACGTTTCAGCGTCGAAACAAGCCCAACGGCTCGCAAATCGCGATGATTTCGTCGATTTTGACGAAAAATATCCGTCATTTCCATCCCGTTTGAGATATTTCGACGTTTAAGCGCTCTTTTCACTCCACTTTACGCGCCAAATGTAATGCACACACGTTTCAGCGTCGAAACAAGCGCAACAGCTCGCAAATCGCGATGATTTCCTCGATTTTGACGAAAGCTGACCGTCATTTCTATCCCGTTTGAGATATTTCGACGTTTAAGCGCTCTTTTCACTCCACTTTACGCGCCAAATGTAATGCACACACGTTTCAGCATCGAAACAAGCCCAACGGCTCGCAAATCGCGATGATTTCGTCGATTTTGACGAAAACTAACCGTCATTTCCATACCGTTTGAGATATTTCGACGTTTAAGCGCTCTTTTCACTCCACTTTACGCGCCAAATGTAATGCATACACGTTTCAGCGTCGAAACAAGCCCAACAGCTCGCAAATCGCGATGATTTCGCCGATTTTGACGAAAACTAACCGTCATTTCCATACCGTTTGAGATATTTCGACGTTTAAGCGCTCTTTTCACTCCACTTTACGCGCCAAATGTAATGCATACACGTTTCAGCGTCGAAACAAGCCCAACAGCTCGCAAATCGCAATGATTTCGTCGGTTTTGACGAAAACTGACCGTCATTTCTATCCCGTTTGAGATATTTCGACGTTTAAGCGCTCTTTTCACTCCACTTTACGCGCCAAATGTAATGCACACACGTTTCAGCGTCGAAACAAGCCCAACGGCTCGCAAATCGCGATGATTTCGTCGATTTTGACGAAAAATAACCGTCATTTCCATCCCGTTTGAGATATTTCGACGTTTAAGCGCTCTTTTCACTCCACTTTACGCGCCAAATGTAATGCACACACGTTTCAGCGTCGAAACAAGTCCAACAGCTCGCAAATCGCGATGATTTCCTCGATTTTGACGAAAACTGACCGCCATTTCTATCCCGTTTGAGATATTTCGACGTTTAATCGCTCTTTTCACTCCACTTTACGCGCCAAATGTAATGCACACACGTTTCAGCGTCGAAACAAGCCCAACGGCTCGCAAATCGCGATGATTTCGTCGATTTTGACGAAAAATAACCGTCATTTCCATCCCGTTTGAGATATTTCGACGTTTAAGCGCTCTTTTCACTCCACTTTACGCGCCAAATGTAATGCACACACGTTTCAGCGTCGAAACAAGTGCAACAGCTCGCAAATCGCGATGATTTCCTCGATTTTGACGAAAACTGTCCGTCATTTCTATCCCGTTTGAGATATTTCGACGTTTAAGCGCTCTTTTCACTCCACTTTACGCGCCAAATGTAATGCACACACGTTTCAGCATCGAAACATGCCCAACGGCTCGCAAATCGCGATGATTTCGCCGATTTTGACGAAAACTCACCGTCATTTCTATCCCGTTTGAGATATTTCGACGTTTAAGCGCTCTTTTCACTCCACTTTACGCGCCAAATGTAATGCATACACGTTTCAGCGTCGAAACAAGCCCAACAGCTCGCAAATCGCGATGATTTCGCCGATTTTGACGAAAACTGACCGTCATTTCCATCCCGTTTGAGATATTTCGACGTTTAAGCGCTCTTTTCACTCCACTTTACGCGCCAAATGTAATGCACACACGTTTCAGCGTCGAAACAAGCCCAACGGCTCGCAAATCGCGATGATTTCGTCGATTTTGACGAAAAATAACCGTCATTTCCATCCCGTTTGAGATATTTCGACGTTTAAGCGCTCTTTTCACTCCACTTTACGCGCCAAATGTAATGCACACACGTTTCAGCGTCGAAACAAGCCCAACAGCTCGCAAATCGCGATGATTTCCTCGATTTTGACGAAAATTGACCGTCATTTCTATCCCGTTTGAGATATTTCGACGTTTAAGCGCTCTTTTCACTCCACTTTACGCGCCAAATGTAATGCACACACGTTTCAGCGTCGAAACAAGCCCAACGGCTCGCAAATCGCGATGATTTCGTCGATTTTGACGAAAACTAACCGTCATTTCCATACCGTTTGAGATATTTCGACGTTTAAGCGCTCTTTTCACTCCACTTTACGCGCCAAATGTAATGCATACACGTTTCAGCGTCGAAACAAGCCCAACAGCTCGCAAATCGCGATGATTTCGTCGATTTTGACGAAAACTAACCGTCATTTCCATCCCGTTTGAGATATTTCGACGTTTAAGCGCTCTTTTCACTCCACTTTACGCGCCAAATGTAATGCACACACGTTTCAGCGTCGAAACAAGCCCAACGGCTCGCAAATCGCGATGATTTCGTCGATTTTGACGAAAACTGACCGTCATTTCTATCCCGTTTGAGATATTTCGACGTTTAAGCGCTCTTTTCACTCCACTTTACGCGCCAAATGTAATGCACACACGTTTCAGCATCGAAACAAGCCCAACGGCTCGCAAATCGCGATGATTTCGCCGATTTTGACGAAAACTAACCGTCATTTCCATACCGTTTGAGATATTTCGACGTTTAAGCGCTCTTTTCACTCCACTTTACGCGCCAAATGTAATGCATACACGTTTCAGCGTCGAAACAAGCCCAACAGCTCGCAAATCGCGATGATTTCGTCGATTTTGACGAAAACTAACCGTCATTTCCATCCCGTTTGAGATATTTCGACGTTTAAGCGCTCTTTTCACTCCACTTTACGCGCCAAATGTAATGCACACACG
Source organism: Bombus sylvicola (assembly GCA_019677175.1). Taxonomy (NCBI): domain Eukaryota; kingdom Metazoa; phylum Arthropoda; class Insecta; order Hymenoptera; family Apidae; genus Bombus; species Bombus sylvicola. The sequence continues at coordinate 10,463 of JACSOB010000154.1, forward strand.
TTTCAGCGTCGAAACAAGCCCAACGGCTCGCAAATCGCGATGATTTCGTCGATTTTGACGAAACTGACCGTCATTTCTATCCCGTTTGAGATATTTCGACGTTTAAGCGCTCTTTTCACTCCACTTTACGCGCCAAATGTAATGCACACACGTTTCAGCGTCGAAACAAGCCCAACAGCTCGCAAATCGCGATGATTTCGTCGATTTTGACGAAAACTAACCGTCATTTCCATACCGTTTGAGATATTTCGACGTTTAAGCGCTCTTTTCACACCACTTTACGCGCCAAATGTAATGCACACACGTTTCAGCGTCGAAACAAGCCCAACGGCTCGCAAATCGCGATGATTTCGTCGATTTTGACGAAAAATAACCGTCATTTCCATCCCGTTTGAGATATTTCGACGTTTAAGCGCTCTTTTCACTCCACTTTACGCGCCAAATGTAATGCACACACGTTTCAGCGTCGAAACAAGCGCAACGGCTCGCAAATCGCGATGATTTCGTCGATTTTGACGAAAACTGACCGTCATTTCTATCCCGTTTGAGATATTTCGACGTTTAAGCGCTCTTTTCACTCCACTTTACGCGCCAAATGTAATGCACACACGTTTCAGCGTCGAAACAAGCCCAACGGCTCGCAAATCGCGATGATTTCGTCGATTTTGACGAAAACTAACCGTCATTTCCATACCGTTTGAGATATTTCGACGTTTAAGCGCTCTTTTCACTCCACTTTACGCGCCAAATGTAATGCACACACGTTTCAGCGTCGAAACAAGCCCAACGGCTCGCAAATCGCGATGATTTCCGTCGATTTTGACGAAAATTAACCGTCATTTCCATCCCGTTTGAGATATTTCGACGTTTAAGCGCTCTTTTCACTCCACTTTACGCGCCAAATGTAATGCACACACGTTTCAGCGTCGAAACAAGCCCAACGGCTCGCAAATCGCGATGATTTCGTCGATTTTGACGAAAAACTAACCGTCATTTCTATCCCGTTTGAGATATTTCGACGTTTAAGCGCTCTTTTCACTCCACTTTACGCGCCAAATGTAATGCACACACGTTTCAGCGTCGAAACAAAGCCCAACAGCTCGCAAATCGCGATGATTTCCTCGATTTTGACGAAAACTGACCGTCATTTCCATCCCGTTTGAGATATTTCGACGTTTAAGCGCTCTTTTCACTCCACTTTACGCGCCAAATGTAATGCACACACGTTTCAGCGTCGAAACAAGCCCAACGGCTCGCAAATCGCGATGATTTCGTCGATTTTGACGAAAACTAACCGTCATTTCCATCCCGTTTGAGATATTTCGACGTTTAAGCGCTCTTTTCACTCCACTTTACGCGCCAAATGTAATGCACACACGTTTCAGCGTCGAAACAAGCCCAACGGCTCGCAAATCGCGATGATTTCGTCGATTTTGACGAAAACTGACCGTCATTTTCCATCCCGTTTGAGATATTTCGACGTTTAAGCGCTCTTTTCACTCCACTTTACGCGCCAAATGTAATGCGCACACGTTTCAGCGTCGAAACAAGCCCAACGGCTCGCAAATCGCGATGATTTCGTCGATTTTGACGAAAACTGACCGTCATTTCCATCCCGTTTGAGATATTTCGACGTTTAAGCGCTCTTTTTCACTCCACTTTACGCGCCAAATGTAATGCACACACGTTTCAGCATCGAAACAAGCCCAACGGCTCGCAAATCGCGATGATTTCGTCGATTTTGACGAAAACTAACCGTCATTTCCATCCCGTTTGAGATATTTCGACGTTTAAGCGCTCTTTTCACTCCACTTTACGCGCCAAATGTAATGCACACACGTTTCAGCATCGAAACAAGCCCAACGGCTCGCAAATCGCGATGATTTCCTCGATTTTGACGAAAACTAACCGTCATTTCCATCCCGTTTGAGATATTTCGACGTTTAAGCGCTCTTTTCACTCCACTTTACGCGCCAAATGTAATGCACACACGTTTCAGCGTCGAAACAAGCCCAACAGCTCGCAAATCGCGATGATTTCGTCGATTTTGACGAAAACTGACCGTCATTTCCATACCGTTTGAGATATTTCGACGTTTAAGCGCTCTTTTCACTCCACTTTACGCGCCAAATGTAATGCACACACGTTTCAGCGTCGAAACAAGCCCAACGGCTCGCAAATCGCGATGATTTCGTCGATTTTGACGAAAACTGACCGTCATTTCTATCCCGTTTGAGATATTTCGACGTTTAAGCGCTCTTTTCACTCCACTTTACGCGCCAAATGTAATGCGCACACGTTTCAGCATCGAAACAAGCCCAACGGCTCGCAAATCGCGATGATTTCCGTCGATTTTGACGAAAACTGACCGTCATTTCCATCCCGTTTAGAGATATTTCGACGTTTAAGCGCTCTTTTCACTCCACTTTACGCGCCAAATGTAATGCACACACGTTTCAGCATCGAAACAAGCCCAACGGCTCGCAAATCGCGATGATTTCGTCGATTTTGACGAAAATTGACCGTCATTTCCATACCGTTTGAGATATTTCGACGTTTAAGCGCTCTTTTCACTCCACTTTACGCGCCAAATGTAATGCGCACACGTTTCAGCGTCGAAACAAGCCCAACGGCTCGCAAATCGCGATGATTTCCTCGATTTTGACGAAAACTGACCGTCATTTCCATCCCGTTTGAGATATTTCGACGTTTAAGCGCTCTTTTCACTCCACTTTACGCGCCAAATGTAATGCACGCACACGTTTCAGCGTCGAAACAAGCCCAACGGCTCGCAAATCGCGATGATTTCGTCGATTTTGACGAAAACTTAACCGTCATTTCCACACCGTTTGAGATATTTCGACGTTTAAGCGCTCTTTTCACTCCACTTTACGCGCCAAATGTAATGCACACACGTTTCAGCGTCGAAACAAGCCCAACGGCTCGCAAATCGCGATGATTTCCTCGATTTTGACGAAAACTAACCGTCATTTCCATACCGTTTGAGATATTTCGACGTTTAAGCGCTCTTTTCACTCCACTTTACGCGCCAAATGTAATGCACACACGTTTCAGCGTCGAAACAAGCCCAACGGCTCGCAAATCGCGATGATTTCGTCGATTTTGACGAAAACTAACCGTCATTTCCATCCCGTTTGAGATATTTCGACGTTTAAGCGCTCTTTTCACTCCACTTTACGCGCCAAATGTAATGCACACACGTTTCAGCGTCGAAACAAGCCCAACGGCTCGCAAATCGCGATGATTTCGCCGATTTTGACGAAAACTGACCGTCATTTCCATCCCGTTTGAGATATTTCGACGTTTAAGCGCTCTTTTCACTCCACTTTTACGCGCCAAATGTAATGCGCAACACGTTTCAGCGTCGAAACAAGCCCAACGGCTCGCAAATCGCGATGATTTCGTCGATTTTGACGAAAACCAACCGTCATTTCCATACCGTTTGAGATATTTCGACGTTTAAGCGCTCTTTTCACTCCACTTTACGCGCCAAATGTAATGCACACACGTTTCAGCGTCGAAACAAGCCCAACGGCTCGCAAATCGCGATGATTTCCTCGATTTTGACGAAAACTGACCGTCATTTCCATCCCGTTTGAGATATTTCGACGTTTAAGCGCTCTTTTCACTCCACTTTACGCGCCAAATGTAATGCACACACGTTTCAGCGTCGAAACAAGCCCAACGGCTCGCAAATCGCGATGATTTCGTCGATTTTGACGAAAACTAACCGTCATTTCCATCCCGTTTGAGATATTTCGACGTTTAAGCGCTCTTTTCACTGCACTTTACGCGCCAAATGTAATGCACACACGTTTCAGCGTCGAAACAAGCCCAACGGCTCGCAAATCGCGATGATTTCCTCGATTTTGACGAAAATTGACCGTCATTTCCATCCCGTTTGAGATATTTCGACGTTTAAGCGCTCTTTTCACTCCACTTTACGCGCCAAATGTAATGCACACACGTTTCAGCGTCGAAACAAGCCCAACGGCTCGCAAATCGCGATGATTTCGTCGATTTTGACGAAAAACTAACCGTCATTTCCATCCCGTTTGAGATATTTCGACGTTTAAGCGCTCTTTTCACTCCACTTTACGCGCCAAATGTAATGCACACACGTTTCAGCGTCGAAACAAGCCCAACGGCTCGCAAATCGCGATGATTTCGTCGATTTTGACGAAAACTAACCGTCATTTCCATCCCGTTTGAGATATTTCGACGTTTAAGCGCTCTTTTCACTCCACTTTACGCGCCAAATGTAATGCACACACGTTTCAGCGTCGAAACAAGCCCAACGGCTCGCAAATCGCGATGATTTCGTCGATTTTGACGAAAATTGACCGTCATTTCCATCCCGTTTGAGATATTTCGACGTTTAAGCGCTCTTTTCACTCCACTTTACGCGCCAAATGTAATGCACACACGTTTCAGCGTCGAAACAAGCCCAACGGCTCGCAAATCGCGATGATTTCGTCGATTTTGACGAAAACTAACCGTCATTTCCATCCCGTTTGAGATATTTCGACGTTTAAGCGCTCTTTTCACTCCACTTTACGCGCCAAATGTAATGCACACACGTTTCAGCGTCGAAACAAGCCCAACGGCTCGCAAATCGCGATGATTTCGTCGATTTTGACGAAAACTGACCGTCATTTCCATCCCGTTTGAGATATTTCGACGTTTAAGCGCTCTTTTCACTCCCACTTTACGCGCCAAATGTAATGCACACACGTTTCAGCGTCGAAACAAGCCCAACGGCTCGCAAATCGCGATGATTTCGTCGATTTTGACGAAAATTAACCGTCATTTCCATCCCGTTTGAGATATTTCGACGTTTAAGCGCTCTTTTCACTGCACTTTACGCGCCAAATGTAATGCCACACACGTTTCAGCGTCGAAACAAGCCCAACGGCTCGCAAATCGCGATGATTTCGTCGATTTTGACGAAAACTGACCGTCATTTCCATCCCGTTTGAGATATTTCGACGTTTAAGCGCTCTTTTCACTCCACTTTACGCGCCAAATGTAATGCACACACGTTTCAGCGTCGAAACAAGCCCAACGGCTCGCAAATCGCGATGATTTCCTCGATTTTGACGAAAACTGACCGTCATTTCCATCCCGTTTGAGATATTTCGACGTTTAAGCGCTCTTTTCACTCCACTTTACGCGCCAAATGTAATGCACACACGTTTCAGCGTCGAAACAAGCCCAACGGCTCGCAAATCGCGATGATTTCGTCGATTTTGACGAAAAATGACCGTCATTTCCATCCCGTTTGAGATATTTCGACGTTTAAGCGCTCTTTTCACTCCACTTTACGCGCCAAATGTAATGCACACACGTTTCAGCGTCGAAACAAGCCCAACGGCTCGCAAATCGCGATGATTTCGTCGATTTTGACGAAAACTAACCGTCATTTCCATCCCGTTTGAGATATTTCGACGTTTAAGCGCTCTTTTCACTCCACTTTACGCGCCAAATGTAATGCACACACGTTTCAGCGTCGAAACAAGCCCAACGGCTCGCAAATCGCGATGATTTCGTCGATTTTGACGAAAAACTGACCGTCATTTCCATCCCGTTTGAGATATTTCGACGTTTAAGCGCTCTTTTCACTCCACTTTACGCGCCAAATGTAATGCACACACGTTTCAGCGTCGAAACAAGCCCAACGGCTCGCAAATCGCGATGATTTCGTCGATTTTGACGAAAACTGACCGTCATTTCCATCCCGTTTGAGATATTTCGACGTTTAAGCGCTCTTTTCACTCCACTTTACGCGCCAAATGTAATGCACACACGTTTCAGCGTCGAAACAAGCCCAACGGCTCGCAAATCGCGATGATTTCCTCGATTTTGACGAAAACTGACCGTCATTTCCATCCCGTTTGAGATATTTCGACGTTTAAGCGCTCTTTTCACTCCACTTTACGCGCCAAATGTAATGCACACACGTTTCAGCGTCGAAACAAGCCCAACGGCTCGCAAATCGCGATGATTTCCTCGATTTTGACGAAAACTAACCGTCATTTCCATCCCGTTTGAGATATTTCGACGTTTAAGCGCTCTTTTCACTCCACTTTACGCGCCAAATGTAATGCACACACGTTTCAGCGTCGAAACAAGCCCAACGGCTCGCAAATCGCGATGATTTCGTCGATTTTGACGAAAACTGACCGTCATTTCCATCCCGTTTGAGATATTTCGACGTTTAAGCGCTCTTTTCACTCCACTTTACGCGCCAAATGTAATGCACACACGTTTCAGCGTCGAAACAAGCCCAACGGCTCGCAAATCGCGATGATTTCGTCGATTTTGACGAAAACTGACCGTCATTTCCATCCCGTTTGAGATATTTCGACGTTTAAGCGCTCTTTTCACTCCACTTTACGCGCCAAATGTAATGCACACACGTTTCAGCGTCGAAACAAGCCCAACGGCTCGCAAATCGCGATGATTTCGTCGATTTTGACGAAAACTAACCGTCATTTCCATCCCGTTTGAGATATTTCGACGTTTAAGCGCTCTTTTCACTCCACTTTACGCGCCAAATGTAATGCACACACGTTTCAGCGTCGAAACAAGCCCAACGGCTCGCAAATCGCGATGATTTCGTCGATTTTGACGAAAACTGACCGTCATTTCCATACCGTTTGAGATATTTCGACGTTTAAGCGCTCTTTTCACTCCACTTTACGCGCCAAATGTAATGCACACACGTTTCAGCGTCGAAACAAGCCCAACGGCTCGCAAATCGCGATGATTTCGTCGATTTTGACGAAAAACTGACCGTCATTTCCATCCCGTTTGAGATATTTCGACGTTTAAGCGCTCTTTTCACTCCACTTTACGCGCCAAATGTAATGCACACACGTTTCAGCGTCGAAACAAGCCCAACGGCTCGCAAATCGCGATGATTTCCTCGATTTTGACGAAAATTGACCGTCATTTCCATCCCGTTTGAGATATTTCGACGTTTAAGCGCTCTTTTCACTCCACTTTACGCGCCAAATGTAATGCACACACGTTTCAGCGTCGAAACAAGCCCAACGGCTCGCAAATCGCGATGATTTCCTCGATTTTGACGAAAACTGACCGTCATTTCCATCCCGTTTGAGATATTTCGACGTTTAAGCGCTCTTTTCACTCCACTTTACGCGCCAAATGTAATGCACACACGTTTCAGCGTCGAAACAAGCCCAACGGCTCGCAAATCGCGATGATTTCGTCGATTTTGACGAAAACTAACCGTCATTTCCATCCCGTTTGAGATATTTCGACGTTTAAGCGCTCTTTTCACTCCACTTTACGCGCCAAATGTAACGCACACACGTTTCAGCGTCGAAACAAGCCCAACGGCTCGCAAATCGCGATGATTTCGTCGATTTTGACGAAAACTAACCGTCATTTCCATCCCGTTTGAGATATTTCGACGTTTAAGCGCTCTTTTCACTCCACTTTACGCGCCAAATGTAATGCACACACGTTTCAGCGTCGAAACAAGCCCAACGGCTCGCAAATCGCGATGATTTCCTCGATTTTGACGAAAACTGACCGTCATTTCTATCCCGTTTGAGATATTTCGACGTTTAAGCGCTCTTTTCACTCCACTTTACGCGCCAAATGTAATGCACACACGTTTCAGCGTCGAAACAAGCCCAACAGCTCGCAAATCGCGATGATTTCGTCGATTTTGACGAAAACTGACCGTCATTTCTATCCCGTTTGAGATATTTCGACGTTTAATCGCTCTTTTCACTCCACTTTACGCGCCAAATGTAATGCACACACGTTTCAGCGTCGAAACAAGCCCAACGGCTCGCAAATCGCGATGATTTCATCGATTTTGACGAAAACTAACCGTCATTTCCATCCCGTTTGAGATATTTCGACGTTTAAGCGCTCTTTTCACTCCACTTTACGCGCCAAATGTAATGCAACACACGTTTCAGCGTCGAAACAAGCCCAACGGCTCGCAAATCGCGATGATTTCGTCGATTTTGACGAAAACTAACCGTCATTTCCATACCGTTTGAGATATTTCGACGTTTAAGCGCTCTTTTCACTCCACTTTACGCGCCAAATGTAATGCACACACGTTTCAGCGTCGAAACAAGCCCAACGGCTCGCAAATCGCGATGATTTCCTCGATTTTGACGAAAACTGACCGTCATTTCTATCCCGTTTGAGATATTTCGACGTTTAAGCGCTCTTTTCACTCCACTTTACGCGCCAAATGTAATGCACACACGTTTCAGCGTCGAAACAAGCCCAACAGCTCGCAAATCGCGATGATTTCGTCGATTTTGACGAAAAATGACCGTCATTTCCATCCCGTTTGAGATATTTCGACGTTTAAGCGCTCTTTTCACTCCACTTTACGCGCCAAATGTAATGCACACACGTTTCAGCGTCGAAACAAGCCCAACAGCTCGCAAATCGCGATGATTTCGTCGATTTTGACGAAAACTGACCGTCATTTCTATCCCGTTTGAGATATTTCGACGTTTAAGCGCTCTTTTCACTCCACTTTACGCGCCAAATGTAATGCACACACGTTTCAGCGTCGAAACAAGCCCAACGGCTCGCAAATCGCGATGATTTCGCCGATTTTGACGAAAACTGACCGTCATTTCTATCCCGTTTGAGATATTTCGACGTTTAAGCGCTCTTTTCACTCCACTTTACGCGCCAAATGTAATGCACACACGTTTCAGCGTCGAAACAAGCCCAACAGCTCGCAAATCGCGATGATTTCGTCGATTTTGACGAAAACTGACCGTCATTTCTATCCCGTTTGAGATATTTCGACGTTTAAGCGCTCTTTTCACTCCACTTTACGCGCCAAATGTAATGCACACACGTTTCAGCGTCGAAACAAGCCCAACGGCTCGCAAATCGCGATGATTTCGTCGATTTTGACGAAAACGACCCGTCATTTCCATCCCGTTTGAGATATTTCGACGTTTAAGCGCTCTTTTTACTCCACTTTACGCGCCAAATGCAATGCACACACGTTTCAGCGTCGAAACAAGCCCAACAGCTCGCAAATCGCGATGATTTCGTCGATTTTGACGAAAACTAACCGTCATTTCCATACCGTTTTGAGATATTTCGACGTTTAAGCGCTCTTTTCACTCCACTTTACGCGCCAAATGTAATGCACACACGTTTCAGCGTCGAAACAAGCCCAACGGCTCGCAAATCCCGATGATTTCCTCGATTTTGACGAAAACTGACCGTCATTTCTATCCCGTTTGAGATATTTCGACGTTTAAGCGCTCTTTTCACTCCACTTTACGCGCCAAATGTAATGCACACACGTTTCAGCGTCGAAACAAGCCCAACGGCTCGCAAATCGCGATGATTTCCTCGATTTTGACGAAAACCACCGTCATTTCCATCCCGTTTGAGATATTTCGACGTTTAAGCGCTCTTTTCACTCCACTTTACGCGCCAAATGTAATGCACACACGTTTCAGCGTCGAAACAAGCCCAACGGCTCGCAAATCGCGATGATTTCCTCGATTTTGACGAAAACCAACCGTCATTTCCATCCCGTTTGAGATATTTCGACGTTTAAGCGCTCTTTTCACCACTTTACGCGCCAAATGTAATGCACACACGTTTCAGCGTCGAAACAAGCCCAACAGCTCGCAAATCGCGATGATTTCGTCGATTTTGACGAAAACTAACCGTCATTTCCATACCGTTTGAGATATTTCGACGTTTAAGCGCTCTTTTCACTCCACTTTACGCGCCAAATGTAATGCACACACGTTTCAGCGTCGAAACAAGGCCAACGGCTCGCAAATCGCGATGATTTCGTCGATTTTGACGAAAACTGACCGTCATTTCTATCCCGTTTGAGATATTTCGACGTTTAAGCGCTCTTTTCACTCCACTTTACGCGCCAAATGTAATGCACACACGTTTCAGCGTCGAAACAAGCCCAACGGCTCGCAAATCGCGATGATTTCGTCGATTTTGACGAAAACTGACCGTCATTTCTATCCCGTTTGAGATATTTCGACGTTTAAGCGCTCTTTTCACTCCACTTTACGCGCCAAATGTAATGCACACACACGTTTTCAGCGTCGAAACAAAGCCCAACGGCTCGCAAATCCGCGATGATTTCGTCGATTTTGACGAAAACTAACCGTCATTTCCATTTCCGTTTGAGATATTTCGACGTTTAAGCGCTCTTTTTACCGCACCCACTTTACGCGCCAAATGTAATGCACACACGTTTTCAGCGTCGAAACAAAGCCCAACGGCTCGCAAATCGCGATGATTTCGTCGATTTTGACGAAAACTGACCGTCATTTCTATCCCGTTTGAGATATTTCGACGTTTAAGCGCTCTTTTCACTCCACTTTACGCGCCAAATGTAATGCACACACGTTTCAGCGTCGAAACAAGCCCAACGGCTCGCAAATCGCGATGATTTCCTCGATTTTGACGAAAACTAACCGTCATTTCCATCCCGTTTGAGATATTTCGACGTTTAAGCGCTCTTTTCACTCCACTTTACGCGCCAAATGTAATGCACACACGTTTCAGCGTCGAAACAAGCCCAACGGCTCGCAAATCGCGATGATTTCGCCGATTTTGACGAAAACTAACCGTCATTTCCATCCCGTTTGAGATATTTCGACGTTTAAGCGCTCTTTTCACTCCACTTTACGCGCCAAATGTAATGCACACACGTTTCAGCGTCGAAACAAGCCCAACGGCTCGCAAATCGCGATGATTTCGTCGATTTTGACGAAAACTGACCGTCATTTCTATCCCGTTTGAGATATTTCGACGTTTAAGCGCTCTTTTCACTCCACTTTACGCGCCAAATGTAATGCACACACGTTTCAGCGTCGAAACAAGCCCAACGGCTCGCAAATCGCGATGATTTCGTCGATTTTTACAACCGTCATTTCCATACCGTTTGAGATATTTCGACGTTTAAGCGCTCTTTTACTCCACTTTACGCGCCAAATGTAATGCACACACGTTTCAGCGTCGAAACAAGCCCAACGGCTCGCAAATCGCGATGATTTCCTCGATTTTGACGAAAAACGACCGTCATTTCTATCCCGTTTGAGATATTTCGACGTTTAAGCGCTCTTTTCACTCCACTTTACGCGCCAAATGTAATGCCACACGTTTCAGCGTCGAAACAAGCCCAACGGCTCGCAAATCGCGATGATTTCGTCGATTTTGACGAAAACTGACCGTCATTTCCATCCCGTTTGAGATATTTCGACGTTTAAGCGCTCTTTTCACTCCACTTTACGCGCCAAATGTAATGCACACACGTTTCAGCGTCGAAACAAGCCCAACGGCTCGCAAATCGCGATGATTTCGTCGATTTTGACGAAAACTAACCGTCATTTCCATCCCGTTTGAGATATTTCGACGTTTAAGCGCTCTTTTCACTCCACTTTACGCGCCAAATGTAATGACACACGTTTCAGCGTCGAAACAAGCCCAACGGCTCGCAAATCGCGATGATTTCGTCGATTTTGACGAAAACTAACCGTCATTTCCATCCCGTTTGAGATATTTCGACGTTTAAGCGCTCTTTTCACTCCACTTTACGCGCCAAATGTAATGCACACACGTTTCAGCGTCGAAACAAGCCCAACGGCTCGCAAATCGCGATGATTTCGTCGATTTTGACGAAAACTAACCGTCATTTCCATACCGTTTGAGATATTTCGACGTTTAAGCGCTCTTTTCACTCCACTTTACGCGCCAAATGTAATGCACACACGTTTCAGCGTCGAAACAAGCCCAACGGCTCGCAAATCGCGATGATTTCGTCGATTTTGACGAAAACTAACCGTCATTTCCATACCGTTTGAGATATTTCGACGTTTAAGCGCTCTTTTCACTCCACTTTACGCGCCAAATGTAATGCACACACGTTTCAGCGTCGAAACAAGCCCAACGGCTCGCAAATCGCGATGATTTCGTCGATTTTGACGAAAAACTAACCGTCATTTCCATCCCGTTTGAGATATTTCGACGTTTAAGCGCTCTTTTCACTCCACTTTACGCGCCAAATGTAATGCACACACGTTTCAGCGTCGAAACAAGCCCAACGGCTCGCAAATCGCGATGATTTCCTCGATTTTGACGAAAACTGACCGTCATTTCCATCCCGTTTGAGATATTTCGACGTTTAAGCGCTCTTTTCACTCCACTTTACGCGCCAAATGTAATGCACACACGTTTCAGCGTCGAAACAAGCCCAACGGCTCGCAAATCGCGATGATTTCGTCGATTTTGACGAAAACTAACCGTCATTTCCATCCCGTTTGAGATATTTCGACGTTTAAGCGCTCTTTTCACTCCACTTTACGCGCCAAATGTAATGCACACACGTTTCAGCGTCGAAACAAGCCCAACGGCTCGCAAATCGCGATGATTTCCTCGATTTTGACGAAAACTGACCGTCATTTCCATCCCGTTTGAGATATTTCGACGTTTAAGCGCTCTTTTCACTGCACTTTACGCGCCAAATGTAATGCACACACGTTTCAGCGTCGAAACAAGCCCAACGGCTCGCAAATCGCGATGATTTCGTCGATTTTGACGAAAAACTGACCGTCATTTCCATCCCGTTTGAGATATTTCGACGTTTAAGCGCTCTTTTCACTCCACTTTACGCGCCAAATGTAATGCACACACGTTTCAGCGTCGAAACAAGCCCAACGGCTCGCAAATCGCGATGATTTCGTCGATTTTGACGAAAACTAACCGTCATTTCCATACCGTTTGAGATATTTCGACGTTTAAGCGCTCTTTTCACTCCACTTTACGCGCCAAATGTAATGCACACACGTTTCAGCGTCGAAACAAGCCCAACGGCTCGCAAATCGCGATGATTTCGTCGATTTTGACGAAAACTGACCGTCATTTCCATACCGTTTGAGATATTTCGACGTTTAAGCGCTCTTTTCACTCCACTTTACGCGCCAAATGTAATGCGCACACGTTTCAGCGTCGAAACAAGCCCAACGGCTCGCAAATCGCGATGATTTCGTCGATTTTGACGAAAACTGACCGTCATTTCCATCCCGTTTGAGATATTTCGACGTTTAAGCGCTCTTTTCACTCCACTTTACGCGCCAAATGTAATGCACACACGTTTCAGCGTCGAAACAAGCCCAACGGCTCGCAAATCGCGATGATTTCGTCGATTTTGACGAAAACTGACCGTCATTTCCATCCCGTTTGAGATATTTCGACGTTTAAGCGCTCTTTTCACTCCACTTTACGCGCCAAATGTAATGCACACACGTTTCAGCGTCGAAACAAGCCCAACGGCTCGCAAATCGCGATGATTTCGTCGATTTTGACGAAAACTAACCGTCATTTCTATCCCGTTTGAGATATTTCGACGTTTAAGCGCTCTTTTCACTCCACTTTACGCGCCAAATGTAATGCACACACGTTTCAGCGTCGAAACAAGCCCAACGGCTCGCAAATCGCGATGATTTCGCCGATTTTGACGAAAACTGACCGTCATTTCTATCCCGTTTGAGATATTTCGACGTTTAAGCGCTCTTTTCACCGCACTTTACGCGCCAAATGTAATGCACACACGTTTCAGCGTCGAAACAAGCCCAACGGCTCGCAAATCGCGATGATTCCTTCGCCGATTTTGACGAAAAACTGACCGTCATTTCCATCCCGTTTGAGATATTTCGACGTTTAAGCGCTCTTTTCACTGCACTTTACGCGCCAAATTAATGTACACACACGTTTCAGCGTCGAAACAAGCTCCAACGGCTCGCAAATCGCGATGATTTCGTCGATTTTGACGAAAACTGACCGTCATTTCCATCCCGTTTGAGATATTTCGACGTTTAAGCGCTCTTTTCACTGCACTTTACGCGCCAAATGTAATGCACACACGTTTCAGCGTCGAAACAAACCCAACGGCTCGCAAATCGCGATGATTTCGTCGATTTTGACGAAAACTGACCGTCATTTCCATCCCGTTTGAGATATTTCGACGTTTAAGCGCTCTTTTCACTCCACTTTACGCGCCAAATGTAATGCACACACGTTTCAGCGTCGAAACAAGCCCAACGGCTCGCAAATCGCGATGATTTCGTCGATTTTGACGAAAACTAACCGTCATTTCCATCCCGTTTGAGATATTTCGACGTTTAAGCGCTCTTTTCACTCCACTTTACGCGCCAAATGTAATGCACACACGTTTCAGCGTCGAAACAAGCCCAACGGCTCGCAAATCGCGATGATTTCGTCGATTTTGACGAAAACTAACCGTCATTTCCATCCCGTTTGAGATATTTCGACGTTTAAGCGCTCTTTTCACTCCACTTTACGCGCCAAATGTAATGCACAACACGTTTCAGCGTCGAAACAAGCCCAACGGCTCGCAAATCGCGATGATTTCGTCGGATTTTGACGAAAACTGACCGTCATTTCCATCCCGTTTGAGATATTTCGACGTTTAAGCGCGCTTTTTCACTGCACTTTACGCGCCAACAATAATGCACAAACGTTTCAGCGTCGAAACAAGCCCAACGGCTCGCAAATCGCGATGATTTTGCCGATTTTGACGAAAATTGAACGTCATCTTCCTATCCCGTTTGAGATATTTCGACGTTTAAGCGCTCTTTTTCACTCCACTTTACGCGCCAAATGTAATGCACACACGTTTCAGCGTCGAAACAAGCCCAACGGCTCGCAAATCGCGATGATTTCGTCGATTTTGACGAAAACTAACCGTCATTTCCATACCGTTTGAGATATTTCGACGTTTAAGCGCTCTTTTCACTCCACTTTACGCGCCAAATGTAATGCACACACGTTTCAGCGTCGAAACAAGCCCAACGGCTCGCAAATCGCGATGATTTCCTCGATTTTGACGAAAACTAACCGTCATTTCCATCCCGTTTGGAGATATTTCGACGTTTAAGCGCTCTTTTCACTCCACTTTACGCGCCAAATGTAATGCACACACGTTTCAGCGTCGAAACAAGCCCAACGGCTCGCAAATCGCGATGATTTCGCCGGATTTTGACGAAAACTGACCGTCATTTCTATCCCGTTTGAGATATTTCGACGTTTAAGCGCTCTTTTCACTCCACTTTACGCGCCAAATGTAATGCACAATACGTTTCAGCGTCGAAACAAGCCCAACGGCTCGCAAATCGCGATGATTTCGTCGATTTTGACGAAAACTAACCGTCATTTCCATCCCGTTTGAGATATTTCGACGTTTAAGCGCTCTTTTCACTCCACTTTACGCGCCAAATGTAATGCACACACGTTTCAGCGTCGAAACAAGCCCAACGGCTCGCAAATCGCGATGATTTCGTCGATTTTGACGAAAAACTGACCGTCATTTCTATCCCGTTTGAGATATTTCGACGTTTAAGGGTCTCCTTTCACTGCACTTTACGCGCCAAATGTAATGCACAAAACGTTTCAGCGTCGAAACAAGCCCAACGGCTCGCAAATCGCGATGATTTCGCCGATTTTGACGAAAAACTAACCGTCATTTCCATCCCGTTTGAGATATTTCGACGTTTAAGCGCTCTTTTCACTGCACTTTACGCGCCAAATGTAATGCGCACACGTTTCAGCGTCGAAACAAGCCCAACGGCTCGCAAATCGCGATGATTTCCTCGATTTTGACGAAAAACTGACCGTCATTTCTATCCCGTTTGAGATATTTCGACGTTTAAGCGCTCTTTTCACTCCACTTTACGCGCCAAATGTAATGCACACACGTTTCAGCGTCGAAACAAGCCCAACGGCTCGCAAATCGCGATGATTTCGCCGATTTTGACGAAAACTGACCGTCATTTCTATCCCGTTTGAGATATTTCGACGTTTAAGCGCTCTTTTCACTGCACTTTACGCGCCAAATGTAATGCGACACACGTTTCAGCGTCGAAACAAGCCCAACGGCTCGCAAATCGCGATGATTTCCGTCGATTTTGACGAAAACTAACCGTCATTTCCATCCCGTTTGAGATATTTCTGACGTTTAAGCGCTCTTTTCACTCCACTTTACGCGCCAAATGTAATGCACACACGTTTCAGCGTCGAAAAAAGCCCAACGGCTCGCAAATCGCGATGATTTCGTCGATTTTGACGAAAACTAACCGTCATTTCCATACCGTTTGAGATATTTCGACGTTTAAGCGCTCTTTTCACTCCACTTTACGCGCCAAATGTAAGCAATACACGTTTCAGCGTCGAAACAAGCCCAACGGCTCGCAAATCGCGATGATTTCGCCGATTTTGACGAAAACTGACCGTCATTTCTATCCCGTTTGAGATATTTCGACGTTTAAGCGCTCTTTTCACTCCACTTTACGCGCCAAATGTAATGCACACACGTTTCAGCGTCGAAACAAGCCCAACGGCTCGCAAATCGCGATGATTTCGCCGATTTTGACGAAAACTGACCGTCATTTCTATCCCGTTTGAGATATTTCGACGTTTAAGCGCTCTTTTCACTCCACTTTACGCGCCAAATGTAATGCGCACACACGTTTCAGCGTCGAAACAAGCCCAACGGCTCGCAAATCGCGATGATTTCGTCGATTTTGACGAAAACTGACCGTCATTTCCATCCCGTTTGAGATATTTCGACGTTTAAGCGCTCTTTTCACTCCACTTTACGCGCCAAATGTAATGCACACACGTTTCAGCGTCGAAACAAGCCAACCGGCTCGCAAATCGCGATGATTTCCTCGATTTTGACGAAAACTGACCGTCATTTCTATCCCGTTTGAGATATTTCGACGTTTAAGCGCTCTTTTTACTCCACTTTACGCGCCAAATGTAATGCACACACGTTTCAGCGTCGAAACAAGCCCAACAGCTCGCAAATCGCGATGATTTCCTCGATTTTGACGAAAACTGACCGTCATTTCTATCCCGTTTGAGATATTTCGACGTTTAAGCGCTCTTTTCACTCCACTTTACGCGCCAAATGTAATGCACACACGTTTCAGCGTCGAAACAAGCCCAACGGCTCGCAAATCGCGATGATTTCGTCGATTTTGACGAAAACTAACCGTCATTTCTATCCCGTTTGAAATATTTCGACGTTTAAGCGCTCTTTTCACTCCACTTTACGCGCCAAATGTAATGCACACACGTTTCAGCGTCGAAACAAGCCCAACGGCTCGCAAATCGCGATGATTTCCTCGATTTTGACGAAAACTAACCGTCATTTCCATACCGTTTGAGATATTTCGACGTTTAAGCGCTCTTTTCACTCCACTTTACGCGCCAAATGTAATGCACACACGTTTCAGCGTCGAAACAAGCCCAACGGCTCGCAAATCGCGATGATTTCGTCGATTTTGACGAAAACTAACCGTCATTTCCATACCGTTTGTTTGAGATATTTCGACGTTTAAGCGCTCTTTTCACTCCACTTTACGCGCCAAATGTAATGCGCACACGTTTCAGCGTCGAAACAAGCCCAACAGCTCGCAAATCGCGATGATTTCCTCGATTTTGACGAAAACTGACCGTCATTTCTATACCGTTTGAGATATTTCGACGTTTAAGCGCTCTTTTCACTCCACTTTACGCGCCAAATGTAATGCACACACGTTTCAGCGTCGAAACAAGTCCAACAGCTCGCAAATCGCGATGATTTCCTCGATTTTGACGAAAACTAACCGTCATTTCCATACCGTTTGAGATAGCTCGACGTTTAAGCGCTCTTTTCACTCCACTTTACGCGCCAAATGTAATGCACACACGTTTCAGCGTCGAAACAAGCCAACCGGCTCGCAAATCGCGATGATTTCCGCGATTTTGACGAAAACTGACCGTCATTTCTATCCCGTTTGAGATATTTCGACGTTTAAGCGCTCTTTTCACTCCACTTTACGCGCCAAATGTAATGCACATACGTTTCAGTATCGAAACAAGCCCAACAGCTCGCAAATCGCGATGATTTCCTCGATTTTGACGAAAACTGACCGTCATTTCTATCCCGTTTGAGATATTTCGACGTTTAAGCGCTCTTTTCACTCCACTTTACGCGCCAAATGTAATGCACACACGTTTCAGCATCGAAACAAGCCCAACAGCTCGCAAATCGCGATGATTTCGTCGATTTTGACGAAAACTAACCGTCATTTCCATACCGTTTGAGATATTTCGACGTTTAAGCGCTCTTTTCACTCCACTTTACGCGCCAAATGTAATGCGCACACGTTTCAGCGTCGAAACAAGCCCAACGGCTCGCAAATCGCGATGATTTCGTCGATTTTGACGAAAACTAACCGTCATTTCTATCCCGTTTGAGATATTTCGACGTTTAAGCGCTCTTTTCACTCCACTTTACGCGCCAAATGTAATGCACACGTTTCAGCGTCGAAACAAGCCCAACGGCTCGCAAATCGCGATGATTTCCTCGATTTTGACGAAAACTAACCGTCATTTCCATCCCGTTTGAAATATTTCGACGTTTAAGCGCTCTTTTCACTCCACTTTACGCGCCAAATGTAATGCACACACGTTTCAGCGTCGAAACAAGCCCAACGGCTCGCAAATCGCGATGATTTCGTCGATTTTGACGAAAACTGACCGTCATTTCCATACCGTTTGAGATATTTCGACGTTTAAGCGCTCTTTTCACTCCACTTTACGCGCCAAATGTAATGCACACGTTTCAGCGTCGAAACAAGTCCAACAGCTCGCAAATCGCGATGATTTCCTCGATTTTGACGAAAACTGACCGTCATTTCTATCCCGTTTGAAATATTTCGACGTTTAAGCGCTCTTTTCACTCCACTTTACGCGCCAAATGTAATGCACACACGTTTCAGCGTCGAAACAAGCCCAACGGCTCGCAAATCGCGATGATTTCGTCGATTTTGACGAAAACTGACCGTCATTTCTATCCCGTTTGAGATATTTCGACGTTTAAGCGCTCTTTTCACTCCACTTTACGCGCCAAATGTAATGCACACACGTTTCAGCGTCGAAACAAGCCCAACGGCTCGCAAATCGCGATGATTTCGTCGATTTTGACGAAAACTGACCGTCATTTCTATCCCGTTTGAGATATTTCGACGTTTAAGCGCTCTTTTCACTCCACTTTACGCGCCAAATGTAATGCACACACGTTTCAGCGTCGAAACAAGCCCAACAGCTCGCAAATCGCGATGATTTCCTCGATTTTGACGAAAACTGACCGTCATTTCTATCCCGTTTGAGATATTTCGACGTTTAAGCGCTCTTTTCACTCCACTTTACGCGCCAAATGTAATGACACACGTTTCAGCGTCGAAACAAGCCCAACGGCTCGCAAATCGCGATGATTTCGTCGATTTTGACGAAAACTAACCGTCATTTCCATCCCGTTTGAGATATTTCGACGTTTAAGCGCTCTTTTCACTCCACTTTACGCGCCAAATGTAATGCACACACGTTTCAGCGTCGAAACAAGCCCAACGGCTCGCAAATCGCGATGATTTCGTCGATTTTGACGAAAACTAACCGTCATTTCCATCCCGTTTGAGATATTTCGACGTTTAAGCGCTCTTTTCACTCCACTTTACGCGCCAAATGTAATGCACACGTTTCAGCGTCGAAACAAGCCCAACGGCTCGCAAATCGCGATGATTTCGTCGATTTTGACGAAAACTGACCGTCATTTCCATACCGTTTGAGATATTTCGACGTTTAAGCGCTCTTTTCACTCCACTTTACGCGCCAAATGTAATGCACACACGTTTCAGCGTCGAAACAAGCCCAACGGCTCGCAAATCGCGATGATTTCGTCGATTTTGACGAAAACTGACCGTCATTTCCATCCCGTTTGAGATATTTCGACGTTTAAGCGCTCTTTTCACTCCACTTTACGCGCCAAATGTAATGCACACACGTTTCAGCGTCGAAACAAGCCCAACGGCTCGCAAATCGCGATGATTTCCTCGATTTTGACGAAAACTGACCGTCATTTCCATCCCGTTTGAGATATTTCGACGTTTAAGCGCTCTTTTCACTCCACTTTACGCGCCAAATGTAATGCACACACGTTTCAGCGTCGAAACAAGCCCAACGGCTCGCAAATCGCGATGATTTCGTCGATTTTGACGAAAACTGACCGTCATTTCCATCCCGTTTGAGATATTTCGACGTTTAAGCGCTCTTTTCACCCCACTTTACGCGCCAAATGTAATGCACACACGTTTCAGCGTCGAAACAAGCCCAACGGCTCGCAAATCGCGATGATTTCGTCGATTTTGACGAAAACTGACCGTCATTTCCATCCCGTTTGAGATATTTCGACGTTTAAGCGCTCTTTTCACTCCACTTTACGCGCCAAATGTAATGCACACACGTTTCAGCGTCGAAACAAGCCCAACGGCTCGCAAATCGCGATGATTTCCTCGATTTTGACGAAAACTGACCGTCATTTCCATACCGTTTGAGATATTTCGACGTTTAAGCGCTCTTTTCACTCCACTTTACGCGCCAAATGTAATGCGCACACGTTTCAGCGTCGAAACAAGCCCAACGGCTCGCAAATCGCGATGATTTCCTCGATTTTGACGAAAACTGACCGTCATTTCTATCCCGTTTGAGATATTTCGACGTTTAAGCGCTCTTTTCACTCCACTTTACGCGCCAAATGTAATGCGCACACGTTTCAGCGTCGAAACAAGCCCAACGGCTCGCAAATCGCGATGATTTCCTCGATTTTGACGAAAACTGACCGTCATTTCCATACCGTTTGAAATATTTCGACGTTTAAGCGCTCTTTTCACTCCACTTTACGCGCCAAATGTAATGCACACACGTTTCAGCGTCGAAACAAGCCCAACGGCTCGCAAATCGCGATGATTTCGTCGATTTTGACGAAAACTAACCGTCATTTCCATACCGTTTGAGATATTTCGACGTTTAAGCGCTCTTTTCACTCCACTTTACGCGCCAAATGTAATGCACACACGTTTCAGCGTCGAAACAAGCCCAACGGCTCGCAAATCGCGATGATTTCCTCGATTTTGACGAAAACTGACCGTCATTTCTATCCCGTTTGAGATATTTCGACGTTTAAGCGCTCTTTTCACTCCACTTTACGCGCCAAATGTAATGCACACACGTTTCAGCGTCGAAACAAGCCCAACGGCTCGCAAATCGCGATGATTTCCTCGATTTTGACGAAAACTAACCGTCATTTCCATCCCGTTTGAGATATTTCGACGTTTAAGCGCTCTTTTCACTCCACTTTACGCGCCAAATGTAATGCACACACGTTTCAGCGTCGAAACAAGCCCAACGGCTCGCAAATCGCGATGATTTCCTCGATTTTGACGAAAACTGACCGTCATTTCTATCCCGTTTGAGATATTTCGACGTTTAAGCGCTCTTTTCACTCCACTTTACGCGCCAAATGTAATGCACACACGTTTCAGCGTCGAAACAAGCCCAACGGCTCGCAAATCGCGATGATTTCCTCGATTTTGACGAAAACCAACCGTCATTTCCATCCCGTTTGAGATATTTCGACGTTTAAGCGCTCTTTTCACTCCACTTTACGCGCCAAATGTAATGCACACACGTTTCAGCGTCGAAACAAGCCCAACGGCTCGCAAATCGCGATGATTTCGTCGATTTTGACGAAAACTAACCGTCATTTCCATACCGTTTGAGATATTTCGACGTTTAAGCGCTCTTTTCACTCCACTTTACGCGCCAAATGTAATGCACACACGTTTCAGCGTCGAAACAAGCCAACCGGCTCGCAAATCGCGATGATTTCCGTCGATTTTGACGAAAACCTGACCGTCATTTCTATCCCGTTTGAGATATTTCGACATTTAAGCGCTCTTTTCACTCCACTTTACGCGCCAAATGTAATGCACACACGTTTCAGCGTCGAAACAAGCCCAACAGCTCGCAAATCGCGATGATTTCGTCGATTTTGACGAAAACTGACCGTCATTTCTATCCCGTTTGAGATATTTCGACGTTTAAGCGCTCTTTTCACTCCACTTTACGCGCCAAATGTAATGCACACACGTTTCAGCGTCGAAACAAGCCCAACGGCTCGCAAATCGCGATGATTTCCTCGATTTTGACGAAAACTAACCGTCATTTCCATCCCGTTTGAGATATTTCGACGTTTAAGCGCTCTTTTCACTCCACTTTACGCGCCAAATGTAATGCACACACGTTTCAGCGTCGAAACAAGCCCAACGGCTCGCAAATCGCGATGATTTCCTCGATTTTGACGAAAACTAACCGTCATTTCCATACCGTTTGAGATATTTCGACGTTTAAGCGCTCTTTTCACTCCACTTTACGCGCCAAATGTAATGCACACACGTTTCAGCGTCGAAACAAGCCCAACGGCTCGCAAATCGCGATGATTTCGTCGATTTTGACGAAAACTGACCGTCATTTCCATCCCGTTTGAGATATTTCGACGTTTAAGCGCTCTTTTCACTCCACTTTACGCGCCAAATGTAATGCACACACGTTTCAGCGTCGAAACAAGCCCAACGGCTCGCAAATCGCGATGATTTCGTCGATTTTGACGAAAACTAACCGTCATTTCCATCCCGTTTGAGATATTTCGACGTTTAAGCGCTCTTTTCACTCCACTTTACGCGCCAAATGTAATGCACACACGTTTCAGCGTCGAAACAAGCCCAACGGCTCGCAAATCGCGATGATTTCGTCGATTTTGACGAAAACTAACCGTCATTTCCATCCCGTTTGAGATATTTCGACGTTTAAGCGCTCTTTTCACTCCACTTTACGCGCCAAATGTAATGCACACACGTTTCAGCGTCGAAACAAGCCCAACGGCTCGCAAATCGCGATGATTTCCTCGATTTTGACGAAAACTGACCGTCATTTCCATACCGTTTGAGATATTTCGACGTTTAAGCGCTCTTTTCACTCCACTTTACGCGCCAAATGTAATGCACACACGTTTCAGCGTCGAAACAAGCCCAACGGCTCGCAAATCGCGATGATTTCGTCGATTTTGACGAAAACTAACCGTCATTTCCATCCCGTTTGAGATATTTCGACGTTTAAGCGCTCTTTTTCACTCCACTTTACGCGCCAAATGTAATGCACACACGTTTCAGCGTCGAAACAAGCCCAACGGCTCGCAAATCGCGATGATTTCGTCGATTTTGACGAAAACTAACCGTCATTTCCATACCGTTTGAGATATTTCGACGTTTAAGCGCTCTTTTCACTCCACTTTACGCGCCAAATGTAATGCACACACGTTTCAGCGTCGAAACAAGCCCAACGGCTCGCAAATCGCGATGATTTCGTCGATTTTGACGAAAACTAACCGTCATTTCCATACCGTTTGAGATATTTCGACGTTTAAGCGCTCTTTTCACTCCACTTTACGCGCCAAATGTAATGCACACACGTTTCAGCATCGAAACAAGCCCAACGGCTCGCAAATCGCGATGATTTCGTCGATTTTGACGAAAACTAACCGTCATTTCCATACCGTTTGAGATATTTCGACGTTTAAGCGCTCTTTTCACTCCACTTTACGCGCCAAATGTAATGCACACACGTTTCAGCGTCGAAACAAGCCCAACGGCTCGCAAATCGCGATGATTTCCTCGATTTTGACGAAAACTAACCGTCATTTCCATACCGTTTGAGATATTTCGACGTTTAAGCGCTCTTTTCACTCCACTTTACGCGCCAAATGTAATGCACACACGTTTCAGCGTCGAAACAAGCCCAACGGCTCGCAAATCGCGATGATTTCCTCGATTTTGACGAAAACTAACCGTCATTTCCATACCGTTTGAGATATTTCGACGTTTAAGCGCTCTTTTCACTCCACTTTACGCGCCAAATGTAATGCACACACGTTTCAGCGTCGAAACAAGCCCAACGGCTCGCAAATCGCGATGATTTCCTCGATTTTGACGAAAACTGACCGTCATTTCCATCCCGTTTGAGATATTTCGACGTTTAAGCGCTCTTTTCACTCCACTTTACGCGCCAAATGTAATGCACACGTTTCAGCGTCGAAACAAGCCCAACGGCTCGCAAATCGCGATGATTTCGTCGATTTTGACGAAAACTAACCGTCATTTCCATCCCGTTTGAGATATTTCGACGTTTAAGCGCTCTTTTCACTCCACTTTACGCGCCAAATGTAATGCACACACGTTTCAGCGTCGAAACAAGCCCAACGGCTCGCAAATCGCGATGATTTCGTCGATTTTGACGAAAACTAACCGTCATTTCCATCCCGTTTGAGATATTTCGACGTTTAAGCGCTCTTTTCACTCCACTTTACGCGCCAAATGTAATGCACACACGTTTCAGCGTCGAAACAAGCCCAACGGCTCGCAAATCGCGATGATTTCGTCGATTTTGACGAAAACTAACCGTCATTTCCATACCGTTTGAGATATTTCGACGTTTAAGCGCTCTTTTCACTCCACTTTACGCGCCAAATGTAATGCACACGTTTCAGCGTCGAAACAAGCCCAACGGCTCGCAAATCGCGATGATTTCGTCGATTTTGACGAAAACTGACCGTCATTTCCATCCCGTTTGAGATATTTCGACGTTTAAGCGCTCTTTTCACTCCACTTTACGCGCCAAATGTAATGCACACGTTTCAGCATCGAAACAAGCCCAACGGCTCGCAAATCGCGATGATTTCGTCGATTTTGACGAAAACTAACCGTCATTTCCATACCGTTTGAGATATTTCGACGTTTAAGCGCTCTTTTCACTCCACTTTACGCGCCAAATGTAATGCACACACGTTTCAGCGTCGAAACAAGCCCAACGGCTCGCAAATCGCGATGATTTCGTCGATTTTGACGAAAACTAACCGTCATTTCCATACCGTTTGAGATATTTCGACGTTTAAGCGCTCTTTTCACTCCACTTTACGCGCCAAATGTAATGCACACACGTTTCAGCGTCGAAACAAGCCCAACGGCTCGCAAATCGCGATGATTTCGTCGATTTTGACGAAAACTAACCGTCATTTCCATACCGTTTGAGATATTTCGACGTTTAAGCGCTCTTTTCACTCCACTTTACGCGCCAAATGTAATGCACACACGTTTCAGCGTCGAAACAAGCCCAACGGCTCGCAAATCGCGATGATTTCGTCGATTTTGACGAAAATTGACCGTCATTTCCATACCGTTTGAGATATTTCGACGTTTAAGCGCTCTTTTTCACTCCACTTTACGCGCCAAATGTAATGCACACACGTTTCAGCGTCGAAACAAGCCCAACGGCTCGCAAATCGCGATGATTTCGTCGATTTTGACGAAAATCAACCGTCATTTCCATCCCGTTTGAGATATTTCGACGTTTAAGCGCTCTTTTCACTCCACTTTACGCGCCAAATGTAATGCACACACGTTTCAGCGTCGAAACAAGCCCAACGGCTCGCAAATCGCGATGATTTCGTCGATTTTGACGAAAATCGACCGTCATTTCCATCCCGTTTGAGATATTTCGACGTTTAAGCGCTCTTTTCACTGCACTTTACGCGCCAAATGTAATGCACACACGTTTCAGCGTCGAAACAAGCCCAACGGCTCGCAAATCGCGATGATTTCGTCGATTTTGACGAAAATTGACCGTCATTTCCATCCCGTTTGAGATATTTCGACGTTTAAGCGCTCTTTTCACTGCACTTTACGCGCCAAATGTAATGCACACGTTTCAGCGTCGAAACAAGCCCAACGGCTCGCAAATCGCGATGATTTCGTCGATTTTGACGAAAATTGACCGTCATTTCCATCCCGTTTGAGATATTTCGACGTTTAAGCGCTCTTTTCACTGCACTTTACGCGCCAAATGTAATGCACACACGTTTCAGCGTCGAAACAAGCCCAACGGCTCGCAAATCGCGATGATTTCGTCGATTTTGACGAAAATTGACCGTCATTTCCATCCCGTTTGAGATATTTCGACGTTTAAGCGCTCTTTTCACTGCACTTTACGCGCCAAATCGTAATGCACACACGTTTCAGCGTCGAAACAAGCCCAACGGCTCGCAAATCGCGATGATTTCGTCGATTTTGACGAAAATTGACCGTCATTTCCATCCCGTTTGAGATATTTCGACGTTTAAGCGCTCTTTTCACTGCACTTTACGCGCCAAATGTAATGCACACACGTTTCAGCGTCGAAACAAGCCCAACGGCTCGCAAATCGCGATGATTTCGTCGATTTTGACGAAAATTGACCGTCATTTCCATCCCGTTTGAGATATTTCGACGTTTAAGCGCTCTTTTCACTGCACTTTACGCGCCAAATGTAATGCACACACGTTTCAGCGTCGAAACAAGCCCAACGGCTCGCAAATCGCGATGATTTCGTCGATTTTGACGAAAATTGACCGTCATTTCCATCCCGTTTGAGATATTTCGACGTTTAAGCGCTCTTTTCACTGCACTTTACGCGCCAAATGTAATGCACACACGTTTCAGCGTCGAAACAAGCCCAACGGCTCGCAAATCGCGATGATTTCGTCGATTTTGACGAAAATCGACCGTCATTTCCATCCCGTTTGAGATATTTCGACGTTTAAGCGCTCTTTTCACTGCACTTTACGCGCCAAATGTAATGCACACACGTTTCAGCGTCGAAACAAGCCCAACGGCTCGCAAATCGCGATGATTTCGTCGATTTTGACGAAAATTGACCGTCATTTCCATCCCGTTTGAGATATTTCGACGTTTAAGCGCTCTTTTCACTGCACTTTACGCGCCAAATGTAATGCACACACGTTTCAGCGTCGAAACAAGCCCAACGGCTCGCAAATCGCGATGATTTCGTCGATTTTGACGAAAATTGACCGTCATTTCCATCCCGTTTGAGATATTTCGACGTTTAAGCGCTCTTTTCACTGCACTTTACGCGCCAAATGTAATGCACACACGTTTCAGCGTCGAAACAAAGCCCAACGGCTCGCAAATCGCGATGATTTCGTCGATTTTGACGAAAATTGACCGTCATTTCCATCCCGTTGAGATATTTCGACGTTTAAGCGCTCTTTTCACTGCACTTTACGCGCCAAATGTAATGTACACACGTTTCAGCGTCGAAACAAAGCCCAACGGCTCGCAAATCGCGATGATTTCGTCGATTTTGACGAAAATTGACCGTCATTTCCTCCCGTTTGAGATATTTGACGTTTAAGCGCTCTTTTCACTGCACTTTACGCGCCAAATGTAATGCACACGTTTCAGCGTCGAAACAAGCCCAACGGCTCGCAAATCACGATGATTTCGTCATTTTGACGAAAATTGACCGTCATTTCCATCCCGTTTGAGATATTTCGACGTTTAAGCGCTCTTTTCACTGCACTTTACGCGCCAAATGTAATGCACACACGTTTCAGCGTCGAAACAAAGCCAACGGCTCGCAAATCGCGATGATTTCGTCGATTTTGACGAAAATTGACCGTCATTTCCATCCCGTTTGAGATATTTCGACGTTTAAGCGCTCTTTTCACTGCACTTTACGCGCCAAATGTAATGCACACACGTTTCAGCGTCGAAACAAGCCCAACGGCTCGCAAATCGCGATGATTTCGTCGATTTTGACGAAAGTGACCGTCATTCCCCCCAATATTTCGACGTTTAGCGCTCTTACCACTGCACTTTACGCGCCAAATGTAATGCACACACGTTTCAGCGTCGAAGCAAGCCCAACGGCTCGCAAATCGCAGATTTCGTGATTTGACGAAAGTTGACCGTCATTTCCATCCCGTTTGAGATATTTCGACGTTTAAGCGCTCTTTTCACTGCACTTTACGCGCCAAATGTAATGCACACGTTTCAGCGTCGAAACAAAGGGCAACGGCTCGCAAATGCGCGATGATTTCGTCGATTTTGACGAAAATTGACCGTCATTTCCATCCCGTTTGAGATATTCGACGTTTAAGCGCTCTTTTCACTGCACTTTACGCGCCAAATGTAATGCACACACGTTTCAGCATCGAAACAAGCCCAACGGCTCGCAAATCACAATGATTTCATCGATTTTGACGAAAGTTGACCGTAATTCCACCCTTGAGATATTCGACGTTTAAGCGCTCTTTCACTGCACTTTACACGCCAAACGTAATGCACACACGTTTCAGCGTCGAAACAAAGCCCAACGGCTCGCAAATCACGATGATTTCGTCGATTTTGACGAAAATTGACCGTCATTTCCATCCCGTTTGAGATATTTCGACGTTTAAGCGCTCTTTTCACTACACTTTACACGCCAAATGTAACGCACACACGTTTCAGCGTCGAAACAAGGCCCAACGGCTCGCAAATCGCGATGATTTCATCGTTGACGAAAATTGACCGTCACATCCCGTATGAGATACTTCAACGTTTAAACGCTCTTTTCACTGCCGCTTTTACGCGCCAAATGTAGTGCACACACGTGTCAGCGATCGAAACAATTCAACGGCTCACGCAAATCACGACGATTTCGTCGATTCTGACGAAAATTGACTCGTCATTTCCATCCCGTTTGAGATACTTCGACGTTTAAGCGCTCTTTTTCACTGCACTTTACGCGACAAATGTAATGCACCACACGTTTCAGCGTCAAAACACGCAACGGCTCGCAAATCACGAAATGATTTCCTCATTACACGAAAAGTGAGCGTCATTTCCATACCGTTGAGAGGTATATTTCGACGTAAGCGCTCCTTCCACACACTTTACACGACAAACCGTAATGCACACACGTTTCAGCGTCGACACAAGCCCAACAGCTCACAAATCGCGATGATTTCCTCATTTTGACGAAAACTGACCGTCATTTCCATCCCGTTTGAGATATTTCACGTTTAAGCGCTCTTTTACTCACCTTACACGCATCTACAATGCACACACACGTTTCAGCGTCGAAACAAGACAACGGCTCGAAAATCCACGATGATTTCACCGATTTGACGAAAACTAACCATCATTTCCATCCCCGTATGAGATACTTCGACGTTTAAGCCTCTTTACTGCGCTTTACACGCCAAATGTAATGCACACACTTTCAGCGTCAGAAACAAGTAACAGCTCGCAAATACCGTATTTCTCGATTTTATGACGAAAATTGACCATCATTTCCACACGTGGGACTTTCGACGTTAGCCTCTTTTTACTCCACTTACGCGCCAAATGCGTAGCTGCACACGTTTCAGCGTCGAAACAAACCCACAGTCGCAAATCACGCGAGATTCCGGAGACGAAAGGACCATAGCCCCCGTGAGATATTGACGTTTAAGCGCTCTTTTTACTACTCTTTACACGCCAAATGCCAATACACACACATTTCAGCGTTAGAGCAAGCCCAGCAGCTCACAAATACACGATGATTTCCTCGATTTTGAACGAAAACTGACACGTCATTTCCATCCGTTTGAGATATTTCGACGTTTAAGCGCTCTTTCCACTGCACTTTACACGCCAAATGTAATGACACACACACGTTTCAGCGTCAAAAAAAGAAACAAACCCAACAGCTCGCAAATCACGATGATTTCCTCGATTTTGACGAAAACGACCGTCATTTCCATCCCCGTTGAGATATTTCACGTTTAAACACTCTTTTACCACACTTTACACGCCAAATGTACTGCACACACGTTTCAGCGTCGAAACAAGCCCAACGGCTCGCAAATCACGATGATTTCGTCGATTTTGACGAAATTGACCGTCATTTCCATCCCGTTTGAGATATTTCGACGTTTAAGCGCTCTTTTCACTGCACTTTACGCGCCAAATGTAATGTACACACGTTTCAGCGTCGAAGCAAGCCCAACGGCTCGCAAATCGCGATGATTTCGTCGATTTTGACGAAAATTGACCGTCATTTCCATCCCGTTTGAGATATTTCGACGTTTAAGCGCTCTTTTCACTGCACTTTACGCGCCAAATGTAATGCACACGTTTCAGCGTCGAAACAAGCCAACGGCTCGCAAATCACGATGATTTCGTCGATTTTGACGAAAATTGACCGTCATTTCCATCCCGTTTGAGATATTTCGACGTTTAAGCGCTCTTTTCACTGCGCTTTACGCGCCAAATGTAATGCACACACGTTTCAGCGTCAGAAACAAGCCCAACGGCTCGCAAATCACGATGATTTCGTCGATTTTGACGAAAATTGACCGTCATTTCCATCCCGTTTGAGATATTTCGACGTTTAAGCGCTCTTTTCACTGCACTTTACGCGCCAAATGTAATACACACGTTTCAGCGTCGAAACAAGCCCAACGGCTCGCAAATCGCGATGATTTCGTCGATTTTGACGAAAATTGACCGTCATTTCCATCCCGTTTGAGATATTTCGACGTTTAAGCGCTCTTTTCACTGCACTTTACGCGCCAAATGTAATGCACACACGTTTCAGCGTCGAAACAAAGCCCAACGGCTCGCAAATCGCGATGATTTCGTCGATTTTGACGAAAATTGACCGTCATTTCCATCCCGTTTGAGATATTTCGACGTTTAAGCGCTCTTTTCACTGCACTTTACGCGCCAAATGTAATGCACACACGTTTCAGCGTCGAAACAAGCCCAACAGCTCGCAAATCGCGATGATTTCGTCGATTTTGACGAAAATTGACCGTCATTTCCATCCCGTTTGAGATATTTCGACGTTTAAGCGCTCTTTTCACTGCACTTTACGCGCCAAATGTAATGCACACACGTTTCAGCGTCAGAAACAAGCCCAACGGCTCGCAAATCGCGATGATTTCGTCGATTTTGACGAAAATTGACCGTCATTTCCATCCCGTTTGAGATATTTCGACGTTTAAGCGCTCTTTTCACTGCACTTTACGCGCCAAATGTAATGCACACACGTTTCAGCGTCAGAAACAAGCCCAACGGCTCGCAAATCGCGATGATTTCGTCGATTTTGACGAAAATTGACCGTCATTTCCATCCCGTTTGAGATATTTCGACGTTTAAGCGCTCTTTTCACTGCACTTTACGCGCCAAATGTAATGCACACACGTTTCAGCGTCGAAACAAGCCCAACGGCTCGCAAATCGCGATGATTTCGTCGATTTTGACGAAAATTGACCGTCATTTCCATCCCGTTTTGAGATATTTCGACGTTTAAGCGCTCTTTTCACTGCACTTTACGCGCCAAATGTAATGCACACACGTTTCAGCGTCGAAACAAGCCCAACGGCTCGCAAATCGCGATGATTTCGTCGATTTTGACGAAAATTGACCGTCATTTCCATCCCGTTTGAGATATTTCGACGTTTAAGCGCTCTTTTCACTGCACTTTACGCGCCAAATGTAATGCACACACGTTTCAGCGTCGAAACAAGCCCAACGGCTCGCAAATCGCGATGATTTCGTCGATTTTGACGAAAATTGACCGTCATTTCCATCCCGTTTGAGATATTTCGACGTTTAAGCGCTCTTTTCACTGCACTTTACGCGCCAAATGTAATGACACACGTTTCAGCGTCGAAACAAGCCCAACGGCTCGCAAATCGCGATGATTTCGTCGATTTTGACGAAAATTGACCGTCATTTCCATCCCGTTTGAGATATTTCGACGTTTAAGCGCTCTTTTCACTGCACTTTACGCGCCAAATGTAATGCACACACGTTTCAGCGTCGAAACAAGCCCAACGGCTCGCAAATCGCGATGATTTCGTCGATTTTGACGAAAATTGACCGTCATTTCCATCCCGTTTGAGATATTTCGACGTTTAAGCGCTCTTTTCACTGCACTTTACGCGCCAAATGTAATGCACACACGTTTCAGCGTCGAAACAAAGCCCAACGGCTCGCAAATCGCGATGATTT
Organism: Bombus sylvicola; assembly: GCA_019677175.1. Lineage (NCBI taxonomy): Eukaryota > Metazoa > Arthropoda > Insecta > Hymenoptera > Apidae > Bombus > Bombus sylvicola. Next base: position 42,322 of record JACSOB010000154.1, read on the forward strand.
CGTCGATTTTGACGAAAATTGACCGTCATTTCCATCCCGTTTGAGATATTTCGACGTTTAAGCGCTCTTTTCACTGCACTTTACGCGCCAAATGTAATGCACACACGTTTCAGCGTCGAAACAAGCCCAACGGCTCGCAAATCGCGATGATTTCGTCGATTTTGACGAAAATTGACCGTCATTTCCATCCCGTTTGAGATATTTCGACGTTTAAGCGCTCTTTTCACTGCACTTTACGCGCCAAATGTAATGCACACACGTTTCAGCGTCGAAACAAGCCCAACGGCTCGCAAATCGCGATGATTTCGTCGATTTTGACGAAAATTGACCGTCATTTCCATCCCGTTTGAGATATTTCGACGTTTAAGCGCTCTTTTCACTGCACTTTACGCGCCAAATGTAATGCACACACGTTTCAGCGTCGAAACAAGCCCAACGGCTCGCAAATCGCGATGATTTCGTCGATTTTGACGAAAATTGACCGTCATTTCCATCCCGTTTGAGATATTTCGACGTTTAAGCGCTCTTTTCACTGCACTTTACGCGCCAAATGCTAATGACACACGTTTCAGCGTCGAAACAAGCCCAACGGCTCGCAAATCGCGATGATTTCGTCGATTTTGACGAAAATTGACCGTCATTTCCATCCCGTTTGAGATATTTCGACGTTTAAGCGCTCTTTTCACTGCACTTTACGCGCCAAATGTAATGCACACGTTTCAGCGTCGAAACAAGCCCAACGGCTCGCAAATCGCGATGATTTCGTCGATTTTGACGAAAATTGACCGTCATTTCCATCCCGTTTGAGATATTTCGACGTTTAAGCGCTCTTTTCACTGCGCTTTACGCGCCAAATGTAATGCACACACGTTTCAGCGTCGAAACAAGCCCAACGGCTCGCAAATCGCGATGATTTCGTCGATTTTGACGAAAATTGACCGTCATTTCCATCCCGTTTGAGATATTTCGACGTTTAAGCGCTCTTTTCACTGCACTTTACGCGCCAAATGTAATGCACACACGTTTCAGCGTCGAAACAAGCCCAACGGCTCGCAAATCGCGATGATTTCGTCGATTTTGACGAAAATTGACCGTCATTTCCATCCCGTTTGAGATATTTCGACGTTTAAGCGCTCTTTTCACTGCACTTTACGCGCCAAATGTAATGCACACACGTTTCAGCGTCGAAACAAGCCCAACGGCTCGCAAATCGCGATGATTTCGTCGATTTTGACGAAAATTGACCGTCATTTCCATCCCGTTTGAGATATTTCGACGTTTAAGCGCTCTTTTCACTGCACTTTACGCGCCAAATGTAATGCACACACGTTTCAGCGTCGAAACAAGCCCAACGGCTCGCAAATCGCGATGATTTCGTCGATTTTGACGAAATTGACCGTCATTTCCATCCCGTTTGAGATATTTCGACGTTTAAGCGCTCTTTTCACTGCACTTTACGCGCCAAATGTAATGCACACACGTTTCAGCGTCGAAACAAGCCCAACGGCTCGCAAATCGCGATGATTTCGTCGATTTTGACGAAAATTGACCGTCATTTCCATCCCGTTTGAGATATTTCGACGTTTAAGCGCTCTTTTCACTGCACTTTACGCGCCAAATGTTAACGCACACGTTTCAGCGTCAGAAACAAGCCCAACGGCTCGCAAATCGCGATGATTTCGTCGATTTTGACGAAAATTGACCGTCATTTCCATCCCGTTTGAGATATTTCGACGTTTAAGCGCTCTTTTCACTGCACTTTACGCGCCAAATGTAATGCACACACGTTTCAGCGTCGAAACAAGCCCAACGGCTCGCAAATCGCGATGATTTCGTCGATTTTGACGAAAATTGACCGTCATTTCCATCCCGTTTGAGATATTTCGACGTTTAAGCGCTCTTTTCACTGCACTTTACGCGCCAAATGTAATGCACACACGTTTCAGCGTCGAAACAAGCCCAACGGCTCGCAAATCGCGATGATTTCGTCGATTTTGACGAAAATTGACCGTCATTTCCATCCCGTTTGAGATATTTCGACGTTTTAAGCGCTCTTTTCACTGCACTTTACGCGCCAAATGTAATGCACACGTTTCAGCGTCGAAACAAGCCCAACGGCTCGCAAATCGCGATGATTTCGTCGATTTTGACGAAAATTGACCGTCATTTCCATCCCGTTTGAGATATTTCGACGTTTAAGCGCTCTTTTCACTGCACTTTACGCGCCAAATGTAATGACACACGTTTCAGCGTCGAAACAAGGCCAACGGCTCGCAAATCGCGATGATTTCGTCGATTTTGACGAAAATTGACCGTCATTTCCATCCCGTTTGAGATATTTCGACGTTTAAGCGCTCTTTTCACTGCACTTTACGCGCCAAATGTAATGACACACGTTTCAGCGTCGAAACAAACCCAACGGCTCGCAAATCGCGATGATTTCGTCGATTTTGACGAAAATTGACCGTCATTTCCATCCCGTTTGAGATATTTCGACGTTTAAGCGCTCTTTTCACTGCACTTTACGCGCCAAATGTAATGCACACACGTTTCAGCGTCGAAACAAGCCCAACGGCTCGCAAATCGCGATGATTTCGTCGATTTTGACGAAAATTGACCGTCATTTCCATCCCGTTTGAGATATTTCGACGTTTTAAGCGCTCTTTTCACTGCACTTTACGCGCCAAATGTAATGCACACACGTTTCAGCGTCGAAACAAGCCCAACGGCTCGCAAATCGCGATGATTTCGTCGATTTTGACGAAAATTGACCGTCATTTCCATCCCGTTTGAGATATTTCGACGTTTAAGCGCTCTTTTCACTGCACTTTACGCGCCAAATGCACTGCACAACGTTTCAGCGTCGAAACAAGCCCAACGGCTCGCAAATCGCGATGATTTCGTCGATTTTGACGAAAATTGACCGTCATTTCCATCCCGTTTGAGATATTTCGACGTTTAAGCGCTCTTTTCACTGCACTTTAGCGCGCCAAATGTAATGCACACACGTTTCAGCGTCGAAACAAAGCCCAACGGCTCGCAAATCGCGATGATTTCGTCGATTTTGACGAAAATTGACCGTCATTTCCATCCCGTTTGAGATATTTCGACGTTTAAGCGCTCTTTTCACTGCACTTTACGCGCCAAATGTAATGCACACACGTTTCAGCGTCGAAACAAAGCCCAACGGCTCGCAAATCGCGATGATTTCGTCGATTTTGACGAAAATTGACCGTCATTTCCATCCCGTTTGAGATATTTCGACGTTTAAGCGCTCTTTTCACTGCACTTTACGCGCCAAATGCCAATGCACACGTTTCAGCGTCGAAACAAACCCAACGGCTCGCAAATCGCGATGATTTCGTCGATTTTGACGAAAATTGACCGTCATTTCCATCCCGTTTGAGATATTTCGACGTTTAAGCGCTCTTTTCACTGCACTTTACGCGCCAAATGTAATGCACACACGTTTCAGCGTCGAAACAAGCCCAACGGCTCGCAAATCGCGATGATTTCGTCGATTTTGACGAAAATTGACCGTCATTTCCATCCCGTTTGAGATATTTCGACGTTTAAGCGCTCTTTTCACTGCACTTTACGCGCCAAATGTAATGCACACACGTTTCAGCGTCGAAACAAGCCCAACGGCTCGCAAATCGCGATGATTTCGTCGATTTTGACGAAAATTGACCGTCATTTCCATCCCGTTTGAGATATTTCGACGTTTAAGCGCTCTTTTCACTGCACTTTACGCGCCAAATGTAATGCACACACGTTTCAGCGTCGAAACAAGCCCAACGGCTCGCAAATCGCGATGATTTCGTCGATTTTGACGAAAATTGACCGTCATTTCCATCCCGTTTGAGATATTTCGACGTTTAAGCGCTCTTTTCACTGCACTTTACGCGCCAAATGTAATGCACACACGTTTCAGCGTCGAAACAAGCCCAACGGCTCGCAAATCGCGATGATTTCGTCGATTTTGACGAAAATTGACCGTCATTTCCATCCCGTTTGAGATATTTCGACGTTTAAGCGCTCTTTTCACTGCACTTTACGCGCCAAATGTAATGCACACACGTTTCAGCGTCGAAACAAGCCCAACGGCTCGCAAATCGCGATGATTTCGTCGATTTTGACGAAAATTGACCGTCATTTCCATCCCGTTTGAGATATTTCGACGTTTAAGCGCTCTTTTCACTGCACTTTACGCGCCAAATGTAATGCACACACGTTTCAGCGTCGAAACAAGCCCAACGGCTCGCAAATCGCGATGATTTCGTCGATTTTGACGAAAATTGACCGTCATTTCCATCCCGTTTGAGATATTTCGACGTTTAAGCGCTCTTTTCACTGCACTTTACGCGCCAAATGTAATGCACACACGTTTCAGCGTCGAAACAAGCCCAACGGCTCGCAAATCGCGATGATTTCGTCGATTTTGACGAAAATTGACCGTCATTTCCATCCCGTTTGAGATATTTCGACGTTTAAGCGCTCTTTTCACTGCACTTTACGCGCCAAATGTAATGCACACACGTTTCAGCGTCGAAACAAGCCCAACGGCTCGCAAATCGCGATGATTTCGTCGATTTTGACGAAAATTGACCGTCATTTCCATCCCGTTTGAGATATTTCGACGTTTAAGCGCTCTTTTCACTGCACTTTACGCGCCAAATGTAATGCACACACGTTTCAGCGTCAGAAACAAAGGCCAACGGCTCGCAAATCGCGATGATTTCGTCGATTTTGACGAAAATTGACCGTCATTTCCATCCCGTTTGAGATATTTCGACGTTTAAGCGCTCTTTTCACTGCACTTTACGCGCCAAATGTAATGCACACGTTTCAGCGTCGAAACAAGCCCAACGGCTCGCAAATCGCGATGATTTCGTCGATTTTGACGAAAATTGACCGTCATTTCCATCCCGTTTGAGATATTTCGACGTTTAAGCGCTCTTTTCACTGCACTTTACGCGCCTCCAAATGTAATGCACACACGTTTCAGCGTCGAAACAAGCCCAACGGCTCGCAAATCGCGATGATTTCGTCGATTTTGACGAAAATTGACCGTCATTTCCATCCCGTTTGAGATATTTCGACGTTTAAGCGCTCTTTTCACTGCACTTTACGCGCCAAATGTAATGCACACACGTTTCAGCGTCGAAACAAGCCCAACGGCTCGCAAATCGCGATGATTTCGTCGATTTTGACGAAAATTGACCGTCATTTCCATCCCGTTTGAGATATTTCGACGTTTAAGCGCTCTTTTCACTGCACTTTACGCGCCAAATGTAATGCACACACGTTTCAGCGTCGAAACAAAGCCCAACGGCTCGCAAATCGCGATGATTTCGTCGATTTTGACGAAAATTGACCGTCATTTCCATCCCGTTTGAGATATTTCGACGTTTAAGCGCTCTTTTCACTGCACTTTACGCGCCAAATGTAATGCACACACGTTTCAGCGTCGAAACAAGCCCAACGGCTCGCAAATCGCGATGATTTCGTCGATTTTGACGAAAATTGACCGTCATTTCCATCCCGTTTGAGATATTTCGACGTTTAAGCGCTCTTTTCACTGCACTTTACGCGCCAAATGTAATGCACACACGTTTCAGCGTCGAAACAAGCCCAACGGCTCGCAAATCGCGATGATTTCGTCGATTTTGACGAAAATTGACCGTCATTTCCATCCCGTTTGAGATATTTCGACGTTTAAGCGCTCTTTTCACTGCACTTTACGCGCCAAATGTAATGCACACACGTTTCAGCGTCGAAACAAAGCCCAACGGCTCGCAAATCGCGATGATTTCGTCGATTTTGACGAAAATTGACCGTCATTTCCATCCCGTTTGAGATATTTCGACGTTTAAGCGCTCTTTTCACTGCACTTTACGCGCCAAATGTAATGCACACACGTTTCAGCGTCGAAACAAGCCCAACGGCTCGCAAATCGCGATGATTTCGTCGATTTTGACGAAAATTGACCGTCATTTCCATCCCGTTTGAGATATTTCGACGTTTAAGCGCTCTTTTCACTGCACTTTACGCGCCAAATGTAATGCACACACGTTTCAGCGTCGAAACAAGCCCAACGGCTCGCAAATCGCGATGATTTCGTCGATTTTGACGAAAATTGACCGTCATTTCCATCCCGTTTGAGATATTTCGACGTTTAAGCGCTCTTTTCACTGCACTTTACGCGCCAAATGTAATGCACACACGTTTCAGCGTCGAAACAAGCCCAACGGCTCGCAAATCGCGATGATTTCGTCGATTTTGACGAAAATTGACCGTCATTTCCATCCCGTTTGAGATATTTCGACGTTTAAGCGCTCTTTTCACTGCACTTTACGCGCCAAATGTAATGCACACACGTTTCAGCGTCGAAACAAGCCCAACGGCTCGCAAATCGCGATGATTTCGTCGATTTTGACGAAAATTGACCGTCATTTCCATCCCGTTTGAGATATTTCGACGTTTTAAGCGCTCTTTTCACTGCACTTTACGCGCCAAATGTAATGCACACACGTTTCAGCGTCGAAACAAGCCCAACGGCTCGCAAATCGCGATGATTTCGTCGATTTTGACGAAAATTGACCGTCATTTTCCATCCCGTTTGGGATATTTCGACGTTTAAGCGCTCTTTTCACTGCACTTTACGCGCCAAATGTAATGACACACGTTTCAGCGTCAGAAAAAAGCCCAACGGCTCGCAAATCGCGATGATTTCGTCGATTTTGACGAAAATTGACCGTCATTTCCATCCCGTTTGAGATATTTCGACGTTTAAAGCGCTCTTTTCACTGCACTTTACGCGCCAAATGTAATGACACACACGTTTTCAGGTCGTAACAAACCGGCCCAACGGCTCGCAAATCGCGATGATTTCGTCGATTTTGACGAAAATTGACCGTCATTTCCATCCCGTTTGAGATATTTCGACGTTTTAAGCGCTCTTTTCACTGCACTTTACGCGCCAAATGTAATGCACACACGTTTCAGCGTCGAAACAAACCCAACGGCTCGCAAATCGCGATGATTTCGTCGATTTTGACGAAAATTGACCGTCATTTCCATCCCGTTTGAGATATTTCGACGTTTAAGCGCTCTTTTCACTGCACTTTACGCGCCAAATGTAATGCACACACGTTTCAGCGTCAGAAACAAGCCCAACGGCTCGCAAATCGCGATGATTTCGTCGATTTTGACGAAAATTGACCGTCATTTTCCATCCGTTTTGAGATATTTCGACGTTTAAGCGCTCTTTTCACTGCTCTTTACGCGCCAAATGCGTAATGCACACGTTTCAGCGTCAGAAACAAGCCCAACGGCTCGCAAATCGCGATGATTTCGTCGATTTTGACGAAAATTGACCGTCATTTCCATCCCGTTTGAGGATATTTCGACGTTTTAAGCGCTCTTTTCACTGCACTTTACGCGCCAAATGTAATGCGACACACGTTTCAGCGTCGAAACAAGACAACGGCTCGCAAATCGCGATGATTTCGTCGATTTTGACGAAAATTGACCGTCATTTCCATCCCGTTTGAGATATTTCGACGTTTAAGCGCTCTTTTCACTGCACTTTACGCGCCAAATGTAATGCACACACGTTTCAGCGTCAGAAACAAACACCTAACGGCTCGCAAATCGCGATGATTTCGTCGATTTTGACGAAAATTGACCGTCATTTCCATCCCGTTTGAGATATTTCGACGTTTTAAGCGCTCTTTTCACTGCACTTTACGCGCCAAATCGTAATGCACACACGTTTCAGCGTCGAAACAAGCCCAACGGCTCGCAAATCGCGATGATTTCGTCGATTTTGACGAAAGTTGACCGTCATTTCCATCCCGTTTGAGATATTTCGACGTTTAAGCGCTCTTTTCACTGCACTTTACGCGCCAAATGTAATGACACACGTTTCAGCGTCGAAACAAACCCAACGGCTCGCAAATCGCGATGATTTCGTCGATTTTGACGAAAATTGACCGTCATTTCCATCCCGTTTGAGATATTTCGACGTTTAAGCGCTCTTTTCACTGCACTTTACGCGCCAAATGGTAATGCACACGTTTCAGCGTCGAAACAAACCCAACGGCTCGCAAATCCGCGATGATTTCGTCGATTTTGACGAAAATTGACCGTCATTTCCATCCCGTTTGAGGATATTTCGACGTTTAAGCGCTCTTTTCACTGCACTTTACGCGCCAAATGTAATGGCACACACGTTTCAGCGTCGAAACAAGCCCAACGGCTCGCAAATCGCGATGATTTCGTCGATTTTGACGAAAATTGACCGTCATTTCCATCCCGTTTGAGATATTTCGACGTTTAAGCGCTCTTTTCACTGCACTTTACGCGCCAAATTGATAATACACACGTTTCAGCGTCAGAAACAAGCCCAACGGCTCGCAAATCGCGATGATTTCGTCGATTTTGACGCGAAAATTGACCGTCATTTCCATCCCGTTTGAGATATTTCGACGTTTAAGCGCTCCTTTCACTGCACTTTACGCGCCAAATGTAATGCACACACGTTTCAGCGTCAAAAACACGCCAACGGCTCGCAAATCGCGATGATTTCGTCGATTTTGACGAAAATTGACCGTCATTTTCCATCCCGTTTGAGATATTTCGACGTTTAAGCGCTCTTTTCACTGCACTTTACGCGCCAAATGTAATGCACACACGTTTCAGCGTCGAAACAAGCCCAACGGCTCGCAAATCGCGATGATTTCGTCGATTTTGACGAAAATTGACCGTCATTTCCATCCCGTTTGAGATATTTCGACGTTTAAGCGCTCTTTTCACTGCACTTTACGCGCCAAATGGTAATGCGCACACGTTTCAGGCGTCGAAACAAGCCCAACGGCTCGCAAATCGCGATGATTTCGTCGATTTTGACGAAAATTGACCGTCATTTCCATCCCGTTTGAGATATTTCGACGTTTAAGCGCTCTTTTCACTGCACTTTACGCGCCAAATGTAATGCACACACGTTTCAGCGTCGAAACAAGCCCAACGGCTCGCAAATCGCGATGATTTCGTCGATTTTGACGAAAATTGACCGTCATTTCCATCCCGTTTGAGATATTTCGACGTTTAAGCGCTCTTTTCACTGCACTTTACGCGCCAAATGTAATGCACACACGTTTCAGCGTCGAAACAAGCCCAACGGCTCGCAAATCGCGATGATTTCGTCGATTTTGACGAAAATTGACCGTCATTTCCATCCCGTTTGAGATATTTCGACGTTTAAGCGCTCTTTTCACTGCACTTTACGCGCCAAATGTAATGCACACACGTTTCAGCGTCGAAACAAGCCCAACGGCTCGCGAAATCGCGATGATTTCGTCGATTTTGACGAAAATTGACCGTCATTTCCATCCCGTTTTGAGATATTTCGACGTTTAAGCGCTCTTTTCACTGCACTTTACGCGCCAAATGTAATGCACACACGTTTCAGCGTCGAAACAAGCCCAACGGCTCGCAAATCGCGATGATTTCGTCGATTTTGACGAAAATTGACCGTCATTTCCATCCCGTTTGGAGATATTTCGACGTTTAAGCGCTCTTTTCACTGCACTTTACGCGCCAAATGTAATGCACACACGTTTCAGCGTCGAAACAAGCCCAACGGCTCGCAAATCGCGATGATTTCGTCGATTTTGACGAAAATTGACCGTCATTTCCATCCCGTTTGAGATATTTCGACGTTTAAGCGCTCTTTTCACTGCACTTTACGCGCCAAATGTAATGCACACACGTTTCAGCGTCGAAACAAGCCCAACGGCTCGCAAATCGCGATGATTTCGTCGATTTTGACGAAAATTGACCGTCATTTCCATCCCGTTTGAGATATTTCGACGTTTAAGCGCTCTTTTCACTGCACTTTACGCGCCAAATGTAATGCACACACGTTTCAGCGTCGAAACAAGCCCAACGGCTCGCAAATCGCGATGATTTCGTCGATTTTGACGAAAATTGACCGTCATTTCCATCCCGTTTGAGATATTTCGACGTTTAAGCGCTCTTTTCACTGCACTTTACGCGCCAAATGTAATGCACACACGTTTCAGCGTCGAAACAAGCCCAACGGCTCGCAAATCGCGATGATTTCGTCGATTTTGACGAAAATTGACCGTCATTTCCATCCCGTTTGAGATATTTCGACGTTTAAGCGCTCTTTTCACTGCACTTTACGCGCCAAATGTAATGCACACACGTTTCAGCGTCGAAACAAGCCCAACGGCTCGCAAATCGCGATGATTTCGTCGATTTTGACGAAAATTGACCGTCATTTCCATCCCGTTTGAGATATTTCGACGTTTAAGCGCTCTTTTCACTGCACTTTACGCGCCAAATGTAATGCACACACGTTTCAGCGTCGAAACAAGCCCAACGGCTCGCAAATCGCGATGATTTCGTCGATTTTGACGAAAATTGACCGTCATTTCCATCCCGTTTGAGATATTTCGACGTTTAAGCGCTCTTTTCACTGCACTTTACGCGCCAAATGTAATGCACACACGTTTCAGCGTCGAAACAAGCCGCAACGGCTCGCAAATCGCGATGATTTCGTCGATTTTGACGAAAATTGACCGTCATTTCCATCCCGTTTGAGATATTTCGACGTTTAAGCGCTCTTTTCACTGCACTTTACGCGCCAAATGTAATGCACACACGTTTCAGCGTCGAAACAAGCCCAACGGCTCGCAAATCGCGATGATTTCGTCGATTTTGACGAAAATTGACCGTCATTTCCATCCCGTTTGAGATATTTCGACGTTTAAGCGCTCTTTTCACTGCACTTTACGCGCCAAATGTAATGCACACACGTTTCAGCGTCGAAACAAAGCCCAACGGCTCGCAAATCGCGATGATTTCGTCGATTTTGACGAAAATTGACCGTCATTTCCATCCCGTTTGAGATATTTCGACGTTTAAGCGCTCTTTTCACTGCACTTTACGCGCCAAATGTAATGCACACACGTTTCAGCGTCGAAACAAGCCCAACGGCTCGCAAATCGCGATGATTTCGTCGATTTTGACGAAAATTGACCGTCATTTCCATCCCGTTTGAGATATTTCGACGTTTAAGCGCTCTTTTCACTGCACTTTACGCGCCAAATGTAATGCACACACGTTTCAGCGTCGAAACAAGCCCAACGGCTCGCAAATCGCGATGATTTCGTCGATTTTGACGAAAATTGACCGTCATTTCCATCCCGTTTGAGATATTTCGACGTTTAAGCGCTCTTTTCACTGCACTTTACGCGCCAAATGTTAATGCACACACGTTTCAGCGTCGAAACAAGCCCAACGGCTCGCAAATCGCGATGATTTCGTCGATTTTGACGAAAATTGACCGTCATTTCCATCCCGTTTGAGATATTTCGACGTTTAAGCGCTCTTTTCACTGCACTTTACGCGCCAAATGTAATGCACACGTTTCAGCGTCGAAACAAGCCCAACGGCTCGCAAATCGCGATGATTTCGTCGATTTTGACGAAAATTGACCGTCATTTCCATCCCGTTTGAGATATTTCGACGTTTAAGCGCTCTTTTCACTGCACTTTACGCGCCAAATGTAATGCACACACGTTTCAGCGTCGAAACAAGCCCAACGGCTCGCAAATCGCGATGATTTCGTCGATTTTGACGAAAATTGACCGTCATTTCCATCCCGTTTGAGATATTTCGACGTTTAAGCGCTCTTTTCACTGCACTTTACGCGCCAAATGTAATGCACACACGTTTCAGCGTCGAAACAAGCCCAACGGCTCGCAAATCGCGATGATTTCGTCGATTTTGACGAAAATTGACCGTCATTTCCATCCCGTTTGAGATATTTCGACGTTTAAGCGCTCTTTTCACTGCACTTTACGCGCCAAATGTAATGACACACGTTTCAGCGTCGAAACAAGCCCAACGGCTCGCAAATCGCGATGATTTCGTCGATTTTGACGAAAATTGACCGTCATTTCCATCCCGTTTGAGATATTTCGACGTTTAAGCGCTCTTTTCACTGCACTTTACGCGCCAAATGTAATGCACACACGTTTCAGCGTCGAAACAAGCCCAACGGCTCGCAAATCGCGATGATTTCGTCGATTTTGACGAAAATTGACCGTCATTTCCATCCCGTTTGAGATATTTCGACGTTTAAGCGCTCTTTTCACTGCACTTTACGCGCCAAATGTAATGCACACGTTTCAGCGTCGAAACAAGCCCAACGGCTCGCAAATCGCGATGATTTCGTCGATTTTGACGAAAATTGACCGTCATTTCCATCCCGTTTGAGATATTTCGACGTTTAAGCGCTCTTTTCACTGCACTTTACGCGCCAAATGTAATGCACACACGTTTCAGCGTCGAAACAAACCCAACGGCTCGCAAATCGCGATGATTTCGTCGATTTTGACGAAAATTGACCGTCATTTCCATCCCGTTTGAGATATTTCGACGTTTAAGCGCTCTTTTCACTGCACTTTACGCGCCAAATGTAATGCACACACGTTTCAGCGTCGAAACAAGCCCAACGGCTCGCAAATCGCGATGATTTCGTCGATTTTGACGAAAATTGACCGTCATTTCCATCCCGTTTGAGATATTTCGACGTTTAAGCGCTCTTTTCACTGCACTTTACGCGCCAAATGTAATGCACACACGTTTCAGCGTCGAAACAAGCCCAACGGCTCGCAAATCGCGATGATTTCGTCGATTTTGACGAAAATTGACCGTCATTTCCATCCCGTTTGAGATATTTCGACGTTTAAGCGCTCTTTTCACTGCACTTTACGCGCCAAATGTAATGCACACACGTTTCAGCGTCGAAACAAACCCAACGGCTCGCAAATCGCGATGATTTCGTCGATTTTGACGAAAATTGACCGTCATTTCCATCCCGTTTGAGATATTTCGACGTTTAAGCGCTCTTTTCACTGCACTTTACGCGCCAAATGTAATGCACACGTTTCAGCGTCGAAACAAGCCCAACGGCTCGCAAATCGCGATGATTTCGTCGATTTTGACGAAAATTGACCGTCATTTCCATCCCGTTTGAGATATTTCGACGTTTAAGCGCTCTTTTCACTGCACTTTACGCGCCAAATGTAATGCACACACGTTTCAGCGTCGAAACAAGCCCAACGGCTCGCAAATCGCGATGATTTCGTCGATTTTGACGAAAATTGACCGTCATTTCCATCCCGTTTGAGATATTTCGACGTTTTAAGCGCTCTTTTCACTGCACTTTACGCGCCAAATGTAATGCACACACGTTTCAGCGTCGAAACAAGCCCAACGGCTCGCAAATCGCGATGATTTCGTCGATTTTGACGAAAATTGACCGTCATTTCCATCCCGTTTGAGATATTTCGACGTTTAAGCGCTCTTTTCACTGCACTTTACGCGCCAAATGTAATGCACACACGTTTCAGCGTCGAAACAAGCCCAACGGCTCGCAAATCGCGATGATTTCGTCGATTTTGACGAAAATTGACCGTCATTTCCATCCCGTTTGAGATATTTCGACGTTTAAGCGCTCTTTTCACTGCACTTTACGCGCCAAATGTAATGCACACGTTTCAGCGTCGAAACAAGCCCAACGGCTCGCAAATCGCGATGATTTCGTCGATTTTGACGAAAATTGACCGTCATTTCCATCCCGTTTGAGATATTTCGACGTTTAAGCGCTCTTTTCACTGCACTTTACGCGCCAAATGTAATGCACACACGTTTCAGCGTCGAAACAAGAAAAACGGCTCGCAAATCGCGATGATTTCGTCGATTTTGACGAAAATTGACCGTCATTTCCATCCCGTTTGAGATATTTCGACGTTTAAGCGCTCTTTTCACTGCACTTTACGCGCCAAATGTAATGCACACACGTTTCAGCGTCGAAACAAGCCCAACGGCTCGCAAATCGCGATGATTTCGTCGATTTTGACGAAAATTGACCGTCATTTCCATCCCGTTTGAGATATTTCGACGTTTAAGCGCTCTTTTCACTGCACTTTACGCGCCAAATGTAATGCACACACGTTTCAGCGTCGAAACAAAGCCCAACGGCTCGCAAATCGCGATGATTTCGTCGATTTTGACGAAAATTGACCGTCATTTCCATCCCGTTTGAGATATTTCGACGTTTAAGCGCTCTTTTCACTGCACTTTACGCGCCAAATGTAATGCACACACGTTTCAGCGTCGAAACAAGCCCAACGGCTCGCTCGCAAATCGCGATGATTTCGTCGATTTTGACGAAAATTGACCGTCATTTCCATCCCGTTTGAGATATTTCGACGTTTAAGCGCTCTTTTCACTGCACTTTACGCGCCAAATGTAATGCACACACGTTTCAGCGTCGAAACAAGCCCAACGGCTCGCAAATCGCGATGATTTCGTCGATTTTGACGAAAATTGACCGTCATTCCATCCGTTTGAGATATTTCGACGTTTAAGCGCTCTTTTCACTGCACTTTACGCGCCAAATGTAATGCACACACGTTTCAGCGTCGAAACAAACCCAACGGCTCGCAAATCGCGATGATTTCGTCGATTTTGACGAAAATTGACCGTCATTTCCATCCCGTTTGAGATATTTCGACGTTTAAGCGCTCTTTTCACTGCACTTTACGCGCCAAATGTAATGCACACACGTTTCAGCGTCGAAACAAACCCAACGGCTCGCAAATCGCGATGATTTCGTCGATTTTGACGAAAATTGACCGTCATTTCCATCCCGTTTGAGATATTTCGACGTTTAAGCGCTCTTTTCACTGCACTTTACGCGCCAAATGTAATGCGCACGTTTCAGCGTCGAAACAAGCCCAACGGCTCGCAAATCGCGATGATTTCGTCGATTTTGACGAAAATTGACCGTCATTTCCATCCCGTTTGAGATATTTCGACGTTTAAGCGCTCTTTTCACTGCACTTTACGCGCCAAATGTAATGCACACACGTTTCAGCGTCGAAACAAGCCCAACGGCTCGCAAATCGCGATGATTTCGTCGATTTTGACGAAAATTGACCGTCATTTCCATCCCGTTTGAGATATTTCGACTGTTAAGCGCTCTTTTCACTGCGCTTTACGCGCCAAATGTAATGCACACACGTTTCAGCGTCGAAACAAGCCCAACGGCTCGCAAATCACGATGATTTCGTCGATTTTGACGAAAATTGACCGTCATTTCCATCCCGTTTGAGATATTTCGACGTTTAAGCGCTCTTTTCACTGCACTTTACGCGCCAAATGTAATGCGCACACGTTTCAGCGTCGAAACAAGCCCAACGGCTCGCAAATCACGATGATTTCGTCGATTTTGACGAAATTGACCGTCATTTCCATCCCGTTTGAGATATTTCGACGTTTAAGCGCTCTTTTCACTGCACTTTACGCGCCAAATGTAATGCACACACGTTTCAGCGTCGAAACAAGCCCAACGGCTCGCAAATCGCGATGATTTCGTCGATTTTGACGAAAGTTGACCGTCATTTCCATCCCGTTTGAGATATTTCGACGTTTAAGCGCTCTTTTCACTGCACTTTACGCGCCAAATGTAATGCACACACGTTTCAGCGTCGAAACAAGGCCAACGGCTCGCAAATCACGATGATTTCGTCGATTTTGACGAAATTGACCGTCATTTCCATCCCGTTTGAGATATTTCGACGTTTAAGCGCTCTTTTCACTGCACTTTACGCGCCAAATGTAATGCACACGTTTCAGCGTCGAAACAAGCCCAACAGCTCGCAAATCGCGATGATTTCGTCGATTTTGACGAAAATTGACCGTCATTTCCATCCCGTTTGAGATATTTCGACGTTTAAGCGCTCTTTTCACTGCACTTTACGCGCCAAATGTAATGCACACACGTTTCAGCGTCGAAACAAAGCCCAACGGCTCGCAAATCACGATGATTTCATCGATTTTGACGAAAATTGACCGTCATTTCCATCCCGTTTGAGATATTTCGACGTTTAAGCGCTCTTTTCACTGCGCTTTACGCGCCAAATGCGTAATGCCACACGTTTCAGCGTCGAAACAAGCCCAACGGCTCGCAAATCACGATGATTTCGTCGATTTTGACGAAAATTGACCGTCATTTCCATCCCGTTTGAGATATTTCGACGTTTAAGCGCTCTTTTCACTGCACTTTACGCGCCAAATGCGTAATGCACACACGTTTCAACGTCGAAACAAGCCAACGGCTCGCAAATCGCGATGATTTCGTCGATTTTGACGAAATTGACCGTCATTTCCATCCCGTTTGAGATATTTCGACGTTTTAAGCGCTCTTTTCACTGCACTTTACACGCCAAATGTAATGCACACACGTTTCAGCGTCAGAAACAAAGCCAACGGCTCGCAAATCGCGATGATTTCGTCGATTTTGACGAAAATGACCGTCATTTCCATCCCGTTTGAGATATTTCGACGTTTAAGCGCTCTTTTCACTGCACTTTACACGCCAAATGTAATGCACACACGTTTCAGCGTCGAAACAAGCCCAACGGCTCGCAAATCACGATGATTTCGTCGATTTTGACGAAAATTGACCGTCATTTCCATCCCGTTTGAGATATTTCGACGTTTAAGCGCTCTTTTCACTGCACTTTACGCGCCAAATGTAATGCACACACGTTTCAGCGTCAGAAACAAGCCCAACGGCTCGCAAATCGCGATGATTTCGTCGATTTTGACGAAAATTGACCGTCATTTCCATCCCGTTTGAGATATTTCGACGTTTAAGCGCTCTTTTCACTGCGCTTTACGCGCCAAGATGTAATGCACACACGTTTCAGCGTCGAAACAAGCCCAACGGCTCGCAAATCGCGATGATTTCGTCGATTTTGACGAAAATTGACCGTCATTTCCATCCGTTTGAGATATTTCGACGTTTAAGCGCTCTTTTCACTGCACTTTACGCGCCAAATGCGTAATGCACACACGTTTCAGCGTCAGAAACAAGCCCAACAGCTCGCAAATCCACGATGATTTCGTCGATTTTGACGAAAATTGACCGTCATTTCCATCCCGTTTGAGATATTTCGACGTTTAAGCGCTCTTTTCACTGCACTTTACGCGCCAAATGTAATGCACACACGTTTCAGCGTCGAAACAAGATAACAGCTCGCAAATCACGATGATTTCGTCGATTTTGACGAAAATTGACCGTCATTTCCATCCCGTTTGAGATATTTCGACGTTTAAGCGCTCTTTTCACTGCACTTTACGCGCCAAATGTAACGCACACACGTTTCAGCGTCAGAAACAAGCCCAACGGCTCGCAAATCACGATGATTTCGTCGATTTTGACGAAAATTGACCGTCATTTCCATCCCGTTTGAGATATTTCGACGTTTAAGCGCTCTTTTCACTGCACTTTACGCGCCAAATGTAATGCACACACGTTTCAGCGTCGAAACAAAGCCAACGGCTCGCAAATCACGATGATTTCGTCGTTTACGAAAATTGACCGTCATTTCCATCCCGTTTGAGATATTTCGACGTTTAAGCGCTCTTTTCACTGCACTTTACACGCCAAATGTAATGCACACACGTTTCAGCGTCGAAACAAGACCAACGGCACGCAAATCGCGTGATTTCGTCGATTTTGACGAAAATTGACCGTCATTTCCATCCCGTTTGAGATATTTCGACGTTTAGCGCTCTTTTCACTGCACTTTACGCGCCAAATGTAATGCACACACGTTTCAGCGTCAGAAACAAACCCAACGGCTCACAAATCGCGATGATTTCGTCATTTTGACGAAAATTGACCGTCATTTCCATCCCCCCGTTTGAGATATTTCGACGTTTAAGCGCTCTTTCACTGCACTTTACGCGCCAAACGTAATGCACACACGTTTCAGCGTCGAAACAAACCCAACGACTCGCAAATCACGATGATTTCGTCGATTTTGACGAAAATTGACCGTCATTTCCATCCCGTTTGAGATATTTCGACGTTTAAGCGCTCTTTTCACTGCACTTTACGCGCCAAATGTAAGTCGCACACGTTTCAGCATCGAAACAAGCCCAACGGCTCGCAAATCGCGATGATTTCGTCGATTTTGACGAAAATGACCGTCACTTCCATCCCGTTTGAGATATTTCGACGTTTAAGCGCTCTTTTCACTGCACTTTACACGCCAAATGTAATGCGCACACGTTTCAGCGTCGAAACAAGCCCAACGGCTCGCAAATCGCGATGATTTCGTCGATTTGACGAAAAGTGACCGTCATTTCCATCCCGTTTGAGATACTTCGACGTTTAAGCGCTCTTTTCACTGCACTTTACCGCGCCAAATGTAATGCACACACGTTTCAGCGTCGAAACAAACCCAACGGCTCGCAAATCGCGATGATTTCTGATTTTGACGAAAATTGACCGTCATTTCCATCCCCTTTGAGATATTTCGACGTTTAAGCGCTCTTTTCACCGCACTTTACACGCCAAAGTAATGCACACACGTTTCAGCGTCGAAACAAAGCCCAACAGCTCGCAAATCGCGATGATTTCATCGATTATGACGAAAATTGACCATCATTTCCATCCCCGTTTGAGATATTTCGACGTTTAAGCGCTCTTTTCACTGCACTACACAAATGTAATGCACACACTTTCAGCATCAGAAACAAGGCCAACAGCTCGCAAATCACGATGATTTCGTCGATTTTGACGAAAATTGACCATCATTCCACCCGTTTGAGATATTTCGACATTTAAGCGCTCTTTTCACTGCACTTTACACGCAAAATCCGAAGTACGCACACGTTTCAGCACGTCGAAGCAAACGCAACGGCTCCAAACATTTTGTCGATTTTGACCCGAAAATTGACAGTCATTCCCCATCCCGTTTGAGATATTTCGACGTTTAGGGGCTCTTTTCACTGCACTTTACACACAAACTGAATGCACCACACGTTCCGCCCAGACATCGAAACAACGCCCAACCCTCGCAAAACATTCAAAAGACGAAAAGTGACAGTCATTCGTCAACGCCCTCCACTGCACTTTACAAAAACACACAGCGAAACAAACCCACACCAACGATTTCAAAAAGACCGTCATTCCACCCGTTTGAGATATTTCGACGTTTCAGCGCTCTTTCACCGCACTTTACACACCAAATGGCACACACACACACGTTTCAGCGTCAAAACAAGACCAACGGCTCCCAAACGATGATATCGATTTTGACGAAAAATGACCGACATTCCATCCCGTTTGAGATATTTCTGACGTTTGAGCGCTCTTTCCACACCACTGCACACACCCGACAAACAATGCACACACGTTTCAGCGTCCAACGGCTCGCAAATCGCGATGATATCGTCGATTTTGACGAAAGTTGACCGTCATTTCCATCCCGTTTGAGATATTTCGACGTTTAAGCGCTCTTTTCACTGCACTTTACGCGCCATGTACGCACATACGTCTCAGCGCGTCGTGAAACAGCTCAACGGCCTGCAAATCGGATGATTTCGTCGATTTTGACGAAAAATTGACGTCATTTCCATCCGTTTGAGATATTGGAGTTTTAGCGCTCTGTTCACTGCACTTTACGCGCCAAAATGTAATGCACACATTACCAGCGTCGTAACAGCTCCAACGGCTCGCAAAATGGGATGATTCGTCGATTTTGAGATTTAGTACCACCGTCATTTGTATCCCGTTTGAGATATTTCGACGTTTAAGCGCTCTTTTCACTGCACCTCTACGCGTCAAATGTAATGCAATACCACGTTTCCCCAGCGTCGGTATCAGCGCGTACGGCTCTCGCAAATCGGATGATTTGTCGATTTTTACGAACATTGACGTCATTTCCATTCCATATTTTGAGATATTTCTGACGTTTAAGGCTCTTTTCACTGCACTTTACGCGCCAAGTGTAATGCACACACGTTTCAGGCGAAACAAGCCTCCACGCCGCAAACGCGATTATTTCTGTCGATTTTGGAGAAAATTGAGTCATTTCATCCC